>NC_069399.1:11142881-11157961 GCF_026875155.1 Cherax quadricarinatus | reverse complement strand
TGTCAGCCCATTACCAGTCCTCTGTCAGTCCATGGTTTCCCCTTGTCAGCCCATACCATTTCCTCTGTCAGTCCATGTAACTCTGCCTGCCAGTCCATGTCACTCTGCCTGTCAGCACATGTCGCTCTGCCTGTCAGTACATGTCACTCTGCCTGTCAGTCCATGTCACTCTGCCTGTCAGTACATGTCACTGTGCCTGTCAGTACATGTCACTCTGCCTGTCAGTCTGTGTCATTCTGCTTGCCAATCCATGTCCCTCTGTGAGCCCATGTCACTCTGCCTGTCAGCCCATGTCACTCTGCCTGTCAGTCCATGTCACTCTGCCTGTCAGTCCATGTCACTCTGTCAGTCCATGTCACTGGTAGTGAGGGTGATGAATTGGTGGTGAGAGTGATGGACTGGTGCTGAGGGTGAAGGACTGGTGGAGAGAGTGATGGACTGGTAGGGGAGGTGATGGACTGGTGGTGACAGTGTGGGACTGGCGGCGAGTGTGATGGACTTGTAGTGAGGGTGATGGATCGGTGGTGAGGGTGATGGATCGGTAGTGAGGGTGATGGACTGGTGGTGAGGGTAATTTACTGGTAAAGCAAGTGTTGGACTGGTGGTGAGGGCGATGGATTGGTGGTGAGAGTGATGGACTGATGGTGAGGGTGATGGACTGATGGTGAGGGTGATTGACTGGTGGTGAGAGTGATGGACTGATGGTGAGAGTGATGGAATTTTGGTGAAAGTGGTGGTCTGGTGGTGAGGGTAATGGATCGGTGGTGAGGGTGATGGATCGGTGGTGAGGGTGGTGTTATCGGTGGTGAGGGTGATGGACTGGTGGTGAGGTTGTGTGGACTGGTGGTGAGGGAAATGAACTGGTGGTGAGGGTGATTGACTGATGGTGAGAGTGATGGACTGATGTTGAGAGTGATGGACTGATTTGTGGGGGTGATGGACTGATGGAGAGGGTGATGGACTGATTGTGGGGGTGATGGACTGGTGGTGGGGTGATGGATGGTGAGAGTGATGGACTGATGGTGAGTGTGATGGTCGGGTGGTGAGGGTGATGGACTGATTGTGGGGGTGATGGACTGGTGGTGAGGGTGATGGACTGGTGGTGAGAGTGATGGACTGATTGTGAGGGTGATGGACTGATGGTGAGGGTGATGGACTGGTGGTGGGGGTGATGGACTGGTGGTGGGGGTGATGGATGGTGAGAGTGATGGACTGATGGTGAGGGCGATGGACTGATGGTGAGTGTGATGGACTGATGGTGAGCGTGATGGACTGATGGAGAGGGTGATGGTCGGGTGGTGAGGGTGATGGACTGAATGTGAGGGTGATGGACTGATGGTGAGGGTGATGGACTGATGGTGAGGGTGATGGACTGGTGGTGAGGGTGATGGACTGGTGGTGAGGGTGATGGACTGGTGGTGAGGTGATGGACTGGTGGTGAGGGTGATGGACTGGTGGTGGGGGTGATGGATGGTGGGGGTGATGGACTGATGGTGGGGGTGATGGACTGACGGTGATGTACAGGAGGTGTGAGTGATGGACTGTTGGTGAGAATGATAGACTGGTTATGAGAATGATGGACTGATGGTGAGGGTGATGGAATTTTGGTGAGTGTGGACTGGTGGTGAGGGTGATGGACTGGTGGTGAGGGTGATGGACTGGTGGTGGGGGTGATGGATGGTGGGGGTGATGGACTGATGGTGATGTACAGGAGGTGTTAGTGATGGACTGTTGGTGAGAATGATAGACTGGTTATGAGAAATGATGGACTGATGGTGAGGTTGATGGAATTTTGGTGAGTGTGGACTGGTGGTGAGGGTGATGGACTGGTGGTGGGGGTGATGGACTGATGGTGGGGGTGATGGACTGACGGTGATGTACAGGAGGTGTGAGTGATGGACTGTTGTGAGAATGATAGACTGGTTATGAAAAATGTGGACTGATGGTGAGGGTGATGGAATTTGGTGAGTGTTTGGGCTGGTGGGGAGGGTGATGGATCGGTGGTTTAGGGTGTTGGATCGGTTGTGAGGGTGTGGGCTGATTGTAAAAAGGTGGTGGAAATGGGGACGAGGGTGATGGACTGATGGTGAGGTGATGGATCGGTGGTGAGGGGTTTAAAGGATCGAAAGGTGAGGGTGATGGACTGTTGGTGAGTGTGATGGATCGGTTGTGAGGTGATGGGTCGGTGGTGAGGGTGATGGACTGATTGAGAAGGTGATGGACTGGTGCTGAAGGTGATGGACTGGTGGTGAGAGTGATGGACTGGTGGTGAGGGAGATGGATCGGAGGTTAGGGTAATGGACTTGTGGTGAGAGTGATGGATGGTCTTGAGGGTGAAGGATTGGTGATGAGGGTGAAGGACTGGTGATGTGGGTGATGGATTGGTGGTAAGGGTATGGATCAGTGATGCGTGTGATGTGAAAGTTAGACACCCTGTGCAACATCTGGATATCTTTTTTGTAGTAGACGTTTTCGCCATCCATGGGTTTTTCAAATTGATTTTAGGAATAAAAGGAAACAGTAGAACTATATACAAAGATGAGGTAATCATCCCCCCGGGCCCTTTGGGGTTGTGTTCAAGCTCGGGTGGAGGAGATGGGAAAGGCAAGAAGACTGGCGTTTTTTATGGCGTCGTGAAGGGACGGGCAGAGCGGGGGCATAAATGTTAGGGGGATTCCCCGGGGGAAGGGGCCCTTCCCCAAAGGAGGGGGTTAGTTGCAGCACCCGTAAAGAAGGTCTTGTAGATGTCCTCTGCTGAAAACAACCCCAAATCTTTGGGAAAGGACCTATTCCACGGGGAATCCCCCTCCCAGGATGCCCTCGCTGCTGCCCCCCCATTCACTGACCCCTAAAAAAAGCGCCGTCTTCTTGCCTTTGCTCCCGACTTCCTCCCCCAGATGCTGTAAACCCCTAACCCAAAGGCGAGGGACTGTTTTACCTATTTTTTGTATATGTTCTACTTTTTTTTCCTTTTATGCCCTGAATTTTTATTGAAAAAGCCCTGGATGGCGAAACGTCTCTACAAAAAAAATTCCGATGTTGCCATGTGGCTTAACTTTATATTGTCGGTTTTTATACCTTTCTTGCAAATTTGTCAGAACTGAAACTAGGAATTTTGGTTAGGGGGACATCTACAAGCCCTTTCTTCAGGGCTGCGAACTAACCCATCTCTTTGGAAGGGCCCTACTTCCCGGGGGAATCCCCCTCCAGTGACTGCCCCGTTGTGCCCGTCCATTCATGCGCCTATAAAAACCCCGTCTTTTCCCTTTTGCTCGACCCCCCCACCACGAGCTTAACACTAACCCCAAGGCCGAGGGAAAGATTACCTCATCTTTTGTATATTTTTTACTGTCTTCCTATTATGCCCTTGAACTGTATTGTTTTAAGCCCTGAAGGGGAAAACGTCTACTACAAAAAAGTACCAGATGTTGCAATGGTTTAACTTTCATTTGCGGTATTTTATCCCTTTTTGACAACTTTAGACACTGCAAATCATGGAATTTTGGTTCAAGGAATCTAAAACCTTCTTCAGGGCGCTGCAAAACCCTTTCCTTTGGGAAGGACCTCTCCAGGGGGAATTCCCGCTACCGTGATCCCCTGTTGCTGCCCGTCCATTCACTGACGCCTATAAAAAGCGCCAGCTTCTTCCCTTTTGTCCAGACTCTCCCCCCCGTTGCGTGAAATAACCCCAAAGGCGAGGGACGATTACCCATCTTTTTGTATAAGTTCTATGTCTTCCTTTTATGCCCTAAAACGTATTGAAAAAGGGGCCTGGATGGCGAAACGTCTAACAAAAAATACAGATGTTCACATGTGTTTTAAAATTTCATTTGTGGGTTTTTTTAACCTTTTTGCAAAACTTGTAGACCTGAAACATCAGGAATTTTGGGTTTTCGAGGAACACAAGCCCTTTCTTCACGGCTGCTGCAAAAAACCCATCTTTTTGGGAAGGACCTACTTCCACTGGGGAAACCCCGCCTACGTGACTGCCCTCGTCTGCTGCCTCCCATTCAGCGCCTAAAAAAAGCCCCAAAAGTCTTCTTGCCTTTCTCCAACTCTCCTCCCCCCAGATTGTGAACCTAACCCCAAAGGCCCGGGGGATGATTCCCTCATTTTTGAAAATTAGTTCTTGTCTTCCTTTATGTCCTAGAATCTGATTGAAAAAGCCATGGATGCGAAAGTCTATACAATAAAGTACCCAGATGTTGAATGTGTTTTAATTTCATATTGCGGTATTTTATACCTTTTCTTGCACAATTGTCAGACAGAAAACATCATGGATCTTGGTTCGGGGACTCTACAAGCCCTTTTCACGGCTGCTGCAAAAAACCCCATCTCTTTGGAAGGACCTTTTCCCCGGGGGAATCCGCCTACCAGTGACTGCCCTCGTCTGCTGCCCGTCCATTCATGACGCCTAAAAAAAGGGCCCCAAGTCTTCTTGTTTTTGCCCCCAAACTCTCCTCCACCACGATGCGGGAAACACAAAACTCAGGCCGAGGGACTGTTTACCTATCTTTTGTATATATTTACTGTCTTCCTATTAGCCCTTAAATCTGTATTGAAAAAGCCACGGGAGGGCAAAAACGCTCCCAAAATAAAGATATCCAGATGTTGCCATGTGTTTAAACTTTCATATTTCGGTATTTTTTATCCTTTCTTGCACTTGCGTGTGAGGGTCAGTGGTGGGGTGAGCCCTTGTGCTCTTGTGATGATCGACTGACGATTGTGTTGACGACTGACGATTGTGATAAACGACGCGATTTGATAAAACGAAAACGATTGTGATGAACGTTTTTGATTGTGATGAAGGGTGACGATTGTGAAAAACGGTGTTTTTTGTGAACGAGTCGAGTTTTGTGAAGGGTGACCGTTTGTTGGGAAACATTGACATTGTGATAGCTGGGGGTGAGGGTGATGGATGGTGGTGGGGGTGAGGGGACTGGTGGTGAGAGTGATGGACTGGTGGGGGGGTTTGATGAACTGGTGGTGAGGGTGATGGAGGGGGTGGGGTGATGGCCTTGGGGGAAAGTGAGGATGTGGTTGGGGTGTGGACTGGGGGTGAGGGGATGGACTGGTGGTGGGGGTGAGGGACTGGGGTGAGGGGATGAACTGGTGGTGAGGGCGTTGGGATGGTAGGTGATGGATGGTGGGGGGGGGCGTTTTTGAGTGGGGGTGAGGGTGAGGAAAATAAAGGTGGGGGTGAAGTTCTTGAAGATCTTGAATTTTAAAAGGGGGGTCTTTAAGTTATAAATGCGTCACTCGGGTCCATGGTTTTAGGTGTCTACCTTTGTCCCCGAATATTTCAAATTCACCACTTCCCTGAGGGGGAAACAAAAGGATTAGCCCAACAACCGAGCCCCGACAAAACACAAGGACAAACAAAACCCAAAAGGGACAGGACAAAAACAAAAGGGAAGGGGGGAAAACAACCCCAAAAACCAAGAATAAACAAGGACAGGAAAACAACCAAGGACATGCAAAAACACAACAAAAAGGGCAACAAAAGGAAGACAACAACCAACGAGAACAGAAGGACTAGAAACAAAACAAAGGACCTCAAGAACCAGACAAAACAGAAGGCCCAGACAAAACACAAGAAAGACCACAACACAAGGTGGGGACCAAAACCCAAAGGGGGAAAGGACAACAACCGAAGGAAAGGAAAACACCAAAGGGAGGGACAAAAACCGAAGGAGAAAAAAACCCGAAGGAAAGAGGACAAAAACCCGAAGGAGAGGACAACAACCGAAGGAGAGGAAAAACCAAAGGAGAGGGGACAACAACCGAAGGAGAGGGAAACAACCAAAAGGAAGGGAACAACCAAAGGGAAGGAGAAAACCGAAGGAGAGGACAAAACCCGAAGGAGAGGACAACAAAAAGGAAGGAAAACAACCAAAGGGAAAGAGGACAAAAACCGAAGGGCAGGACAAAAACCGAAGGACGGGACAACAACGAAGAGGGGAAAAAAACCCAAGGAGAGGACAACAACCAAAGGAGAGGGAACAACGAAGGGGGACAACAACCAAAGGAGGGACAACAACGAAGGAGAGGAGAAAACCGAAGGAGAGGAGAAAACCCCAAAGGAGGGAGAACCCGAAGGAGGCCAAAAAACCGAAGGGGGGACAACAACCGAAGGAAGGACAACAACGGAAGGGAGGAAAAAACAAACAAAGGAAGGGCCCAACAAAAAGGGACAAGACAACCCCCCAAGAGAACAAGAGAACAGTTAGAACTATTATGGGGAGGACACGCAGAAATTCCCCCCCAGCAGTAACCCCCCTGGACCCTGACCCACATCCCTAGCGAGAGCCTCACTCCCCCAGTTCGCCCACAAGCTCGGGCCCCATTAGTAACAATTTCGGAGTTCTATTATATTTCACATTGCTTTTTTTTAATTTTAATTTTTTCGTTATTTAGTTTTGGTAGTGTTTTTCAAGTTTTTTTTTTTTACAAATTACTTCCCTGAGTGAACCTACAATTTTTCATGTATGGAAACTGTTTTTAATTATCCATTGTCTTTTTTTCTTGTTTTTTATCTCTTGTTTCTCCCTGATAGCTAAGATTTACAAAGTACATGCTCTTTCTTTTTTCTCTCTCTCGTATCTGTCTTTTTTCTCTTCTCGCTCTCTTAAACACAGCAGAAAAAACCCCAGACACACAGACACCAAACCCCCACAAAACGCCACACACACACACACAAAAACACACACCCACCACACACCACACACACACACACACACCACAACACCACACTCATACACACACACACACAAACACACCCCAAAACCCCCCCCCCACAAACACCACAAAACACACAAAACACACCCACACACACACACCACACACAAAAACAAACACACACACAACACACACCACCACACACACAAACCCCACACAAAATATATATATATATATTATTTATTTAAATATATTTTTAAAAATATATATATATTATATATATATATTTTAATATATATTATATATATGTATATATATTAAAGTGTTGGATGAATGTATTTCACGGTAATATTCAAGTCAAACCGGAAAATACACATATCAGTTTAAAGGAAGAAAAACTTCATTTTTATGTATTTACATTTATTTTCCCAAAAATTAAATAAGAATGTGAATGTTCAATGTTTTACCAAACTAATCCAAGGAGAGATGTGAAGACAGGAATGAGAGATGTGAAGATATAGAAGTGAGGATTAAGTATGAGAAATGAGAGATTTAAATATAGATGAGAGTGTGAAAACGGAAGGAGAGATGTGAAGACATGAGAAGTGAGAGTGTGAAATATGAGAAGTGGAGATGTGAAATTGAGAAGTGAGAGATGTGAGATATGGAAGTGGAAGAGAAGATATGAGAAGTGAGAGTGTGAGAAGAAAGGAGAGGTGTGAAGAATGGAAGTGAGAGATGTGAAACATGAGAAGTAGGATGTGAAGATATGAGAAGTGGAGATGTGAAGACATGAAAGTGGAGGTGTGAAGAAATGAGAAGTGGGGGTGAAGACATAAAGTGAAGGGTGTGAAAATTGAAAGTGAGAGATTGAAACAGAAAGTGGAGGTGTGAAGACATGAGAAGGAGGATGTGAAGACATGAGAAGGAGAGATGTGAAGACATGAGAATGGGGAGATGTAAAATGAGAAGTGAGAGAGTGAAGACATGAGAATGAGAGAGCGAAGACATGAGAAGTGAGGATGCGAAGACGAGAAATGGAATGTGAAACATGAGAAGTGAGAGATGTGAAACAGAGAAGTGAGGATGTGAAGACATGAAAGTGGAGATGTGAAAGACATGAGAAATGAGAGATGTGAAACGGAATGAAGATGCGAAACATAGAAGTGAGAATGCGAAGACATGAGAAGTGAGAGGTGAAGACATGAGAAGTGAGAGATGTGAAGACATGAAATGGAGATGGAAGAATGAGAAGTGAGAGATGTGAAGACTGAGAAGTGAGAGATGTGAAGACAGAGAAGTAGAGATGTGAAGACAGAAAGTGAGAGAGTGAAAAACATGAGAAGGAGAGATTTGAAGACAGGAGAATGAGAGATGGGAAGCAAGGAGAAGTGAGAGATGTGGGAAAACAAGAGAAGTGAGAGATGTGGGAAAACGGGGAGGTGAGAGATGTGGGAAAAAGGGAAGTGAGAGAATTTAAGAAGGGGAAGTGGGTGGGGGAAATAAGAAGTGGGAGGAAGGGCATGGAATAGAGAGTGAAGACAGGAGAAGTGGAGATTGGGAAGACATGAGAATGAGAGATTGAAAAATGAAGTGAGGTGTGAAGAAAAGGAAGTGGAGATGTGAAGCAAGGGGAATGAAAGAGTGAGACAAAAGAAAGGATGTGAAAAGGAGAGGGAGAGAGATGTAAGACAGGAAAGTGAGAGATGTAAGAAAGGGGAATGAGAGATGTGAAACATGAAAGTGGAGATGTGAAGGGGAGTGAGGATGTGAAAACAGGAAGTGGAGTGTGAAGACATGGAAAGGGGGATGTGAAGAATGAGAAGTGGAGTGGAAGACTGAGAAGTGAGAGATGTTAAGACAGAGAAATGAGGGTGAAGACATGGAAAAATGAGAGATTGAAAAATGAGAAGTAGAGATTGAAGACTGAGAAGTAGAGATGTGAAGCAAGGAGAAGTGAAGATGTGGAAAAAGGAAGTGAGAGAGGAAGACAGGAAAGGTGGGAAAGTGAAGAAAGGGAAGTGAGAGATGTGAAGACGGGGAAGTGAGAGATTGAAGACAGGAAAGTGAGAGATGTGGAAGACATGAGAAGGAGAGATGTGAAACATGAAAGTGGGATTGAAGAAGGGGAAGGGAGATGGAAAACAGGAGAAGGAGAGATGGAAAACATGAGAAGTGAGAAAAATGTGAAGAATGAGAAGTGGAGATGTGAAGACAAGAGAATGGAGATGGAAGACATGAGAAGTGGAGATGTAAACAGGAGAAGTGAGAAATTAAGCAAGGAGAAGTGAGAGATGTGAAAAACAAGAAGGGGGGGATGTGAAAAACGGGAGGGGGAAGGGTGTGAAGACATGGAAGGAGGTGTAAGAAGGCGAGGGGAGGATGTAAACAGGAGGTGAAGATGTGAAGCCGAGAAGTGAGGATGGAACACATGAAAGTGAAGATGTGAAAAAGGGGAATGAGAGATGTGAGACAGAGAAGTGAGGAGTGAAGACTGAAAGTGAGGGATGTAAGAATGGAAGTGAGAGAGTGAAGACGGGGAAGTGGAGATGTTTAAGACAGGAGAAGTGAGAGAGTAAAGACATGAGAAGTGAGGGATGTGAAGACAGGAGGGGTGAGAGATGTGAAGACAGGAGAAGTGGAGATTAAGACAGGGGAAGTAGAGAGTGAAGACAGGAAAGTGGGGGGAGTGAAGACAGGAGTGTGAGAGATGTGAAGACAGGGAAGTGAGAGATGTGAAGACAGGAGAACAGAGTGTGAAAAAGGAGATTGAGGTGTGAAGCAGGAGAAGTGAGAGATTGAAGACAAAAAGGGGAGTTTTCTAGAACGTTACAAGTTTTTTTCTATCTGCACTTTCCCCTTTTCCCTTTTTTGGAGGAAAAAATCATGACCAATTAATATAAAATTCTTTTTGTATAAAAGAAAGCGATCAAAAAAGATTACTTTGACCACCACGTTACCTTTCCAGCCATCCGCTACTTGATCCTGACCCCACGCTACCTTGATCCTGACCACCACGTTACCTTGATCCTGACCACCACGTTACCTTGACCATGACCATCACGTTACCTTGACCCTGACCACACGTTACCTTGACCCTGACCACCACGCTACCTTGATCCTGACCACCACGTTACCTTGACCATGACCACCACGTTACCTTGACCCTGACCACCACGTTACCTTGACCCTGACCACCACGTTACCTTGATCCTGACCACCACGTTACCTTGACCCTGACCACCACGCTACCTTGATCCTGACCACCCAGTTACCTTGATCCCGACCACCACGTTACCTTGACCATGACCATCACGCTACCTTGATCCTGACCACCACGTTACCTTGATCCTGACCACCACGTTACCTTGATCCTGACCACCACGTTACCTTGACCATGACCATCACGCTACCTTGATCCTGACCACCACGTTACCTTGATCCTGACCACCACGTTACCTTGATCCTGACCACCACGTTACTTGACCATGACCACCACGCTACCTTGATCCTGACCACCACGTTACCTTGACCCTGACCACCACGTTACCTTGACCCTGACCACCACGTTACCTAGACCCTGACCACCACGTTACCTTGACCCTGACCACCACGTTACCTTGACCCTGACCACCACGTTACCGTGACCCTGACCACCACGTTACCTTGACCCTGACCACCACGTTACCTTGACCCTGACCACCACGTAACCTTGACCCTGACCACCACGTTACCTTGATCCTGACCACCACGTAACCCTTTACCCTGACCACCACGTTTACCTTGATCCTGACCACCACGTAACCTTGACCTGACCACCACGTTACCTTGATCCTGACCACCACGTAACCTTGACACTGAGTGCCATGACCTCCAGAATGTTGTGAGTGGCATGACCTCCAGAATGTTGTGAGTGGCATGACCTCCAGAATGTTGTGAGTGGCATGACCTCCAGAATGTTGAGTGGCATGACCTCCAGAATGTTGTGAGTGGCATGACCACCAGGATGTTGTGAGTGGCATGACCTCCAGAATGTTGTGAGTGGCATGACCTCCAGAATGTTGTGAGTGGCATGACCTCCAGAATGTTGTGAGTGGCATGACCTCCAGAATGTTGTGAGTGGCATGACCTCCAGAATGTTGTGAGTGACATGACCTCCAGAATGTTATGAGTGGCATAACCTCCAGAATGTTGTGAGTGGCATAACCTCCAGAATGTTGTGAGTGGCATGACCTCCAGAATGTTGTGAGTGGCATGACCTCCAGAATGTTGTGAGTGGCATGACCTCCAGAATGTTGTGAGTGGCATGACCTCCAGAATATTGTGAGTGGCATGACCTCCAGAATGTTGTGAGTGGCATGACCTTCAGAATGTTGTGAGAGGTATGACCTCCAGAATGTTGTCAGTGGCATGACCACCAGTATGCTGTGAGTGGCATGACCTTCAAAATGTTGTGAGTGGCATGACCGCCAGAATGTTGTGAGCGGCATGACCTCCAGAATGTTGTGAGTGGCATGACCTCCAGAATGTTGTGAGAGGTATGACCTCCAGAATGTTGTCAGTGGCATGACCACCAGTATGCTGTGAGTGGCATGACCTTCAAAATGTTGTGAGTGGCATGACCGCCAGAATGTTGTGAGTGGCATGACCTCCAGGATGTTTTGAGTGTCATGACCTCCAGGATGTTATGAGCGGCATGGCCTTCAGAAAGTTGTGAGTAGCATGACCGCCAGGATGTTGTGAGTGGCATGACCTCCAGAATGTTGTGAGTGGCATGACCACCAGGACGTTGTGAGAGGCATGACCTCCAGAATGTTGTGAGTGGCATGACCTCCAGAATGTTGTGAGTGGCATGACCTCCAGAATGTTGTGAGTGGCATTACCTCCAGAATGTTGTGAGTGGCATGACCTCCAGGATGTTGTGAGTGGCATGACTTCCAGGATGTTGTGAGTGGCAGGACCTCCAGGATGTTGTGAGTGGCATGACCTCCAGATTGTTGTGAGTGGCATTGCCTCCAGAATGTTGTGAGTGGCATGACCTCCAGAATGTTGTGAGTGGCATGACCTCCAGAATGTTGTGAGTGGCATGACCTCCAGAATGTTGTGAGTGGCATGACCTCCAGAATGTTGTGAGTGACATGACCTCCAGAATGTTATGAGTGGCATAACCTCCAGGATGTTGTGAGTGGCATGACCTCCAGAATGTTGTGACTGGCATGACCTCCAGAATGTTGTGAGTGGCATGACCTCCAGAATGTTGTGAGTGGCATGACCTCCAGAATGCTGTCAGTGGCATGACCTCCAGAGTGTTGTGAGTGGCATGACCTCCAGAATGTTGTGAGTGGCATGACCTCCAGAATGTTGTGAGAGGTATGACCTCCAGAATGTTGTCAGTGGCATGACCACCAGTATGCTGTGAGTGGCATGACCTTCAAAATGTTGTGAGTGGCATGACCGCCAGAATGTTGTGAGTGGCATGACCTCCAGAATGTTGTGAGTGGCATGACCTCCAGAATGTTGTGAGAGGTATGACCTCAAGAATGTTGTCAGTGGCATGACCACCAGTATGCTGTGAGTGGCATGACCTTCAAAATGTTGTGAGTGGCATGACCGCCAGAATGTTGTGAGTGGCATGACCTCCAGGATGTTGTGAGTGGCATGACCTCCAGGATGTTATGAGCGGCATGGCCTTCAGAAAGTTGTGAGTAGCATGACCGCCAGGATGTTGTGAGTGGCATGACCACCAGGACGTTGTGAGAGGCATGACCTCCAGAATGTTGTGAGTGGCATGACCTCCAGAATGTTGTGAGTGGCATGACCACCAGGATGTGAGAGGCATGACCTCCAGAATGTTGTGAGTGGCATGACCTCCAGAATGTTGTGAGTGGCATGACCTCCAGAATGTTGTGAGTGGCATGACCTCCAGAATGTTGTGAGTGGCATGACTTCCAGGATGTTGTGAGTGGCAGGACCTCCAGGATGTTGTGAGTGGCATGACCTCCAGAATGTTGTGAGTGGCATTGCCTCCAGAATGTTGTGAGTGGCATGACCTCCACAAGTTTGTGAGTGGCATAACCTCCACAAGGTTGTGAGTGGCATGATCTCCACAAGGTTGTGAGTGGCATGACCTCCACAAGGTTGTGAGTGGCATGACCTCCAGAATGTTGTGAGTGGCATGACCTCCTCAAGGTTGTGAGTGGCATGACCTACAGAATGTTGTGAGTGGCATGACCTCCAGAATGTTGTGAGTGGCATGGCCTCCAGAATGTTGTGAGTGGCATGACCTCCAGAATGTTGTGAGTGGCATGACCTCCAGAATGTTGTGAGTGGCATGACCTCCAGAATGGTGTGAGTGGCATGACCTCCAGGATGTTGTGAGTGGCATGACCTCCAAAATGTGAGTGGCATGACCTCCAGAATGTTGTGAGTGGCATGACCTCCACAAGGTTGTGAGTGGCATGACCTCCACAAGGTTGTGAGTGGCATGACCTCCACAAGGTTGTGAGTGGCATGATCTCCACAAGGTTGTGAGTGGCATGACCTCCACAAGGTTGTGAGTGGCATGACCTCCAGAATGTTGTGAGTGGCATGACCTCCTCAAGGTTGTGAGTGGCATGACCTTCAGAAAGCTGTGAGTAGCATGACCGCCAGGATGTTGTGAGTGGCATGACCTCCAGAATGTTGTGAGTGGCATGACCTCCAGAATGTTGTGAGTGGCATGACCTCCAGAATGTTGTGAGTGGCATGACCTCCAGAATGGTGTGAGTGGCATGACCTCCAGAATGTTGTGAGTTGTATGACCTCCAGAATGTTGTGAGTGGCATGATCTCCAGAATGTTGTGAGTGGCATGAACTCCAGAATGTTGTGAATGGCATGACCTCCAGAATGTTGTGAGTGGCATGACCTCCAGAAAGTTGTGAATGGCATGACCTCCAAAATGTTGTGAGTGGCATGACCGCCAGGATGTTGTGAGTGGCATGAACTCCAGAATGTTGTGAGTGGCATGACCTCCAGAATGTTGTGAGTGGCATGACCTCCAGAATGTTGTGAGTGGCATGACCTACAGAATGTTGTGAGTGGCATGACCTCCAGAATGTTGTGAATGGCATGACCTCCAGAATGTTGTGAGTGGCATGACCTCCATAATGTTGCGAGTGGCATGACCTCCATAATGTTGTGAGTGGCATGACCTCCAGAATGTTGTGAGTGGCATGACCTACAGAATGTTGTGAGTGGCATGACCTCCAGAATGTTGTGAGTGGCATGACCTCCACAAGGTTGTGAGTGGCATGACGTCCAGAATGTTGCTAGTGGCATGACCTCCAGAATGTTGTGAGTGGCATGATCTCCAGAATGTTGTGAGTGGCATGACGTCCAGAATGTTGTTAGTGGCATGACCTCCACAAGGTTGTGAGTGGCATGACCTCCAGAATGTTGTGAGTGGCATGACGTCTAGAATGTTGTTAGTGGCATAACCTCCAGAATGTTGTGAGTGGCATGACCTCCAGAATGTTGTTAGTGGCATGACCTCCAGAATGTTAGTGGCATGACCTCCACAAGGTTGTGAGTGGCATGAGTCTAGAATGTTGTTAGTGGCATGACCTCCAGAAAAGTTGTGAGTGGCATGACCTCCAGAATGTTGTTAGTGGCATGACCTCCAGAATGTTAGTGGCATGAGCTCCAGAATGTTGTGAGTGGCATGACGTCTAGAATGTTGTTAGTGGCATGACCTCCAGAATGTTGTGAGTGGCATGACCTCCAGAATGTTGTTAGTGGCATGACCTCCAGAATGTTAGTGGCATGACCTCCACAAGGTTGTGAGTGGCATGACGTCTAGAATGTTGTTAGTGGCATGACCTCCAGAATGTTAGTGGCATGACCTCCAGAATGTTAGTGGCATGACCTCCAGAATGTTAGTGGCATGACCTCCAGAATGTTGTGAGTGGCATGACCTCCAGAATGTTGTTAGTTGCATGACCTCCAGAATGTTAGTAGCATGACCTCCAGAATGTTGTGAGTGGCATGACCTCCAGAATGTTGTTAGTGACATGACCTCCAGAATGTTGTTAGTGACATGACCTCCAGAATGTTGTTAGTGACATGACCTCCAGAATGTTGTTAGTGACATGACCTCCAGAATGTTAGTGGCATGACCTCCAGAATGTTAGTGGCATGACCTCCAGAATGTTAGTGGCATGACCTCCAGAATGTTAGTGCCATGACCTCCATAAGGTTGTTAGTATATCATTTTATAATGAATATTAATGAATATAAATAAATAAAAATAAGCAAGTTTTCAATATTTCTTCTTTTAACAAAAATAAAAATGTTTTAATAAGAAACAAAAAAAATTTTTTATTATTATTTTAATTTTTTTATTTTAAAATTTTTTTATTATTAT
>NC_069399.1:11056151-11142381 GCF_026875155.1 Cherax quadricarinatus | reverse complement strand
CCTACCAAATTCATCCACCATCTTTTGCAATTCTCTTCAGAAATCTCCCAAGAGCACAGTGTCATCAGCAAAGAGCAGCTGTGACAACTCCCACTTTGTGTGTGATTCTTTATCTTTTAACTCCACGCCTCTTGCCAAAACCCTCGCATTTACTTCTCTTACAACCCCATCTATAAATATATTAAACAACCACGGTGACATCACACATCCTTGTCTAAGGCCTACTTTTACTGGGAAAAAATTTCCCTCTTTCCTACATACTCTAACTTGAGCCTCACTATCCTCGTAAAAACTCTTCACTGCTTTCAGTAACATACCTCCTACACCATACACTTGCAACATCTGCCACATTGCCCCCCTATCCACCCTGTCATACGCCTTTTCCAAATCCATAAATGCCACAAAGACCTCTTTAGCCTTATCTAAATACTGTTCACTTATATGTTTCACTGTAAACACCTGGTCCACACACCCCCTACCTTTCCTAAAGCCTCCTTGTTCATCTGCTATCCTATTCTCCGTCTTACTCTTAATTCTTTCAATTATAACTCTATCCATACACTTTACCAGGTACACTCAACAGACTTATCCCCCTATAATTTTTGCACTCTCTTTTATCCCCTTTGCCTTTATACAAAGGAACTATGCATGCTCTCTGCCAATCCCTAGTACCTTACCCTCTTCCATACATTTATTAAATAATTGCACCAACCACTCCAAAACTATATCCCCACCTGCTTTTTAACATTTCTATCTTTATCCCATCAATCCCGGCTGCCTTACCCCCTTCATTTTACCTACTGCCTCACGAACTTCCCCACACTCACAACTGGCTCTTCCTCACTCCTACAAGATGTTATTCCTCCTTGCCCTATACACGAAATCACAGCTTCCCTATCTTCATCAACATTTAACAATTTCTCAAAATATTCCTTCCATCTTCCCAATACCTCTAACTCTCCATTTAATAACTCTCCTCTCCTATTTTTAACTGACAAATCCATTTGTTCTCTAGGCTTTCTTAACTTGTTAATCTCACTCCAAAACTTTTTCTTATTTTCAACAAAATTTGTTGATAAACATCTCACCCACTCTCTCATTGCTCTCTTTTTACATTGCTTCACCACTCTCTTAACTTCTCTCTTTTTCTCCATATACTCTTCCCTCCTTGCATCACTTCTACTTTGTAAAAACTTCTCATATGCTAACTTTTTCTCCCTTACTACTCTCTTTACATCATCATTCCACCAATCGCTCCTCTTCCCTCCTGCACCCACTTTCCTGTAACCACAAACTTCTGCTGAACACTCTAACACTACATTTTTAAACCTACCCCATACCTCTTCGACCCCATTGCCTATGCTCTCATTAGCCCATCTATCCTCCAATAGCTGTTTATATCTTACCCTAACTGCCTCCTCTTTTAGTTTATAAACCTTCACCTCCTCTTCCCGATGCTTCTATTCTCCTTGTATCCCATCTACCTTTTACTCTCAGTGTAGCTACAACTAGAAAGTGATCTGATATATCTGTGGCCCCTCTAAAAAACTTTTACATCCCGAAGTCTACTCAAAAGTCTTTTACTACCAATACATAATCCAACAAACTACTGTCATTTCGCCCTACATCATATCGTGTATACTTATTTATCCTCTTTTCTTAAAATATGTATTACCTATAACTAAACCCCTTTCTATACAAAGTTCAATCAAAGGGCTCCATTATCATTTACACCTGGCACCCCCAAAATTACCTACCACACCCTCTCTAAAAGTTCTCCTACTTTGCATTCAAGTCCCCTACCCCAAAACCCTCACTTGGTCAAAGGCCTAACATTCCCGTTGAGAGATGACTTCGACAGCTTCTCAAGACCTCGTCTGCAGGGGCGGCTGTGCAGGCGATGAGTTGTCTTTCTAAGTTAAGTTTTCCCTATATTGAAACTTAGCTGATAACCATTTCTCAACAGGGGGAGTCGGATTAGTAGATGTAGCGAGTGGGGAGGGGTGGGTGGTGGAGCATACTTATGTGAGGAGTGGATATGCAGCACGCTTAGATCGCATTTATGTCTCTCCTGGGATACAAGTTAATATCGAAACTGTTAATGTAGTATTCTCGGATTATAGCGGGGTGGTTGTGGACGTGGGTTGGGGTGATTTGCCAAAACGTTTTATGAGTTATTGGAAGCTAAATGTGAGCTTGTTAGAGGATAAGGAAGGTGGACTTCGTTTTGCAGAATGGTGGACAAATGAATGGAATAAAGGCAAGCAGGGAGGTGATATATTACTGTGGTGGGAGCAATGTGCCTAAACCAGGATTCCGAAGTTTTATATTGAGGAAAGGAAGGAGGTTGACAATGGAAATATGGATTACCAGAGGTATTTGGAGGGACTATTAAAATCAGGTTATGTAAATTAATCATGGAGTTTATTCCGTATCGGAGATTGAGGGTATTAAGACGCAATTGCTGGAGATGCAGAATGCAAGTTTTGATGGTGAAAGTTAAGGGGTGGGTTGTGAGTTTTATCGGGTGATACACCATCAGCTTGCGTTCTGAGGTGATTAAAATCCGGCAAAATATAATGAATATGTTAAGTTGAAGTACATCAGGACGTGGGTGGTACACGGTGTGGACAGCGGAAATGTAACAACGTGAAGGTAATGAGTGATTTTGCGATATAATGTTTGGACATATATGAAGGGGTAATCTAAAAGTGGACTTGCATATTATGGAGGAAGGGATAACACAAACCCTGGAATCAGAAGGCAGGGTGGTAGATTAGAGGCCGACTAAAGTAGAGAATACAAGGTGTTTCAAAAGGCGTTACAGTTATGCAGTGTAAGGAAGAACGCCAGGGATTGACGGCATTCTAAATGACTTTTATTTAAGTAACTGGGAGTCTGAAGGATGCTTGGTACGTTTGTTGAAATGAAATGAAGGTAAATGGGATGCATGGTATGAGAACGACAGGAGTGGTTGTCATGACTTCCGAAGGGGGATAGTGCAGAATAGCATCCTTGATTTAGAGGTTTATCTTAATGTACTGTGATTATAATTGTTTGCAAGGGTTTAAGTAATAGATTGACAGAGTTTTAATAGGGAGGGTTAATAGATGAGGGCAAATAGGTGTGCTGGGGCAGTCAACGATTAGTGGACAATGGGAGATAAAGAACTATATAGATGATCCGAGAAGAGTGTAGGGTGTACTTGACATTGGAATTGGAAGGCATCGCTAGATTGTGTAGAGCGAAAGAGTTATGATAGTAATTGGAGGAGGGTTTGCGGGATGTTGTCCGATGGGCTGAAACATATACAAAGGCGCTGTATTACGGGTTTGCAAATCATGGAATGTTGGGGAGGTAGTTGAGGCATGGTAGGGACTTAGCCAGTGGATGTCCTGACAAATTTCTAATTGCAGTCTGCAAGATCCTCTGTATAGGTTGATTAATGTTGGGGTGAGTGAAGGTGGAATACGACAGCGGGGCTCTCCTGGTATAGTTGGATATGTTGATGATACGACGGTTTTAGTTGGGGGAGAGGAGGGATTAAGAAATGTAGGTCGCATCGTTGAGATATTTAGTAGGGCAACAGGAATGTGTCTTAATGGAGTTAAGTCTAAATTGTTAGAGGTTGGTTCATGGGTAGGAGGGAACTTGGGACAAAAGTATAGTTGGCAGGTAGTAGATCAAATTAAAGTATGTGGGGTATTATACAGACGGGAAGTGCAAGAAGCTAGAGATGCCAATTCCGTAAGGGTTGTGCAAGGAGTATTAAAGAGATTAGGGAGAATACGGTCGAGTGGGCTGACGATCCATCAGAGGGTCATAGTTTTAAATACAATCATTTACCCTAAATTGTGGCATGTGGCAGTGGTTTATCCATTGATGAAGAATGATATGAGGTTGGTGCAAAAGAAGGTAATGCGTTTCATTTGGGGATATGGTTATCATTGGCTTAAGCAGACAGTTGTGACAACATCCTTGGGGAGGGGAGGATTAGGATTAATTCCACTGTGTAGTAGATTGAAAAGCATGTATGTGAAACATAGTTATATACGGTTGGGTGGGGATCAGGGTGTAAGGGTGAGTGAGGTTATGGATGATTTGCGGCAGTGGTGGGGGGGTAGGGAATTGGAGGAGTGTATGTGTATGTTGAGATATTTATTGAGGGTTAGCATACCGGGAAAAGTGTTGGTGCGAGTTTTGGGAAGGACTGTGAGGGGTAATGAGGTGATGGAGGGGGAGAGTGTCTTTCCTTTATATAATTGGGCAGGTATCTGGGGTGCGTTTCGTAAGTTACGTTTAGAGTCCAGGGTGCGGGAAACTATGTATAGGTTTTTACATGGGATATTACCCACTAAAGTACGTTTGTGTCACATGAGCATTGTGCAGTCCACATGTTGTGTTTTGTGTGGGGAGGCGGAGACTGCATATCATGTGGTGTATTTTTGTGAGGGTATCGCGAGGGGTACGTCTATGGTTTCATAGGGTCTTGGATATGGCAGGAGGAGGTACGTTAATGGTTTTGAAAGCATTGAGTTTGGATATAGAGGTAGTGGGTGATAGTGTGAGAAGTGCGGTCATTTAGTTGTGGATTATATTACTATATCGTGGGCTATGAGGGAGGTGGAGGGGGAAGTGCGAATAAGGGCTTTAACAGGGCATTTTTATAAAACAAAGTGTAGGAATGAGGTCGTGTATGGACGAAGGTGGGATATAGAATTTCCAGTTCCGTATAGGGTATTGAATGTGAGAAGGTTGCGCGAATTAATGGTGTAATGGATGGATAGGATTGGTCTCTGCAATACGGGGGGAGGAGGAGGGGGAGGGGGGAAGAGTGTATAATTGGCATAAAATTTTTGATTGAATACTCTTTGGATAGGGCAAAGCTTTAATTGTTGATGTTTTATAACATGGATGGTCATGGAGAAGCGAGGAGGCTTATCAAATCGGTCAGGTATTTTTATATTATTCTGTTGAGCAAGTGCGATAGTCTTGGAAATATACTATTAAATCATATATTATGTGACATTATGTGTCAACCTATTTAAATATGAGTAATTACTGTATTAATGTAATAAGATGTTTCCCTTAAGTTAATATTTGTTATTAAATGTACTGTGTCTTTGGTGTTACTGTTTCACCAATACTTATATAATTATCATTTAGGTTTATTCATATATGAATTTTGGGGAAATAGGTGTAATTACCTACAGAGAATTCTTTATTTCGGGGTGAGGGGGGGGGGGCAATGAATGTGTAATAAGTTTAAGTCAGTATATAGCAGTTAATATTTTTATTAATTCTTAAAAAAAAAATCGTAAGACAGGAACGCCCCTTTGTAAAACCGTGTTGAGATTTATTAATCAATTTATGCCTATCAAGATGGCTACGAATTACTTCTGCAATTATTGATTCCATAAATTTTCCCACTATGGAGGTAAGGCTTATTGGTCTATAGTTCGAAGCTAAGGACCTGTCACCTGCCTTGTAAATACGTATTACATTTGCCATTTTCCACTTATCAGGCACTATGCCAGTTTGTAGTGATATGTTAAAAAGATTAGCCAAAGGTATGCTAAGTTCCTCTTTACATTCCTTTAGCACCCTTGCAAACAGTTCATCAGGACCTGGGGATTTGTTAGGTTTTAGTTTCTCTATTTGTCTGAGGACCATATCACTAGTTACCGCAATCGTGCATAGTTTATTATCATCCTGTTCTACATAATCTATTATTTCTGGAATTTCGCTAGTACTTTGCTGGGTAAAAACTAAGAGGAAGTAGGAACTGAAAATTTCACACATATCCTTATCACTGTCAGTGATCTGACCAGAGTTACTCTTAAATGGGCCTATCTTATCCTTAATCTTACCTCTGTATACCTGAAAGAACCCTTTTTGGGTTAGTCTTCGAATCCCTTGCGACCTTAGCCTCATAATCCCTCTTTGCTTGTCTTATTCCTTTCTTTATTTCTCTCTTTAATTGAATATATTGATTTCTTAACTGCCCATCCCCTCTTTTGATACGCCTATATAGGCCTCTCTTTTGACCAATGGGATGTTTTAATCTATTGTTCATCCATTTGGGATCATTTTTGTTAGATCTAATTTCCCTACTCGGAACAAAAGTTGTCTGGGCAGCTAGAACTATGCTCTGAAAAACGTCATATCGGCAACTAAGATCACCTACCTGACCCATAGTCAGGACATCCCAATTTAGCCCACCCAGGTAATTTTTCTGTCTCATGATGTCGGCCAAGCGAAAATCTGGGACAGAGATTTGATTGCAGTTATCTGGGTAATTCCATGATATATTGAAACTAAGTGATTTGTGATCACTTTCCCCAAGCTCATCATTAACGTCAAGATTATTAATTAGTGACACTTTGTTGGCAAGAATCAAGTCAAACAGATTGTTTCCTCTAGTTGGTTCTGTCATATACTGTTTTAAAAAGCAATCCTGAACCGTATCAAGAAAGTCACTGGACTTAAGATTTCCTGTTATATTGTTCTAATCAATTTGTCTAAAGTAAAAATCTCCCATTAACACAATATTTTCATGTCTAGATGCCTTATGAATTTCGTCCCATAACAGCTTACTGCACTCCCTATCAAGGTTTGGTGGCCTATACATCACACCCAAAATTAATTTGTCACGATCCTCGAGAAACTGAAGCCAAACAGATTATGTGTTCGATGTTTCTAATCTTATATCATGTCTAGGACAACAATTTACATTTTCTCTGACTTACATCGCCACTCCACCATCCTTCCTGTTGACCCTATCAGTGTGAAATAGTTTATAATCTTGTATGCTGCTTTCAGAACGCATTTCTCTATCTTTCAGGTTGAATCAGGTCTCTGCTATACCAATAATGTCTATATTTACCTACACTAGCAAGTAATCGTAGCTCATCTATCTTATTTCTTAGACTCCTACTATTTGTATAGTAAACCTTAAGGGAGCTAGTCACTCCTTGCCCTCTACTATCTCTCTTTGTTGATCAATTGATTTGCCATCACTAGCAATTTTATTTTGAGTATTGTCTTTTAAACATATCCCTGAGGTATCCCGGTAATAACTGCTGTTTTAAACCTAATACTGCAGCCTGATTGTTTCCCACAAGCACCCATACCTCTATAATCTATCAGTTTAAATTCCCAGACAAGTCATCAATTACCCTCTCAATCGAATTGGCTAATGTAACCACTCCATCCCCAGAGAGATGAACCCCATCCCTTGCATACATATCACGTTTGCCATAGAATAGGTCTCAGTTATCTATGAATGGGATTGCAAGTTCCTTGCAGTACCTGTCTAGCCAGCAATTTATACCAGCTGCTCTAGACATCCATTCATTGCCCACTCCCTTTCTAGGCAAGATGCTACATATGACTGGGATCCCTCCCTTAGACCTAACTACTTCAATGGCTGACCTGTTCTTATTCAGGAGCTCCTGTCTCCTGCCCTTCCCAATGTCATTACCCCCAGCACTAAGACAGATAATGGGCTTGTTCCCATTACCTGTCATGATATTTTCCAACCTGCTGACTATGTCACCAACACCAGCTCCTGGAAGGCACACTCTGTGTCTGACTTTTCTGTCTCTGTTACAAAATGCACAGTCCATACATCTTACCTGAGAATCTCTTACTATTAAAATATTCTTACCTTGATTAACAGGGAATCAGTGGTACCTTCAACCTCAGTAACCACCGAAGTGCACTTGTCCTGAAGAACAGAGAATCGATTTCCTACCTTCACATCTTCTCTGTTAACCCTCCTTATCTTCCTTCTTCCTGAACTGTGAACCACTTGCCACTTAAAGCGGCTGCCACTATCACTGCTGGTGACCATTTCCTCCTTACCAGCTAAATCCTTCTCATGTTCACTCCCAAACTCATCTAGGCGAAGCTTCAGCCTCCTATTTTCCTCCTGAAGAAGTAGAACCTCCTTCTTCAACACCTGAACCTGAGATTCTAAAACATTACAACAAGCCTTGGTGCTTGGTGGTTGGGTTGTCACGTACCAGCTGTGACACCCCCTACCCCCTCATCAACAACGGCTATAATTTCTGCAATGCGCTGTGAAATTAGCGTTGAATTAAATTATCATTTTCATATTTCATTTTTCATTTTCCTTCGACATAGGATAAACGCTCATGCTTGTTTTACATTTTCAATTCTTATAATAGTTTTTATATTTGTATATTATTGTTATTTTTCTATTACTTTTCCTAAGGAGTAGCCAGCCTTGCTAATACTTGCATAAGATCTTACAGGGCTTAGTAAACCTTCACACTCACTCTCCCCAAGACTCCAAATGTCTGTCTCACAAGTGGCTTCTACAACACTTTCAGGAGTAAAAACTGTAAAACCTGAAGTAAATATAAACTGCAAATTACCTGATCGTTGGTCATTGATTCGCTTATTAACCGTAAGTCAACTGTCCCTGATTTCCCTACCCAGTATCAGTGGCCACGTGATTAGGGGCAAAATACAGTAAACAGTATCACCAACGGTTCTGTCAGGAACTCGTATCCACGATTCGTTATAAGTCCTCTGAAGCACGTTAAATACCAGGTAACGCTGGGAAACCGTGTGAGATTCAAGAGATAGAAACATGTCGGTTCAAAGAACCGACATGTTGTTGAATTAGACACATGTGCAACTCTTGGGTATCTTTATTGAGGAAACGTTTCGCCACACAGTGGCTTCATCAGTCCATACAAAGGATAAAAATTGAAGAACAGGAGGAGAATGAGGTAATCAGTCCCTCAGCCTTGAGTCGATGTGGTCAGTCCGTCAATCTTGAATAGAATACGGCATATGAGCGGAGAAGCAGCTTATAAACCGTATGGCAGGAGAGGTGCAGCAGTTGTAGGTGGTGTCACATTTTCCCAATGTGGAAGTAGGTCGTGCCCAAGGGTTAGGCAAGCGAAGAATTCCAAGTATTAAGATCCCAAGAAGTTGCAGTGTCTGACAGGATTGTAGATGAATGGTTCAAAGAACCGAAACGTTTCCTCAATAAAGATACCCAAGAGTTGCACCTGTGTCTAATTTAACAACATGTCGGTTCTTTGAACCATTCATCTACAATCCTGTCAGACACTGCAACTTTTTGGGATCTTAATACTTGGGAATTAATACTTCCACATTGGACAAATGTGACACCACCTACAACTGCTGCACCTCTCCTGCCATACGGTTTATAAGCTGCTTCTCCGCTCCTATGCCGTATTCTATTCAAGATTGACGGACTGACCACATCGACTCAAGGCTGAGGGACTGATTCGAACCCATACCACTTGAAATTGTTTCACACCCTCCCTCTAAGACTTCCATGAATGGCCCCTACCTGCCCGTTCTTCCAACCAGGATTTATACATTCTCTTGGAAAAAGGATAGAGCAAAGTATGATGACTAAGTGCTCAAACCACCTCAGCAGCTTTTCCGCTCTCTGAATAAAACACGTTTTAAAAAGTAGTACAGTGAGGAATACTAGTATTAGATAAGTACCGAAAAAGTTGTGTTGATCTAGAGTGGTGAGGGGAAGCACAGATCCCGTGTAGACTAGCATCATCTTGCTTGCATTCTGGAACCACTTGCCCCTCTGTACCGCCATCGTCACCCGGCCCACATCCTTCACGTCAAGAAATACTAATATTACTACTGATAAACAATAAATAATTATGGTGCAAGACCTATATACGGATAAATTATGGTCTCTGAACGTTGAAGCGATGAGGCGGCTAGAGGGAGTGTATTAAAAATTTGATCCACGGAAGGGAAAATAACTCCAATTCCTTGCATAAAGAGTCCTTAAACTCAAAGACCGTGAGGTCTTACCTGGATGCGAGCGAGAATAACAAAAGCGACGCAGGTGTCTGCGTGGTGATGGGTGGCAGTGAGCACAGTGTATGGAGGTGAAGTGAGCAGGAAGGAGTCCATCTCCCACAGTATGGTAGCATCACCCAGGCTTGACACCACAGCATCCACCAGTCCCAGATATGGCTCTTCCGGGGTATACAACACTATCTGGGGACACACCAATGGGTCGGGTTTGAAGCCCATCGACTACACGAGGGTCATTGTGCCTTCAATAAACATTTACAACATCGCTGAAGAATAATTTATTCTCTAAAACATGGATTAACGTAATCGCTCAGACACTTCTGTGTAAATATTTAATATGCTCAAAACGGAGCGTTAAAACCGAAAGAGCCACACAACACCTTTGAGACTGGAAAGAAATCAGGTTTGATCCAGGACACAGGAGGTCAATATCAAGTGGTAAAGTGATAGCAACAAACAGTGGAAAAAGACACTTGTGTACAGTTCAGAACATTTATTAAAGGAAACTTTTTCGCCATGAGTGACTTCATCAGTCCATTAAGACTGAAGAAACTACTCGGAGAGAAACGTTTCCTTAAGTAAATGTCCTGAACTGAGCTCCAATATCCGTTTCCACACAAAGGGAGGTTAAGCCTAATTCCGTGAATCAAGAGCCCCTCTCTAGTGTCAAGTAACTTCCCTTGAAGGGCGGGTGTACATAATTTTAGTAGCAACAGGTAACGTGAACGTCACAAACCACTACGAGGCATTACGTTGTGCAAAAGTAGCGTTTTATATATCTTACTTTTTTTTGGCTGATACTGAAGTGCAAAATTTGAAGGGATCATTCAGCGCCTCGGAAAACGGAGACAATTACATTGGAAACAAGAACTGGGACTACAAATATTATGGGGCCTTCACAAGCATCAAGTAACTTCCCTGGAAGAGTGAACTACCTTATAGCATCCAGCTAAATGACGAGTCAGCAAGGATGAGATCATGTTGGCCACCTCTTCTGCAGGAGGATCCTCTCCCTCTCTACCGGATGAAGTCTTTCTAAATTCTTCCAAGACCGCAGCGTAGCTCCTAGCTTCTGGTAATACCCCTCGGGGTCTGGTTCGTTCCGCTTTGTCTTCAGTTGAATGTATTTTCCCCAGATCACGGTTTTGATCTGCAGCTGTGATAACGGTGGTGCGTGAGGCTTGCAGAACTTGTAAACCTATTGTCCAGGTAGGACTTGTATACAACACCAGGAAAACTTGGTTACTAATGACAGGTAGTCAATCAGTGGGTGATAATGACCTCTTGACTGTGTGCTTGTCTGCTGGTGGAGTGTTTGCGTAGTCGTCTGCTTTTAAATTGCTTATATAATCTGCTGGAAAATTATTTGTATTGTCTGTTGGTGGATTTGCTGAATAGTCTGTTTCTGTTGGTGAGTTGTTTGTATAGTCTGGTGTTGGATTATTTGTTAAATCTTCTGGTGAACTGTTCGTCTTGTAGTCTGTTGGCGGATTGTTTGCATCGTCTGCTGGTGGATTGCTTATGTAATCTGCTAGTGGATTGTTTGCATCGTCTGTTGGGGTACTGCTTGCATCGTCTGCTGGTTGATTGTTCGCATCGTCTCCTGGTACACTGCTTATGTAATCTGCTAGTGGATTGTTTGTGTTGTCATCTCCTGGTGGATTGTTTGCATCTTCTGTTGGGGTATTGTTTGCATCGTCTGCTGGTTGATTGTTCGCATCGTCTCCTGGTACACTGCTTATGTAATCTGCTAGTGGATTGTTTGTGTTGTCACCTCCTGGTGGATTGTTTGCATCTTCTGTTAGGGTATTGTTTGCATCGTCTGCTGGTTGATTGTTTGCATCGTCTGCTGGTACATTGCTTATGTAATCTGCTAGTGGATTGTTTGTGTGGTCGTCTGCCGGTAGCTTGCTTGCATCCTCTGCTGGTTCATTGCTTATGTAATCTGCTATTGGATTGTCTGTGGTGTGGTGGTGGTGTGTGAGTGTGGTAATGGAGTGGGAGATGGCGAGAGGGAGGTGGTATCTGAGTGCGAGAGTTTTGTGTTGTTTTTGCTGCTGCAGCAGAGACGTACTGGAAGCAACATGTATCATTGTCCAGATTTTGACCACCATCACACACGCTCCGAACATCTTGAACTGCATCTGCAACATAAATATTTTGTTATATTCGTACCATAAATGCTGTTACTTAACGGAGGTTCGAATAGACATGGTGTAGGTAAACAGGTCCTACTCTGTCCATTAAACTATGGTTGCTCTGAAGGTTCTTTTTTTTTACATTTATCAAGTGAGCTTTGGTGGTTATAAGAGGGTGGTGGCTGGTGCAACCTGTCACAGTGGTGGCACTAGTGACACAATCCTGTTCTCAACCACCTAGAATCAATCCTACATTAATTTTTCTGCTTCACACACACACACACACACACACACACACAACACACACACACACACACAGTAGTAGCGACCAGTGAAGAGGCGGGGCCAGGAACTAGGACTCGACCCCTGCAACCTCAACTAGGTGAGTACAACTAGGTGAGTACACAACACACACATACGCAGGGAAAGGCAAAGGGAGGAGGAGAGGGCGAAGTCAATGTTTATTCATGGGCTTCAGGAGAGTGAGGGAAGGACACAATGAAAGACAGCAAGCAGAAAGACAGGAGATTGAGAATATCATCAAAGAAGTATTCGAAGAGGACATGTCTGAGAATGTAAATTTTCAGAGAATAGGGGGTTACTTGAAGGGGAGAAAATGGTCGATCAAGCTGATTTCTCCCCTTCAAGTACCCCCCTATCCTCTGACGGTTGAAAGAATTGTAAGCAAACAAGAGGATGTTCCTAGAAAGAAACAGAACAAAAACAGAACGACAGCAGCTGAGGGAGAGGACACAAAAGCAAAAGAGGCTAGGAGGAGAGACAAGGAGAGAATCAGCAGAAGACAACCAGAACAGGGCAGAGCAACAAAAGAAAACACACACAGAACCATCCGCAGAACCCCACAACCAAACACGTTATCCCAACACAGACCACAACCCACACTCACAGCCCCCACCCCACACCACGCTGTAGGATCGCACAGCACACTGCCAGACCCCCCCACCCCCACCCTCACAGACTGAAGGTATGATACTCAAACACTGATGGAATAACAAATTAGTGGGAGGAGTGGGACGAGAGATTTAAAGAGGCATCACCGGACCAAGCTCAAAGGGATGATATCTGATGCAATCTTTCCAATGGGATATCAAATCCTGAGGAAAGACAGAGGGAACAGAGGGGGAGAAGTGACACTGCTCATCAAAAACCGATGAGATTTTGATAAGCTGGAGAGAGGAGACAGAGGAGAAGCAAGAGATTATATAATAGGAACGCTTCAGCCTGGATTTCCCAGGGAGCTAATTACAGTGATGTATAACCCACCACAGAAGATCAGGAGGACAAGGCAAGAGTATGTTGAGAGTAATAGAGAGATGGATTACACACTGGCTGAAGTGGCCAGTAGGGCTCTTGTGAGCAGGGCAAAACTACTGATCATGGGTGCCTTCAACCACAAGGAAATCGACTGGGAGAACTTGGAGCCACATGGGGGCCATGAAACGTGGAGGGCTAAGATGATGGAGGTGGAACTGGAAAACCTCATGTACCAACACGTAAGGGACACTACCAGAGAGAGGATGAACCAGAGAGACTGGGCCTAGCATTCAGCTTGAGTAGTGCAGATATTGAGGACATCACATACGAAAGACCCCTTGGGGCCAGCGATCATGTGGTTTTGAGCTTCGAATATATAGTAGACTTACAGGTGGAGGGAGAAGAAGGAAGGGCCGGATGAATGAAACCAAACTACAAGAATGGGGACTACCCAGGCATGAAGAACTTCCTCAGTGGAGTCCAGTGAGACAGACAACTGGCAGGGAAGTCAGTAAACGAGATGATGGAATATGTGACAACAATATGCAAGGAAGCTGAGAAGAGGTTCATATCTAAGGGGTAACAGGAATAACAAAAAAGCCAGAATGAGCCCATGGTTCACCCCAAGGTGCAGGGAGGCCAAAGCCAAGTGTGCTAGGGAATGGAAGAAATATAGCAGGCAAAGGACCCATGAGAATAAGGAGAGCAGTCACAGAGCCAGAAATTAATATGCATGGGTAACCAGAGGGTGTTCCTAGAAAGAGACACAACAAAAACAGAACGACAGCAGCTGAGGGAGAGGGCACAGAAGTGAGACGGGCTAGGAAGAGAGACAAGGACAGAATCAGCAGAGGACACCCAGAACAGGGCAGAGTAACAAGAGCAAACACAAAGACAATACGAAAATGACATAGTAGCAAGAGCCATATCTGTTGCAAAGCTGTTGTACAGCCACATCAGGGGAAAAACAACAGTCAAGGACCAGGTAATCAGGCTGAGGAAGGAAGGAGGGGAGGTCTCAAAAAATGACCACAAAGTGTATGAGAAGCTCAACATGAGATTCACAGAAGTGTTCACAGAGGAGACAGAAGCGCTTCCAGAAAGGCAGAGAGGTGGGGTACACCATCAAGGGTTGAACACAATACATACAGCCGAGGAAGAAGAGAAGAGGCTGCTAAGCGAACTAGATACCTCAAAGGCGATGGGGCCGTATAACATCTCTCCATGGGTTCTGAGAGAGGGACCAGAGGTGCTTTGGTACCACTTATAACTATCTTCAACAGAAGTATCGAACAGGGCGACTACCGGAAGTATGGAAAACAGCAAATGTAGTCCCAGTTTTTCAAAAAGGACACAGACATGAAGCATTAAACTATAGACCAGTGTCATTGACGTGTATAGTATGCAAGGTCATGGAGAAAATTATCAGGAGATGAATGGTGGAGCACCTAGAAAGGAATGATCTTATCAACAACAGCCAGCATGGTTTCAGTGACAGGAAATCCTGCGCCACAAACCTACTGGAATTCTATGAAAGGGTGACGGCAGCAAAACAAGAGAGAGAGGGGTGGGTAGATTGCTTTTTCTTAAACTATACGAAGGCGTTTGACATTGTTCCACACAAGAGATTGGTGCAAAAGCAGGGATAACAATGAGGGCACTACAATGGATCAGGGAATACCTGTCAGGAAGACAACAGCAAGTCATGATACATGACGAGGTGTCATAGTTGGCGTCTGAAACAAGCGGTGTGTCACAGGGATCAGTCCTAGGACTGGTGCTGTTTCTGGTATTTGTGAACGACATGACGGAAAGAATAGACTCCGAAGTGTACCTGCTTGCAGATCATGTGAAGTTGATGAGAATTCAATGGGACTAGGACAGCAGAACTACAGAGGGATCTAAACAGGCTGCAGGCCTGGTCCAGCAACTGGCTCCTGGAGTTCAACCCCACCAAGTGCAGAGTCATGAAGATTGGAGAAGGGTAAAGAAGACCACAGACAGAGTACAATCTAGAGAGCCAGAGACTACAAACCTCACTCAAGGAAAAGGATGATAAATTAGACACATGTGCAACTCTTGGGTATCTTTATTGAGGAAACGTTTCGCCACACAGTTGCACATGTGTCTAAGAGTTGCACATGTGTCTAATTTATCAACATGTCGGTTCTCTGAACCATTCATCTACAAACCTGTCAGACACTGCAACTTCTTGGGATCTTAATACTTGGGAATTCTTCGCTTGCCTAATTCTTGGGCACGACCTACTTCAACATTGAACAAATGTTACACGACCTATGACTTCTGCACCTCTCCTGCCAACGGTTTATAAGCTCCTTCTCAGCACGTATGCCGTATTCTATTCAAGATTGATGGACTGACCACATCGACTCAAGGTTGAGGGACTGATTACCTCATTCTCCTCCTGTTCTTCAAGATTCTCCTTTGTATGGACTGATGAAGCCACTGTGTGGCGAAACGTTTCCTCAATAAAGATACCCAAGAGTTGCACATGTGTCTAATTTATCAACATGTCGGTTCTCTGAACCATTCATCTACAAACCTGTCAGACACTGCAACTTCTTGGGATCTTAATACTTGGGAATTCTTCGCTTGCCTAATTCTTGGGCACGACCTACTTCAACATTGAACAAATGTTACACGACCTATGACTTCTGCACCTCTCCTGCCAACGGTTTATAAGCTCCTTCTCAGCACGTATGCCGTATTCTATTCAAGATTGATGGACTGACCACATCGACTCAAGGTTGAGGGACTGATTACCTCATTCTCCTCCTGTTCTTCAAGATTCTCCTTTGTATGGACTGATGAAGCCACTGTGTGGCGAAACGTTTCCTCAATAAAGATACCCAAGAGTTGCACATGTGTCTAATTTATCAACATGTCGGTTCTCTGAACCATTCATCTACAAGGAAAAGGATCTTGGGGTGAGTATAACACCAGGCACATCTCCTGAGGTGCACATCAACCAAGTAACTGCTGCAGCATACGGGCACCTAGCAAACCTAAGAACAGCATTCCGACATCTAAATAAGGAGTCATTCAGGACCCTGTACACTGTGTACGTTAGGCCCATATTGGAGTATGCAGCGCCAGTTTGGAACCCTCACCTAGCCAAGCATGTAATGAAACTAGTGAAAGGGGTAAAGGTTTGCAATAAGACTAGTCCCAGAGTTAAGAGAGGTATGCCTGACGCGAAGAGGTTAAGGGAAATCGACTTGACGACTCTGGAAGACAGGATAGATATGGGGATATGATAAGGAAATATAAAATACTGAGAAGAATCGACAAGATGGACAGAGACAGGATGTTTGAAAGATGGGACACAGCAACAAGGGGTCACAGTTAGAAGCTGAAGACTGAGATGAACCACAAGTAATAGTCGTGGTAGTGATGTAGTGGAGGCAGGATCCATACATAGCTTTAAGAAGAGGTATGATAAAGCTCGTGGACCGGTTAGAATGACCGAATAGCGGCCAGTGAAGAGGCTGGGCCAGGAGCCGTGACTCGACCCTTGCAACCACAACTAGATGAGTAGAACACACACACACACATACACACACATACACACACAGTCACACACAAAACGAGACTGTCCTACGAAGAGTGTCTAAGGGAAATTGGCCTGACGACACTAAAGGACAGGAGGGTCAGGGAAGACATAATAACGACATATAAAATACTGCGAGGAATTGACAAGGTGGAAAGAAACAGGATCTTCCAGAGATGGGGCACAGAAACAAAGGGTCACAATTGGAAGTTGAAGACTACTATGAGTCAAAAGGACGTTAGGAAGTATTTCTTCAGTCACAGAGTTGTCAAGAAGTGAAATAGCCAAGAATGTGACGTAGGGGAGGCAGAAACCATACATAGTTTTAAGACGAGGTTTGATAAAGCTCATGAAGCACGGGGAGAGAGAGAGGACCCAGTAGCAATCAGTGAAGAGACGGGAGCAGGAGCTATGAATCGATCCTTGCAACCACAAATAGGTGAGTACACGATGTGAGGCTAATGAAGAGAATTCAATCGCACGAGGATCAGGCAGGACTACAAAGGGATCTGGAGAGGCTGCAAGCCTGGTCCAGGAACTTGCTTAAAGAGTTTAACCCCACCATTTGCAAAGTCATGAAGATCGGGGAAAGGCAAAGGTGCCCGCAAACAGAGTGCAGTCTAGGAAGCCAAATACTGCAAACCTCACTCAAGGAAAATGTCTAGGAGTGAGCATAATACCTAGCACTACTACTGAGACGCACTTTAACCAAATAGCTGCTGCAGCATATTGGTGACTTGCAAACCTAAGAATAGCGTTCCGACACCTCAGTAAGGAATCGTTCAAGACTCTGTACACAGTGTACGTCAGGCCCATACTGGAGTATGCAGCACCAGTTCGGAACTCACACCAGGTGAAGCACATCCGGAAATTAGAGAAAGTGCAAAAGTTTGCAACGAGACTAGTCCCGAAGCTAAGTGGCATGTCCTACGAAAAGAGGTTAAGGAAAATAGAGCTGACGACACTGGAGTACAAGAGAGGAGAAACATGAAAACGACATATAAAAATGCGAGAGGAACTGACAAGGTGGACAGTTACAGAATGTTCCAGAGATTGGACACAGCAACAACCGCTTACAACCAGAAATTGAAGATTCGGATGAGTCACAGGGACTTTAGGAAGTATTTCTTCAGTCATAGAGTTATCAGAAAGGTGAACAGTCTAGAGACTGGTGTAGTGGAGGCGTGATTCGTACATATCTTTCATAAGAGATATGATATAGCTCATGGAGCAGGGAGTGAGTGAATCTAGTAGCGACCAGTGAAGAAGCGGGGCCAGGAGCTATGATTTGACCCCTGTAACCATACTTAGGTGAGTGCACACGCATACATTATATATAATATATATATAATATATATATATATATATATATATATATATATAATATATATATATATATATTATAATATATATATATAATTATAAACCTTGGTAATAAATACCGACAAGTTGGTTTAGAAAGACACGTAAGCCATGCTTTTGTTTTTGACATGGCTTCCTTCGATGTCACAGCCCTCTTTACCAACGTTCCTACTGACGCTGCAATCAACATTCTGAGACAGAGGCTCACTGAAAACCACGACCTCCCTTTACCTCTTCTATATTTCATCAATCTAGTGGAACTTTGTGTTAATTTCAACTTCAAGTATCAGGACAACTGTTACAAACAGTGCTTTGGGATGGCAATGGGCAGCCCGCTCAGTGCTGTGCTTGCCAACCTCTTCATGGAAAACCTGGAGACAGAGAAATTCAGCACCCTCATTCCCAACACTGTTACCTGGCTAAGATACGTTGATGATATATTGGTTTTCTATCCGAGACGTCTCAATATCCAGGCCCTTCTCAACAAGATCAATGCAGTTGAACCATCAACGTTCTACTGTGCAGATCTCCCGACAGTGACAAACTTCTCTTCAAAGTGTATAGAAAACCTACCAACAAGGACGATCTTATACACTTTTATTCACACCAAGACACCCGCACTAAGAGAGGAGTCCTCATTGGCTTCTTCTTGAGAGCTCTTCGCATCTCCAGCCCTTGTTTTCTAGAAGAAGAATGCACTTACATAACACAAGCCTTTACACGTCTTCAGTTCCCATCTTTCTTCATCCGAGACTGCAGACTTAAGGCACAAGCTATCCTCAACAAACCGCCCATGGAACAGCCCCCTAAACAGTTCATAGTACTCCCATGTGGCGATGTTGCCACGAATACTCGCTGGGCACTTGCTATGAGTAACATCAACGTTTCCACCATAAACACATCATCTATCAAAGACCTCACTACGAAACGCAGCCCCACACCTCTAACTTCTACAGCAGGCGTCTACACTATCCCCTGTGGGTTCTGTCCCAAGAAATATGTAGGCGAGACAGGCAGAGATCTTGCAGTCCGCCTGAATGAGCATCGAAATGCCTCTAACAGAGACGATGTAAGGTACGCATGTGTCCTCCACAGAGACTCCACGGGGCATTTGATGAACTGGAATGAGGCACAACTCGTTCTCACTGAACCAGACCTCAGACGCCGACGGTGCCTAGAAGCCTCACTAATCGCCGACACCGACACTATAGAACGCAACACTGGAAACTACAAAATTTCAAAAACATTGGCATACATGATACTTAAGAAGCACCAACCCAACAACACAGGAGTCACATGATTTCATCGTCTACCCGTCCTCATCATAGGTAGAGGTTGTTTTGATAAGGACCTGCCTCGCATGGGCCAGTAGGCCTTCTACAGTGTTCCTCCATTCTTATGTTCTCATGACATTCCTCAGGTCACGTGCGTCACACCTCACTCTCCGCATAAATATATATATAATGTCTTTCTACCTCTGTATGTTAGAAGTGATCAAGGTCCCAGGACCGAAACGTTTTCTAATAAATATGTTATAGTGTTTGCTTACGTGTCTTTCTAAACCAATATGTATACATATATATATTTTTTTTTCAACAAACCGGCCGTATCCCACCAAGGCAGGGTGGCCCAAAAAGAAAAACAAGTTTCTGTTTTTAAATTTAGTAATTTAAACAGGAGAAGGGGTTACTAGCCCCTTGCTCCCGGCATTGTAGTCGCCTCTTACAACACGCATAGCTTACGGAGGAAGAATTCTGTCCCACTTCCCCATGGAGATAAGAGGAAATAAACAAGAACAAGAACTAGTAAGAAAATAGAAGAAAACCCATAGGGGTGTGTATATATATGCTTGTATATGTATGTGTAGTGTGACCTAAGTGTAAGTAGAAGTAGCAAGACGTACCTGAAACCTTGCATGTTTATGAGTAAAAAATTGGACACCAGCAATCCTACCATCATGTAAAACAATTACAGGCTTCTGTTTTACACTCACTTGGTAGAACGGTAGTACCTCCCTGGACGGTTGCTGTCTACCATCCTACTACCTAGGATATTATATATATATATATATATATATATATATATATATATATATATATATATATATATATATATATATATATATATATATATATATATATATATATATTTTTTTTTTTTTTTTTTTTTTTTTCAACAACTCGGCCGTCTCCCACCGAGGCAGGGTGACCAAAAAAGAAAGAAAATCCCCAAAAAGAAAATACTTTCATCATCATTCAACACTTTCACCTCACTCACACATAATCACTGTTTTTGCAGAGGTGCTCAGAACACAACAGTTTAGAAGCATATACGTATAAAGATACACGACGTATCCCTCCAAACTGCTACTATCCCAAAGCCCTCCTTTAGAGTGCAGGCATTGTACTTCCCATTTCCAGGACTCAAGTCCGGCTATATAAAAATAACCAGTTTCCCTGAATCCCTTCATTAAATATTACCCTGCGCACACTCCAACAGATCGTCAAGTCCCAAATACCATTCGTCTACATTCACTCCTATCGAACACGCTCATGCACGCCTGCTGGAAGTCCAAGCCCCTCGCCCACAAAACCTCCCTTAGCCCTTCCTTCTAAACCTTTTTGAGGACGACCCCTACCCCGTCTTCCTTCTCCTACAGATTTAAATGCTCTCCATGTATATATATATATATATATAATATATATATATATATATATATATATATATATATATATATATATATCGTGCCGAATATGTAAAACTGGTCAATTAGTAAGAACTCATTTAAAATTAAGTCCTTCCCGAAATTTTCTCTTATAAGTTTAAAGATATATTTTTTTCATTAATGTTAATGTAAAAATTTATAATTTTGGACCAAAAGAATCTTAGAAAAGTTACTTAACCTTATTATAACAAGTGTAATTTATTTTAGCCTAACCCAAGTAAATATATTTTAAATACGTTTACAATAATTTAATACTAAACAAACACAATCAAATATATTTTTTTCGTTAGGTTCAGAATGATTTTGCGAAATTATTGCATACACAAATTTTCACTTGTCCTATATGGCAAGATGAGCGTTGCTATTTAAGCCAAGATGGCAAGTTCTGCCTATATATATATATAGGTTGGTAGACAGCAACCACCCAGGGAAGTACTACCGTCCTGCCAGATGACTGTGAAACAAAAACCTGTAACTGTTTTCATGATGGTAGGATTGCTGGTTTCTTTTTCTGTCTCATAAACACGCTAGATAACAGGGATATCTTGCTACTCCTACTTACACTTTGGTCACACTTCACAGACACGCACATGCATATATATATATACATACATCTAGGTTTTTCTCCTTTTTCTAAATAGCTCTTGTTCTTTTTTATTTCTTCTATTGTCCATGGGGAAGTGGAAAAGAATCTTTCCTCCGTAAGCCATGCGTGTCGTATGAGGCGACTAAAATGCCGGGAGCAATGGGCTAGTAACCCCTTCTCCTGTATACATTTACTAAAAAAGAGAAGAAGAAAAACTTTATAAAACTGGGATGCTTAAATGTGCGTGGATGTAGTGCGGATGACAAGAAACAGATGATTGCTGATGTTATGAATGAAAAGAAGTTGGATGTCCTGGCTCTAAGCGAAACAAAGCTGAAGGGGGTAGGAGAGTTTCAGTGGGGGGAAATAAATGGGATTAAATCTGGAGTATCTGAGAGAGTTAGAGCAAAGTAAGGGGTAGCAGTAATGTTAAATGATCAGTTATGGAAGGAGAAAAGAGAATATGAATGTGTAAATTCAAGAATTATGTGGATTAAAGTAAAGGTTGGATGCGAGAAGTGGGTCATAATAAGCGTGTATGCACCTGGAGAAGAGAGGAATGCAGAGGAGAGAGAGAGATTTTGGGAGATGTTAAGTGAATGTATAGGAGCCTTTGAACCAAGTGAGAGAGTAATTGTGGTAGGGGACCTGAATGCTAAAGTAGGAGAAACTTTTAGAGAGGGTGTGGTAGGTAAGTTTGGGGTGCAAGGTGTAAATGATAATGGGAGCCCTTTGATTGAACTTTGTATAGAAAGGGGTTTAGTTATAGGTAATACATATTTTAAGAAAAAGAGGATAAATAAGTATACAAGATATGATGTAGGGCGAAATGACAGTAGTTTGTTGGATTATGTATTGATAGATAAAAGACTGTTGAGTAGACTTCAGGATGTACATGTTTATAGAGGGGCCACAGATATATCAGATCACTTTCTAGTTGTAGCTACACTGAGAGTAAAAGGTAGATGGGATACAAGGAGAATAGAAGCATCAGGGAAGAGAGAGGTGAAGGTTTATAAACTAAAAGAGGAGGCAGTTAGGGTAAGATATAAACAGCTATTGGAGGATAGATGGGCTAATGAGAGTATAGGCAATGGGGTCGAAGAGGTATGGGGTAGTTTTAAAAAAATGTAGTGTTAGAGTGTTCAGCAGAAGTTTGTGGTTACAGGAAAGTGGGTGCAGGAGGGAAGAGGAGCGATTGGTGGAATGATGATGTAAAGAGAGTAGTAAGGGAGAAAAAGTTAGCATATGAGAAGTTTTTACAAAGTAGAAGTGATGCAAGGAGGGAAGAGTATATGGAGAAAAAGAGAGAGGTTAAGAGAGTGGTGAAACAATGTAAAAAGAGAGCAAATGAGAGAGTGGGTGAGATGTTATCAACAAATTTTGTTGAAAATAAGAAAAAGTTTTGGAGTGAGATTAACAAGTTAAGAAAGCCTAGACAACAAATGGATTTGTCAGTTAAAAATAGGAGAGGAGAGTTATTAAATGGAGAGTTAGAGGTATTGGGAAGATGGAGGGAATATTTTGAGGAATTGTTAAATGTTGATGAAAGATAGGGAGCTGTGATTTCGTGTATAGGGCAGGGAGGAATGACATCTTGTAGGAGTGAGGAAGAGCCAGTTGTGAGTGTGGGGGAAGTTCGTGAGGCAGTAGGTAAAATGAAAGGGGGTAAGGCAGCCGGGATTGATGGGATAAAGATAGAAATGTTAAAAGCAGGTGGGGATATAGTTTTGGAGTGGTTGGTGCAATTATTTAATAAATGTATGGAAGAGGGGAAGGTACCTAGGGATTGGCAGAGAGCATGCATAGTTCCTTTGTATAAAGGCAAAGGGGATAAAAGAGAGTGCAAAAATTATAGGGGGATAAGTCTGTTGAGTGTACCTGGTAAAGTGTATGGTAGAGTTATAATTGAAAGAATTAAGAGTAAGACGGAGAATAGGATAGCAGATGAACAAGGAGGCTTTAGGAAAGGTAGGGGGTGTGTGGACCAGGTGTTTACAGTGAAACATATAAGTGAACAGTATTTAGATAAGGCTAAAGAGGTCTTTGTGGCATTTAAGGATTTGGAAAAGGCGTATGACAGGGTGGATAGGGGGGCAATGTGGCAGATGTTGCAAGTGTATGGTGTAGGAGGTAGGTTACTGAAAGCAGTGAAGAGTTTTTATGAGGATAGTGAGGCTCAAGTTAGAGTATGTAGGAAAGAGGGAATTTTTTCCAAGTAAAAGTAGGCCTTAGACAAGGATGTGTGATGTCACCGTGGTTGTTTAATATATTTATAGATGGGGTTGTAAGAGAAGTAAATGCGAGGGTCTTGGCAAGAGGCGTGGAGTTAAAAGATAAAGAATCACACACAAAGTGGGAGTTGTCACAGCTGCTCTTTGCTGATGACACTGTGCTCTTGGGAGATTCTGAAGAGAAGTTGCAGAGATTGGTGATGAATTTGGTAGTGTGCAAAGAAGAAAATAAAGGTGAACAGGAAAGAGAGGTTAGAAAAAAAAAAGTTAGGTTGATAAAGATTGAATATCAAATTGAGGGAAGAGAGTATAGGGGGAATGTATTCGCATATTTGGGAGTGGACGGTCAGCGTGTCGGTCTATGAAAGAGAGGTGAATCATAGAATTGATGAGGGAAAAGAGTGAGTGGTGCACTTAGGAGTCTGTGGAGACAAAGAACTTTGTCCTTGGAGGCAAAGAGGGGAATGTATGAGAGTATAGTTTTACCAACGCTCTTAAATGGGTGTAAGCGTGGGTGATGAATGTTGCAGCGAGGAGAAGGCTGGAGGCAGTGGAGATTCATGTCTGAGGCAATGGTGGTGTGAATATAATGCAGGAATTCGTAGTTTGGAAGTTAGGAGGAGGTGCGGGATTACAAAACTGTTGTCCAGAGGGCTGAGAAGGGTTGTTGAGGTGGTTCGGACATGTAGAGAGAATGGAGCAAAACAGAATGACTTCAAGAGTGTATCAGTCTGTAGTGGAAGGAAGGCGGGGTAGGGGTCGGCCTAGGAAAGGTTGGAGGGAGGCGGTAAGGAGGGTTTTGTGTGCGAAGGGACTTGGACTTCCAGCAGGCATGCATACGTGTTTGATAGGAGTGAATGGAGACAAATGTTTTTAATATTGACGTGCTGTTGTAGTGTGAGCAAAGTAACATTTATGAAGGGATTCAGGGAAACCGGCAGGCCGGAACTATCCTGGAGATGGGAAGTACGTGCCTGCCACTCTGAAGGAGGGTGTTAATGTTGCAGTTTAAAAACTGTAGTGTAAAGCACCTTCTGCAAGACAGTGATGGAGTGAATGATGGTGAAAGTTTTTCTTTTTCGGGCACCCTGCCTTGTGGGAATCGGCCAGTGTGATAATAAAAAAAAATAATATATATAACTATATATAATATATATATACTATATTATAAACTTTTTAGAACCTATAACATATTTATATTATAGATTTAATATATGTATGTATATATTTAACAAGTCGTACCGGGGTGCCTAAAAGCCTCACAAATCCCCGCACCGACACTATAAAACCAACACTGGAAACTCAAAATTTAAAAAAACATTGGCAACAGATACTTAAGAAGCCCAACCCAACAACACGGGAGCACATGATTTCATCGTCTACCCGCCTCACATAGGTAGAGGTGTTTTGATAAGGCCCCTCCTCGCAGGGGCCAGTAGGCCTTCTACAGTGTTCCCTCCATTCTATGTTCCATGACATTCCCAGGTCCGTGCGTCACACTCATCTCCGCATAAATTATATATTAATGTTTTCTCCTCTGTATTAAGAAGTGAAAGGTCCCGGGACCGAAACGTTTTCTAATAAAAATTTTATAGTTTTTGCTTAGGGTTTTTTTAAAACCAAATAAAAACATATATATATTTTTTTTCAAAAAACCCGGGCCGTATCCCACCAAGGGCAAGGGGGGCCCAAAAGAAAAACAAGTTCTGTTTTTAAATTTGTAATTTAAACAGGAAAAGGGGGTTACTACCCCTTGCCCCCGGGGCATTGTAGTCGCCTCTTAAACACGCATGCTACGGGGGAAGAATTCTGTCCCATCCCCATGGAATAAAGGAAATAAACAAGAACAAAATATAAAAAAATGAAGAAAACCCAAAAGGGGTGTTATATAACTTGTAATGTATTTTATGTGACCTAAGTGAAAAGTAGAAGTAGAAAAGACTCCCCTAAAACCCTTTGCTGTTTATAAAAAAAGGGTTAAAAAAAATTACACCGAAACACCACGGGAAAAAACAAATACCCCCTCGGTTTTCCCCACCTCCCCTGGAAAAAATATATATATATATATATATAATATATAAAATATAAAATATATAATATATATAATATATATATATATATATATATATATATAAAAATATAATATTTTATATTATATAATATTTAACAATCGGCCGTCTCCCACCGAGGCAGGGTGACCAAAAAAGAAAGAAAATCCCAAAAAGAAAATATTTTTCATCATCATTCAACACTTTCCACCTCACCCCCAACATAATCACTGTTTTTGCAGAGGTGCTCAGAACACAACAGTTTAGAAGCATATACGAAATAAAGATACACGACGTATCCCCTCCAAACTGCTACTATCCCAAACCCTTTCCTTTAGAGTGCAGGCATTGTACTTCCCATTTCCAGGACTCAAGTCCGGCTATATAAAAATAACCAGTTTCCCTGAATCCCTTCACTAAATATTACCCTGCGCACACTCCAACAGATCGTCAAGTCCCAAATACCATTCGTCTCATTCACTCCTATCGAACACGCTCATGCACGCCTGCTGGAAGTCCAAGCCCCTCGCCACAAAACCTCCTTAGCCCTTCCTTCTAAACCTTTTGAGGACGACCCCTACCCCGTCTTCCTTCTCCTACAGATTAAATGCTCTCCTAGTAAATATATATATATATAATATATATATATATTATATATAATATATATAATATTTATATATATATATAATATATATATATATATATGTCCGTGCCGAATATGTAAAACTGGTCAATTAGTAAGAACTCATTTAAAATTAAGTCCTTCCCGAAATTTTCTCTATAAGTTTAAAGATATATTTTTTTCATTAATGTTAATGTAAAAATTTATAATTTTGGACCAAAGAATCTTAGAAAATTACTTAACCTTATTATAACAAGTGTAATTTATTTTAGCCTAACCCAAGTAAATATATTTTAAATACGTTTACAATAATTAATACTAAACAAACACAATCAAATATATTTTTTTTCGTTAGTTCAGAATGATTTTGCGAAATTATTGCATACACAAATTTTCACTTGTCCTATATGCAAGATGACGTTGCTATTTAAGCCAAGATGGCAAGTTCTGCTATTTCGGCACGACATATATAGATATACACACACACATATATTATTATAATATATAATATATAATATATATATATAATATATATATATATATATATATATATATAAATATATATATATTATATATAGTAATATAATATATTATATATGTATTTATATTTTAACAAGTCGGCCGTCTCCCATCGATAGATAGATAGACAGATTGACAATGGCCAAGGCGTAACTAAATTATGTAGTGAAGATACTTGCGAAAAAAATATAGCTATTTGCATTTTTTTTAGAACATAAAGCGCAGAGAAATGAAAAGGTGATTAGATTTGAGTAACAGAAATAGATGACGACAGCTCATTAACTTCCAACAGTTTCCTTGTTTACTGATAAATGTTGAGACACAGTCAGCAACATTTATTTTGTAAACGCTATTAATTTATTTTATTTTTAGTCTTTTATTTGGGCATGATTTTAATTCGTTTAGTGGTTGATCCATCGTCCAGTTTTAATAAATATGCCAATATTCCGTAGATAAAGTTGCCATGACGCTCTCCACAAGCACTTCCTTCATATATCAATATATGCTATACACGTCATATATACTATACACGTTATATATACTATACGTTAATGAAACAGGACTGTAGTTTAATGCCTCATACCTGTCTCCTTTTTTAAAAATTGGGACTACATTTGCCATCTTCCATACCTCAGGTAATTGCCCAGTTTCAATGGATGTGTTGAAAATCTTTGTTAGTGGCACACATAGCATCTCTGCTCCCTCTCTAAGAACCCACAGAGAGATGTCTGGTCCCACCACCTTTGAGGTATCAAGTTCGCACAGATTCTTCACCTCCTCCTCGGTTATGTGTACCTCATCCAACACTTGTTGGTGTACCCCCCTGTTCTGAATTCCTGGAGTCCTACCTGTTTCCACTGTAAATACTTCTTTAAATCTCATGTTGAGCTCCTCACATTCCTCTTGGTCGTTTCTTGTGAACTCCCCACCATCCTTCCTCAGCTTGATTACCTGATCCTTGACTTTTGTTTCCCTTCTGATGTGGCTATACATCTTTGGGTCAGATTTGACTTTTGGTGCTATGTCATTTTCGTATTGTCGCTGAGCCTCCCTTCTAATCTGTGCATATTCATTTCTGGCTCTTCGGCTGATCTCTTTATTTTCCTGGGTCGTTTGTCTTCTGTACCTTTTCCATTCTTTAGTGCACATAGTTTTTGCCTCCCTACACCTTTAGGTGAACCAAGGACTCGTTCTGGTGTTCCCATTATTTCTGTTTAAACTGGGAACAAACCCTCCTCTGCCTCCTTGCATTTTGTTGTCACATTTATTTTACTGGTTTTCCTGTCAGTTCTCTATCCCACTGAACATCTTGTTGGAGGTTCCTCACAGCCCCCTTGCTAGTGGATGAGGTAACAGTCTCTGATGTCATTCCCGAATTGTTCCTTAGTTCTTTATGCTGTTTCAGAATTTTCAGTTCCTCTTCTAATCTCTGTATCTTAGCCTCTGCTGCTGTGACTTGCTAGTAACACACACACAAGAGCTGGTAAAACACACACCAAGGCTGGTAACACACACACCATGGAGGGCAACACACCAGGGCTGGTAACATACACCGGAACTGGTGCGACATACACATCAGGGTTTATAAACACACACACACACACACACACACACACCCTCGCTCAAGAAGTGAGTATAACGCCGAGCATGTCTCCGGAAGGACACATCAACCAGATAACTGCTGCAGCATATGGGCGCCTGGCAAACCAGAGAACAACGTTCCGATACCTTAGTAAGGAATCGTTCAAGACACTGTATACCGTGTACGTCAGGCCCATACTGGAGTATGCAGCACCTGTTTGGAACCCGCACTTGATCAAGAACGTCAAGAAATTAGAGAAAGCGCAAAGGTTTGCGACAAGGTTAGTTCCAGAGCTAAGGGGAATGTCCTATGAAGAAAGGTTAAGGGAAATCGGCCATACGACACAGAGGACAGAGGGTCAGGGGAGATATGACTACGACGTATAAAAACTGCGCGGAATGAACAAGGTGACAAAGACAGGAATGTTTTCAGGGAGGGACACCGAAACAAGAGGTCCACAATTGGAAGTTGAAGAGACAGATGAAGTCAAAGGGATTGTTAGGAGTATTCTTCATCATAGAGTTAGTCAGTCCAGTGGAATAGCCAGAAAGTGACTTAGTGGAGGGCGGAAACCAAACATAAAGTTTTTAAGAACTAGGTTTGAAACATAGCTCCATGGAGCAGGGGAGAGAGAGGACCCAGTAGCAACCAGAGAAGAGGGCGGGGCCAGGAGCTAAGACTCCGACCCCGGCAAACACAATAGGAGGTAGAAACAAATAGTGAGAGTACACCAGGCCACAGATGGGACACACACACACACAAACGCAATGGATGCCAACACACATACCAGGGATGCAACGACACATACCAGAGATGACACACTAACCCACACACCACACACACACACCCCTCACACACACATAACACTCTCACATGTCACACACACACACACGCACATCACGACAACACACACACACACACAATACACACACACACAACACACAAGAGTTACAAAAGCACACACCCAAACCTGGAAAACACACATACAAACTCCAGGGCGGGCCACACAATACACACACACCAGAGGAGGTAACAAATCATCAGAGCTGCAACATACCCACACCAGGGCTGGATAACACATAACCAGGCCCGTTAACATACACTAGTGCTTGTAATACACCCACACATACACACAGTGGTTGTAATACACATAAACACACCAGAGCTGGAACACACACTAGGGCAGTTAACATACACAAAGGCCTGGTAATCACACCAGGGCTGGTAACACACCAATGCTGGTAAAACACGCCATTTCCTGTAACGCACACAGAGGCGGTGTAATACACACTCACACTCACACACACACACACACACACACACACACACACACACACCCACACACACACACACACACACACACACGACTACCCACACACACACACGACACGACGGGAACGGAGTATCGACCCCTGCAACCACAATTAGGTGAGTAAAATTAGGGGTTTACACACAAACAAGGTCCACAGCACACACACACACACCAGGTCCCTTGTATACACACACTACACACACGTAATGCAGGTAACAACACGGACACACATTCACAACACACACCAGGTCTAGATAACACAATTCACACATCTGGCTGGTTAAACACACCATGGCCTTTGACACACGCACACCAGGGCCAGGTAACACAACACACATACACACCACAATTGTAGTATGACCACACACACCAAGCGTTTGTGACACACACCCAGGGCTGGAAAACACACGCACCCAGTCCAGGTTAACACACCAGGACTGGTAACACAACACACCAGTAATAGTAACACACAACACGACCAGAGCCCTTAACACACACACCAGGGCTGGTAATACTCACACCAGGTCCTGTAGCACACACACACCATGTTCGTAACACACACATACCATGGCTGGTAACACTCCCAACAGGACTAATAACCCAGCCCACCAAGGATGGTACACACATCACCAAAACTGGTACCACACACCAGGCCTGGTAGCACACACCAGGGCTGGTAACACACACCAGCGCTGGTATCACACACCAAGGCCTTGGTAACTACACACCAGGCTGGTAGCACACACCAGGGCTGGTAGCACACACCAGAGCTGGATCTACACACCAGGGGCTGGTAGCACACCACCAGGTGCTGGTAGAAACACATCATGTGGTAACACACACCAGAACTGGGTAAGCACAGCACCAGGCTAGTACACACAACATTGCTGGTAACACCTCACAAGGGCTGGTAACTCTGACCAGGGCGGTTAAACACACACACCATGGCTGGTAGCACACACCATGGGCTGGTAACACTCACCAGGCTGGAAACACACATACCAGGCTGGTAGCACACACCAGAGGCTGGTAAGACACTCCAGGGCTGTAACCTCACCCCAGGGCTGGTAACACACTAACCAAGACTGGTAACACCACCAGAGACTGCAACACCCCCGGGGCTGGTAACACTCCACCAAGCCGGTAACACACACCAGGGTTGGTAGCACTCCACCAGAGCTGGCAAACACACACGACAGGGCTGGAACACAACTCACCAGGGCTGGCAACATACACCAGGGGGCTTGTAGCACACACAGGGGCTTGTAACACACTCAAGGGCTGGTAACACCCACCAGGGCTGGTAACACACAGCGGGGCTGGTAACACACACCAGGGCGTGTTAACCACATACCAGTGATGACACACACAACACACATCACACACACACACGCACACACACACTCACCACACACACACCACTCACCCACACACACACACAAACAAACACACAACACACAAACACATACCCATACACACACAACACACACACCACAACACACACCCACACACACACACACACACACACACACACACCTACACACACACACACGACGGGAACGTGGAGTATCGTCCCCTGCAACCAACACATTAGGGTGAGTAAAATTAGTGAGGTACACACAAACACAGAGCACAGTTCACACACACACTCACCCAAGGCCTTGTATACACACACACAACGTATTTGCAGGTAACAGACAACGGACACTCATTCACGACACCAGTCACCAGGTCTAGTAACTACATATGCACACCTGCTGGTAAAACACACCATGGCCGTTGACACACGCACACCAGGGCAGTACACACCACACATACACACCACAGTTTGATGACACACACACCACGGTTTGGTAACACACACACCAGCTGGAAACACACGCACCATTCCAGGTAACACCCAGGACGGTAACACACACACCAAGGGCCTGGTAACACACACACGACCAGTATGTAAACACACTCACACCAGTAATGGTAACACACACACACAACACACCAGACATTTAACACACACACCAAGTGCTGGTAAGACTCACACCAGGTCTGGTAGCACACACACCATGGTTCTTAACACACATATAGCCCAGGGCTGGTAACACACACAACAGGACTAATAAAATAGGCACACCAAAGAATGGTAACACACACACCAATCACGGTAACACACACCAAGGGCTGGTAGCACACACCAGGGCTGGTAACACACACCAGGGCTGGTACACACACCAGGGCTGGTAGCACACACATCAGAGCTGGTAACACACAACCAAGGCTGGTAGCACACACCAGGGCTGGTAGAACACATCAGGGCTGGGTAGCACACACCAGGACTTGGTAGCACACACAAGGGCTGGTAGCACACAACATTTGCTGGTAACACTCACCAGGGCTGGAAAACACACATACAGGGCTGGTAGCACACACCAGGGCTGTTAACACTCACAGGGCAGGAAACACACATACCAAGTGCTGGTAAGCACACACTCAGGTCTGGTAAGACACCCAGGGCTGGTAACACTCACCAGGGTCGGTACACACACCAGACTGGTAACAACACGCAGAGCTGGTAACACTCCCCATGGCTGGTAAACAAGACAACATACCACGGCTGTAAGTACACCCAGGGCTGGTATACAACTCTCCAAGGCTGGTAACACTCAACAGGGGCTGGTAACACACTCCAAGACTGGTAACACACACCAGAGCTGGTAACACTCCCCGGGGCTGGTAACACTCACCAAGGCTGGTAACACACACCAGGGTTGGTAGCACTCACCAGGGCTGGCAACACACACACCAGGGCTGGTAACACACACCAGGGCTGGCAACATACACCAGGGCTTGTAGCACACACCAGGGCTTGTAACACACTCAAGGGCTGGTAACACACACCAGGGCTGGTAAAACACACCGGGGCTGGTAACACACACCAGGGCTGGTAACACACACACCGGGGCTCGTAACACATACCAAGGCTTGTAATACTCCCCAAGGTTGGTAACACTCACACCACGGCTGGAAACATACACCAGAACTGGTAGCACACACTAGTGAGGGTAAAACACACCAGGCTTGGTAACACTCATCAAGGCTGGTAACACACACACTCCAGGACTGGTAACACACACCAGGGCTGGTAGGACAGACCAGGGCTGATAACACACACCAGGACTGGTAACACACACCAGGGCTGGTAGGACAACCAGGGCTGATAACACACAACAGGGCTGTATCACACACCAGGCTGTAGCACCACACCAGGGCTGGTAGAACACCACAAGGGCTGGTAACACAGACACACCAGTGGCTGGAAAGCACACAACCAGAGGCAGGTAGCACACACCAGGGCTTGGTAACACACACATGGTGGTAACACACAACAAAGAGCTGGAAGCACACAAACAGGGATCTTAGCACATCAACCAGGGCTGGTAAGCACACACCAGGCTGTAGCACACACCAGGCTGGTAAACACACCCAGGCCTGTATAATCACCAGGGCTGGCAACACACAACCAGGCTGTAGCACACACCAGGCTGGTACCAACACCAGCGCTGTAGCACACCACAAGGTGTGGTAACAAAACAACCAGGGCTTGTAGCCAACACCAGGGCTGGTAACACACACCAAAGCTGGTAACACACACCAAAGCTGCTAACGCACATCAGGGCTGGTAGCACACACCAAAGTTGGTAACACACACCAAAGCTGGTAACACACACCATAGTTGGTAACACACGCCAAAGCTGGTAACACACGAAAGCTGGTAACACACACCAAAGCTTGTAACACACACCAGGGCTGGCAACACACACCAAAGATGGTAACACACACCAAAGCTGCTAACACACACCATAGTTGGTAACACACGCCAAAGCTGGTAACACACGAAAGCTGGTAACACACACCAAAGCTTGTAACACACACCAAAGCTGGTAACACACACCAAATCTGGTAACACACACCAGGGCTTTTAAGACACACCAAAGTTGGTAACACACACCAAAGTTGGTAACACACACCAAAGTTGGTAACACACACCAAGCTGGTAAAACACAAACCACCCAAGGCGGTACACACACCAAAGCTGGTAACACACACCAGGGCCGTAATCACACACTAAGGCTTGTAGCCACAACACCATGTCTGGTAAGACACCAACCAAAAGTTGGTAACACACACCAAAGTTGGTAACAACACACCAAGGCTGGTAACACCACACTCGAAGATGTAACACACACCAAAGCTGGTAACACACACCCAAGGCAGTATATTACGCGCTACTCAGGAGCTCTCCATTCTCCTATTACCTCATCAATTACATTAATTCAAAGCCTTTACACAAGCAAATTTGCAGGACTAAAAAAAAAAAATAAACTAAACTAACGTGGCACTCTCCTGGCTCCATGATCATCCACTAGTGAATGTTGAAGCCGTTCAGAATATAAAAAAATGTTCAGGTATGTTTACCGGGATATAGCGGGTGTCACTGTGTCATTCTGTTTTACTCATAGTTAACAGATGTACACACACACACACACAGTAGTGTGTGTGTGTGTGTGTGTGTGTGTGTGTGTGTGTGTGTGTGTGTGTGTGTACATGTACTGACACATTACTGACACAGCACTGACACTGTACTGACCCAGTAATGACACAGTACTGACACTGTACTGACACAGTACTGACACTGTACTGACACAGTACTGACACTGTACTGACACAGTACTGACACTGTACTGACACATTATTGACAGTACTGACACAATACTGACACAGCACTGACACTGTACTGACCCAGTAATGACACAGCACTGACACTGTGCTGACAGAGTACTGACACTGTACTGACACAGTACTGACACTGTACTGACACAGTACTGACACAGTACTGACACAATTCTTACACAGTTCATATACAGTACGGGCACAGTACTGACAATACTAATACAGTACTTACACAGTACTGACACATTACTGACACAGTAGTAACACAGTACTGACACAATACTGGCAGTTGTGAGACAGTACTGACACGGTAGTGACATAGTAGTGACACAGTACTGACACAGTAGTGACACAGTACTGACACAGTAGTGACACAGTACTGACACAGTACTGACACAGTACTATCCATACTAATACAGTACTAACACAGTAGTGACACAGTAGTGAGACAATACTGACTCAGTACTGACACAGTAGTGACACAGTAGTGACACAGTAGTGACACAGTAGTGACGCAGTGACACAGTACTGACACAGTACTAACACAGTGTTGACACAGTAACTGGGAACAGTACTGACACAGTACTATCAATACAAATACAGTACTAACACATAGTGACACAGTAGTGAGACAATACTTGACACAGTACTTGACACAGTGATGACAAAGTCATCAAATGACGTAATTTAAAACACTTTGGTAAAAACCCCCAAATTTATTATCTTACAGTTTCGCCTGAAAGACTTCTTTCTTCTTTCTAATACAAGGTGAAAAAAACTGAAAAACAATAATAGATTGTTTTCACCGTATTCGACTGAAAAGCCCTGTTGTTCAGGCGGAAAGTTACCCAGAGGTGTTGAATATATGATCATGAAAAGATGTACTATGATAACTAGTGAGTTTAATGTTGTTAATATTTTTATTGAGGTCGGAATGCTGGAGAATGTCCGTAAACACAGTTGTTATTGACAGGAGAACTCCATGAAGTTCCTTTTGGAAGACATATTCTGCTAGTATTATCGGCCAATATGTAAATAATTGACATCTATTCCAAGATGTGAGTGTTGACGGCTGTGTTATTACAGTCGATCAAGGTTAGGAATTAGCCACAACATCTCACCTCAAATATTGCACAAGTTAACAAGAGTTATACACACCACAACATGCAGAATGGTGAAGTTAATGTTGACTAAGCGTTAAAAACATCAACATTCAGAGTGGTGTAGATGTTGACTGGAGCGTTTAAAATATTCAGCAGAGAATGGTTGATGGAAATGTTGACGGGGATGTATATACCTACAACATACAAATATTAAGTAGACATGAACTGGAAGTACAAACTACAACTTACAGAGTGATTGTAGATGTTAACTGGAGTGGGCCTTATCGTACCTGCTACAAAAACTGTTTTGGAGCTTACCTTCAACCTCTGTTTTCGTCGCGTCGATTTTTACTGGTCAACTCCTCCAAATGTTATCAGATTAAACTAGAACATACCTTGTGCCTGTTGATAATTTCGTTTGAAAAGAAGCATATAGTTCCATTATTATACCATGAAATATTTATTATGAGTATATTGACCGCCATCCCCAACAGTTTACTACACCATTATGCCGTCAAGCTATGTTAATATGACTATTCGTCCCCCCGTGTTTGTTTTTCAGTAGGCAGGCTACTGGCATACTTGACCGTGATGATCTTATCAAGGAGCCACTTCTCGAAATTATATTATTATAATCAAATAAAGCATTAAACCTGACAAGGGTCATACTGAGCTGCAGGCAGAAAATAGTGTGGGAAAGAGGATCCGGAAGTGTGGGAAAAAAGGGTTGGAAGGAACACAAGGGATATACATAAAAGTTCGTGTAGAAAGCAGTTGCTGGACAAAAAGTAAAAACATGATCGTAAACAAAGGCAGGACCGTTCCTGCAAGAAGGTAAGATAAAGTTATAAACTGTAGAGGCAGCGACGGCGGGGGTAAATTCCTGCGATCTCGCTATTTAATCGGAAAATCCACAAGAAGGAACTAACGGAAACGGGACCTAAAACAAATCTCACAGAGAGGAATAGGGAGTAGCCCATAGATACCCATTGGAAAGACGAGTATGACCGATGCGGAAACGGAGAGAGTGAATTCTCCTGAGAACGAGCAACGGTGATAAGGCTGGCAAAACCCAAACACGTTTAATAGATTAAATTGTTATAGTGCATATCTGACCACTGTTTGTTGCCACGATTGCAAAGACGGTGGCAGTTGATGAATGGAATACCTCTGTATTTCGCCTGCTCATTTCCCTGCACATCAACATGTCCAGGTACCCACAGAAAACCTCATCTTGTGATTTTGGTTTAGTCTACACGATGCAACCAAAGAAAGAAATGAAGGGCCACGGGACGAGGGGGGAATCAAATGGTTTAAATGATGCTTGAAAAAGCTGAGGGAATCCGAAACAATCACAAACGTTGAAGGATACATGTAATACATATAAGTGCTAAGAGTAAGACATACCAACACGGCGTAAAAATACTATCCGATCTAAGAAATGACCCTGGGCAACATCATCATTTAACACCGCAGTGAACCCAACTCCATCAAGAAGATTTAGAATCTTCGTGTTTAAACAGCGAACTGCATGAGCACGCAACCGAAGTTATCAAGAAAAAAGAATCTAGAAGCAGATGTAGGTAGAGAGCTTTAGTGGGGCATGGCAATATGGGAACCAGACCCGACAAATATTGCTGAAGAACGGACGGTATATCCATTTATATCCAAGAGACAAAGGGTAGTGCAAAGGACACAACATTTGGTGGGACTATCCATCGTCCTGAACAAAGTCTGAGGAAAGCGAGGCGCCAATACGGACACGAAAATGTCTTTCAAGATAAAGAAAGCAGCAAGGAAGGACTGCAGATTACCACTGATGCCTAAGGAGTGGGGGCCCCCTGGCTCAGATTATAACCTCCAAGTGGTCTCTATATACATTTTTCAAGATCGAAAAAGACTTCCAGAACTGAGTGCGCATTAGCAAAGTCCAACGCCATAAGTGGAGCAAGGGTCCCAAAGAGGGTTGAAAACCCCCGCCCCATTTGCGAAAACGCAAGTTGCGAGGAGACTGTCGTGAGTCTCCACAATACATACCGCACATCACATTGCAGACTACACTAGCAAAGCAATGGGAACGATAGCGAGAAGAAATCAAGCCCAAAGTGCTTTGGCTATGCAAAAACGGCGTACAATGGCAGATTTTCCCATTTTTGAGAGAGAACCCCTTCGCAATCCAAACATTGGTTGAAAAGACTCAAAAGACGGTAAGGGCTTTAGAATGCCGACTGTACATAATGGATATGAATACAGTCAGTTCCCAGCAGCCGAAGAACCGCAGTGGAAAGGCGTGTAACACTAGCGCGAAGAGAGCAAAATGCACTTTATAAGGCTCCATCCCATTATAAGAAAATCCAATGGCGATTGCTCCCCGAAAAACTTAGAAGCAAGAAATAGGGACAGAGGTGAAACCTTAGTAGATATATGCAACGAGTATAGTTCTGATTGTTTGCAACTTCAAGAGTTCCACGATGCATAACACCAGCAACACGCAAAACGGGAGCTTTGGTTCTGAAAGTGTACTTTCTGCACAACTTCCATACCTTCTTCCAAACCGTATACATAGGTGAATTTGAGGTAATGGTTAAATACCCTGGTGTTGTCCAAAAATGGCGCTTAGCGTTGCGTATACGCAGTGAGCGACTGCCCTCGACTGCTTAAAATGTAGAAGAAAAAAAAAAAAACAAAAATGATCTTACGTCCGATTATACAATAACGTCCCATGCAGCAAGTTCCCAAGGGCACTGCATAGGCACACATAGAGACCACAGGATAGGTATGTCTGAGAAGCCCTGCCCGATATTTCAGGGAATAGAACGTAATGCTGCAGTCAAAACTAAGATGAAAACTGGTGTCAGCCAGCTCATCTATAGAGGCGGTGAGATGAAAGTTTAAGGTCCTCATTTTCGCCAGAAGGGGCTACGAGGAGTCGGGAATACATAGCAGAAGTAACAAGAATAGAGAAGTGATCACTGTCGTGCAAATCCGGGAGAACAGAACATGAAATCAAGTGCACTTGACGAAACAGATGGTGAAAATATCAATGCAAGAGAGAGACTGATTGTGTGAAGTCAAAAATGTATGAGCAACACCTGTGTCTAAAACATAAAGAGATGAGAAGTGAGAATCTCCAGCTGATCACAACGAGAGTCACAGTGTGACCTTCCCCAAAGCTGATGATGAGCGTAAAATCACCCTAACAACAAGATGCGGTTTGCAGAGAAAGAATATCAAGAATGCAACATTTCCCGAGGATTAAAAACCCAGGAATGCATGGAAAGGGGAAGATAGAGAGCAAACAGTATAACACTTAATGCAAAAAATATGCAGGCTGCAGCATAATGCAGCAGAGAGCGAACAAAGAACTACTGAAACGGTATAATCAATCCACAAAAGAGCTGCAACTCTCATTGGAAGTACATCGGAAGGAGAACAAAAGAATGCAATAGTACATAGCCCATAACGGGACGAATAACAGCTTAACCAAACTATAGGCTCTTGTAACCTGACACAACACCGGGGACAACTGGGAGAGCAATAACCTTGGAGCATTCCCGATTACCACTGAGACCATGAATAATCCATCATGAAATTATTCATTATTCACAAAGTCCTCCTTCAGCCAGAGATCAGTGATTTGTTGAAACGAAATAATTTCGCTCTCTTGCGATACCATTCATTGTTAATCTCTATAGAAAGTGCTGAAGCATGCAGGGATAAGATGAAAAAGCTGTAAGCCTTCTCCCAAAAGTATGCTGCCTTGACCAAAGTCCTAGCGCAACTGGAAGGCCGAAGGTAGATGTTCCAGTGTGCGAGATTGGTATACACTGCCTACAAATATATATAAATATATATATATTATATATATAATAATAAATATAAATATAGTATATATATATATATATATATATATATATTATTATTATATTATATATCATCACTGGCCGATTCCCACCAAGGCAGTGTGGCCCGAAAAAGGAAAACTTTTTCACCGACATTCACTCAATCCACTGTCTTGCCAGAGGGTGCTTTACAACTACAGTTTTTAAACTGCAACATTAACACACCCTCTTCAGGGGTATAATATATTATATATATATATATATATATATATATAGTATATATAAATATATATATATATATATATATATATTAAAATAGTATATATAAATATAACGTATATATATAAATATATAGTATAAATAAATATATAAATATATAATGAAATATATATGTCGTGCCGAAATATGTAAAAACTGGTCAATTTGCAAGAACACATTAAAATTAAGGTCCTTTTCTAAAATTTATCCTCTTATACACTTAACGATATATATTTTTTCATTAAAGTTAATGAAAAAATTTATAATTTTGCACGAAAAGAATCTTAGAAAACTTACCTAACCATAATATAACAAGAACAATAATATTTATACCACACAGCCTAACCCAACTAAATATATTTTTAGATACGATTGCAAAAATTTAATACTAAACAAACCCAGTGAAATATATTTTTTATCGTTAGGCTCAAATGATTTTGGGCGAAATTATTGCATACACAAATATTTCTCTGTCTTAATGGAAAAAACAAGATTAAGCGTTGCTATTTAAGCCAAGAACGCAATTTCTGCCTATTCGGGGCACGGACAATGAAGATATATATATACATATATAAAACATATATATAACAAATATAAACAATGCATAAGTATATATTATACATACATCTAGGTTTTTCTCTCCTTTTTCTAAATACTCCTTGTTCTTTTTTTATATTCTTCTAATTGTCCATGGGGAAGTGGAAAAGAATCATTCCTCCGTAAGCCATGCGTGTCGTATGAGGCGACTAAAATGCTGGGAGCAATGGGCTAGTAACCCCTTCTCCTGTATACATTTACTAAAAAAGAGAAGAAGAAAAACTTTATAAAACTGGGATGCTTAAATGTGCGTGGATGTAGTGCGGATGACAAGAAACAGATGATTGCTGATGTTATGAATGAAAAGAAGTTGGATGTCCTGGCTCTAAGCGAAACAAAGCTGAAGGGGGTAGGAGAGTTTCAGTGGGGGGAAATAAATGGGATTAAATCTGGAGTATCTGAGAGAGTTAGAGCAAAGGAAGGGGTAGCAGTAATGTTAAATGATCAGTTATGGAAGGAGAAAAGAGAATATGAATGTGTAAATTCAAGAATTATGTGGATTAAAGTAAAGGTTGGATGCGAGAAGTGGGTCATAATAAGCGTGTATGCACCTGGAGAAGAGAGGAATGCAGAAGAGAGAGAGAGATTTTGGGAGATGTTAAGTGAATGTATAGGAGCCTTTGAACCAAGTGAGAGAGTAATTGTGGTAGGGGACCTGAATGCTAAAGTAGGAGAAACTTTTAGAGAGGGTGTGGTAGGTAAGTTTGGGGTGCCAGGTGTAAATGAAAATGGGAGCCCTTTGATTGAACTTTGTATAGAAAGGGGTTTAGTTATAGGTAATACATATTTTAAGAAAAAGAGGATAAATAAGTATACACGATATGATGTAGGGCGAAATGACAGTAGTTTGTTGGATTATGTATTGGTAGATAAAAGACTGTTGAGTAGACTTCAGGATGTACATGTTTATTAGAGGGGCCACAGATATATCAGATCACTTTCTAGTTGTAGCTACACTGAGAGTAAAAGGTAGATGGGATACAAGGAGAATAGAAGCATCAGGGAAGAGAGAGGTGAAGGTTTATAAACTAAAAGAGGAGGCAGTTAGGGTAAGATATAAACAGCTATTGGAGGATAGATGGGCTAATGAGAGCATAGGCAATGGGGTCGAAGAGGTATGGGGTAGGTTTAAAAATGTAGTGTTAGAGTGTTCAGCAGAAGTTTGTGGTTACAGGAAAGTGGGTGCAGGAGGGAAGAGAAGCGATTGGTGGAATGATGATGTAAAGAGAGTAGTAAGGGAGAAAAAGTTAGCATATGAGAAGTTTTTACAAAGTAGAAGTGATGCAAGGAGGGAAGAGTATATGGAGAAAAAGAGAGAGGTTAAGAGAGTGGTGAAGCAATGTAAAAAGAGAGCAAATGAGAGAGTGGGTGAGATGTTATCAACAAATTTTGTTGAAAATAAGAAAAAGTTTTGGAGTGAGACTAACAAGTTAAGAAAGCCTAGAGAACAAATGGATTTGTCAGTTAAAAATAGGAGAGGAGAGTTATTAAATGGAGAGATAGAGGTATTGGGAAGATGGAGGGAATATTTTGAGGAATTGTTAAATGTTGATGAAGATAGGGAAGCTGTGATTTCGTGTATAGGGCAAGGAGGAATAACATCTTGTAGGAGTGAGGAAGAGCCAGTTGTGAGTGTGCGGGAGGTTCGTGAGGCAGTAGGTAAAATGAAAGGGGGTAAGGCAGCCGGGATTGATGGGATAAAGAGAGAAATGTTAAAAGCAGGTGGGGATATAGTTTTGGAGTGGTTGGTGCAATTATTTAATAAATGTATGGAAGAGGGTAAGGTACCTAGGGATTGGCAGAGAGCATGCATAGTTCCTTTGTATAAAGGCAAAGGGGATAAAAGAGAGTGCAAAAATTATAGGGGGATAAGTCTGTTGAGTGTACCTGGTAAAGTGTATGGTAGAGTTATAATTGAAAGAATTAAGAGTAAGACGGAGAATAGGATAGCAGATGAACAAGGAGGCTTTAGGAAAGGTAGGGGTGTGTGGACCAGGTGTTTACAGTGAAACATATAAGCGAACAGTATTTAGATAAGGCTAAAGAGGTCTTTGTGGCATTTATGGATTTGGAAAAGGCGTATGACAGGGTGGATAGGGGGGCAATGTGGCAGATGTTGCAAGTGTATGGTGTAGGAGGTAGGTTACTGAAAGCAGTGAAGAGTTTTTATGAGGATAGTGAGGCTCAATTTAGAGTATGTAGGAAAGAGGGAATTTTTTTCCCAGTAAAAGTAGGCCTTAGACAAGGATGTGTGATGTCACCATGGTTGTTTAATATATTTATAGATGGGGTATGAGGAGAAGTAAATGCGAGGGTCTTGGCAAGAGGCGTGGAGTTAAAAGATAAAGAATCACACACAAAGTGGGAGTTGTCACAGCTGCTCTTTGCTGATGACACTGTGCTCTTGGGAGATTCTGAAGAGAAGCTGCAGAGATTGGTGGATGAATTTGGTAGGGTGTGCAAAAGAAGAAAATTAAAGGTGAATACAGGAAAGAGTAAGGTTATGAGGATAACAAAAAGATTAGGTAATGAAAGATTGAATATCAGATTGGAGGGAGAGAGTATGGAGGAGGTGAACGTATTCAGATATTTGGGAGTGGACGTGTCAGCGGATGGGTCTATGAAAGATGAGGTGAATCATAGAATTGATGAGGGAAAAAAGAGTGAGTGGTGCACTTAGGAGTCTGTGGAGACAAAGAACTTTGTCCTTGGAGGCAAAGAGGGGAATGTATGAGAGTATAGTTTTACCAACGCTCTTATATGGGTGTGAAGCGTGGGTGATGAATGTTGCAGCGAGGAGAAGGCTGGAGGCAGTGGAGATGTCATGTCTGAGGGCAATGTGTGGTGTGAATATAATGCAGAGAATTCGTAGTTTGGAAGTTAGGAGGAGGTGCGGGATTACCAAAACTGTTGTCCAGAGGGCTGAGGAAGGGTTGTTGAGGTGGTTCGGACATGTAGAGAGAATGGAGCGAAACTGAATGACTTCAAGAGTGTATCAGTCTGTAGTGGAAGGAAGGCGGGGTAGGGGTCGGCCTAGGAAGGGTTGGAGGGAGGGGTAAAGGTGGTTTTGTGTGCGAGGGGCTTGGACTTCCAGCAGGCATGCGTGAGCGTGTTTGATAGGAGTGAATGGAAGGAAAATGGTTTTTAATACTTGACGTGCTGTTGGAGTGTGAGCAAAGTAACATTTATGAAGGGATTCAGGGAAACCGGCAGGCGGACTTGAGTCTGGAGATGGGAAGTACAGTGCCGCACTCTGAAGGAGGGGTGTAATGTTGCAGTTTAAAAACTGTAGTGTAAAGCACCCTTCTGGCATGACAGTGATGGAGTGAATGATGGTGAAAGTTTTTCTTTTTCGGGCCACCCTGCCTTGGTGGGAATCGGACCAGTGTGATAATAAATATATAATATATATATATATATATTATATATATATAATATATATATATATTATATAATATATATATATATATATATATATATATATATTATATATATATAGTATCGTAGTTATAGAGGAAAATAAAGGTATATAATCAGGAGGATGTGTTCATAGAGAAGGTACTGCAGGGAATAATGACTCTGTAAAGCGTTACAATGAATTTACATTAGATGAAACATCTGTTTATGGAAAAATTTTTGAAATAGAATATTTAGAGACGGTGGAGACCGGGAGTAGGTTAATGTCTGTCTGGTCTTGTGGCAGAACGTAATTAGTTAACAAAATACGGCATTTCCTTACCTTGTATAACAGTTGTTTCTACTAAACACAATATTGTCGTTAGCTTCGTCCCAAAGTTACTTGTTACGAAGGTATGGTAGTTGACAGTGATGGTGCCAGTTGACAGTGATGGTGCCGGTTGACAGTGATGCCCTGATAGACAGTACCAGTACTATTATCACTGGAGAGTGATGGTCCCAGCGACGGGTGAGAGTGGTCCAGGTGGTGGTCCTGCTATATAGAGAGGAAGTCACACTGACAAGCAGCAAGCAACGACCATCTTTATATAGCAACATCCGTCATCCCTCCCCCCCACATCACCACCCACATGCGCACTCTCCTCTTCTCAACACGTTTAAATTTCATAAGTTTATTCTGCCTCCCATAGCATTAAAGGCGAGTTGAATACATAATATTAAAATACGTAAAAGACCTATGACTAAACTTTCATTTGATAAACTTGTTACAGTATCTACAAGTGCATAAATAACTCACTGCAACTGTAACCAGATGTAACCATGTAAACAGTACTGTTACAGTATCTACAACTGCATAAATAACTCACTGCAACTGTTACCTGACTTAATCATGTAAACAGTACTGTTACAGTATCTACAACAGCATAAATAACTCACTGCAACTGTAACCAGATGTAACCATGTGAACAGTTCTTTATCAACGTAACCTGTTTAGCCATTAAAAGTCTGCGGCGCAATCCCTGAACCAATTATGTGCCTCTGTAATCTTTTGACTAGGTCTATACCATGGGTATGGGCTGCATAATAAAGATGTTTAACTAACTACAACTGACCTACCTAGTCATTAATAGCGGCGGGGAAAATGAAATATTACATATTGTGCAGAGAACATTACAAAACACAGCTTTATGAATAGGTATGACAGGCTCATCACGCTAGTAAACCCGATAACGGCTAGTTATAAAGCAGAGCCAGGAGCTGAAATTCAACCCAGCAATACAACCAGTGAAATCAAGTGTATTCTAGATCAATTACGTTAAAATATTCATAGTTGTACATTATAAATCACAGTGTATTACTGTCTAAGAAGTGGTATTACTGCCCTAAGATGTGTATTACTGCCTTAAGAATGTGTTATTACTGTCTTAAGAAGTGTGTATTACTATCTTAAGAAGTGTGTATTACTGTCTTTAGAAGTGTGTATTACTGTCTTAAGAAGTGTGTATTACTGTCTTAAGAAGTGTGTATTACTGTCTTAAGAAGTGTGTATTACTGTCTTAAGAAGTGTGTATTACTGTCTTATGAAGTCCATATTACTGTCTTAAGAAGTGTGTATTACTATCTTAAGAAGTGTGTATTATTCTCTTAAGAAGTGTGTAATACTGTCTTAAGAAGTGTGTATTACTGTCTTAAGAATTGTGTATTACTGTTTTAAGAAGTGTGTATTACTGTCTTAAAAAGTGTGTATTACTGTCTTAAGAAGTGTGTATTACTGTCTTAAGAATTGTGTATTACTGTTTTAAGAAGTGTGTATTACTGTCTTAAAAAGTGTGTATTACTGTCTTAAGAAGTGTGTATTACTGTCTTAAGAGGTGTGTAATACTGTCTTAAGAAGTGCGTATTACTGTCTTAAGAAGTGTGTATTACTGTCTTAAGAAGTGCGTATTACTGTCTTAAGAAGTGTGTATTACTGTCTTAAGAAGTACGTATTACTGTCTTAAGAAGTGTGTATTATTCTCTTAAGAAGTGTGTATTACTGTCTTAAGAAGTGTGTATTATTCTCTTAAGAAGTGTGTATTACTGTCTTAAGAGGTGTGTAATACTGTCTTAAGAAGTGCGTATTACTGTCTTAAGAAGTGTGTATTTTTCTCTTAAGAAGTGTGTATTACTGTCTTAAGAAGTGTGTATTATTCTCTTAAGAAGTGTGTATTACTGTCTTAAGAGGTGTGTAATACTGTCTTAAGAAGTGCGTATTACTGTCTTAAGAAGTGTGTATTATTCTCTTAAGAAGTGTGTATTACTGTCTTAAAAAGTGTGTATTATTCTCTTAAGAAGTGTGTATTACTGTCTTAAGAGGTGTGTAATACTGTCTTAAGAAGTGTGTATTATTCTCTTAAGAAGTGTGTATTATTCGCTTAAGAAGTGTGTATTAGTGTTTTAAGTATTGTGTATTAGTGTTTTAAGTATTGTGTATTACTGTCTTTATCAATTACATTTAAAATTGCTAGAAATACTTTTTACAACCCAAAAAGGGACAATCAACCTTTTTCAACTAAAAATATGTTGGTTCTCCCTTACCATGAAAACATGGCTGATATGCCTTCTCTTCTTAAGACTTTTAATATTAAAGTTGTATTTAAAAATCTTGATACAGTAATAAATCTTTTGATAAAGAATTCCCCCAAAATGCTGACGGACGTGTCTATAAGATTCCTTGTAAAATTTGCGATAAAGTTTATTACGGTCAAACTGGTAAAAATCTCGAACTTAGATTAAAACAACATAAATATAGCATTAGAACTGGACAAGATTCCAATGCTCTATTTATTCATGTGAGAGATTTTAACCATCCAATTGATTTTCAAAAAGCTGAGAAAGTTGTATCAAGCAAGTCCATGGTTGACAGAAATATAATTGAATCTTGTTTCATAAAAAGCAGTTTTGAAAATAATATGAATATTTCCTTAAGTTTATATAAATTAGACTCATTTATAATTAATCAAATTTGGTTAGAGCTTAATAATACATTGGACAAATAATAAACCTTATTTCTTGGGTAGAATATTTTGTTAGTGGGATGTCGTGAGGACCTGTCTAGTTGGACCAGCGGACCTACTGCAGTGTTCCTCTTTCCTTATGGGTCCGATATTGTCGCGCGTCAGGTGTTTCTTTGTTGTGGGGGTTGACTGTGAGGTGTAGTCTTAGCCCTTTAATTGCCTTCCTTTGATGTATTACTTTCATAGTTCCTTGACAATGTGAATAGCCACGAAAGCGCTTGGAATTTCACTACTCTTTCACAGTGGTTGTTTTGCATATTTTAAAATCACCTGTTTACTGTGATCTTATTGCATATATATATATATATATATATATATATATATATATATATATATATATATATATATAAATATATATAATATATATATATATAATATATATATATATATATATATATTATATATATATATATAAATATAATATATATATATATATATATATATAATTTATTTATTTAAAAAGTACAATGTACAGATATACATAATGAGATACATATGGCAATATGTAACAAAGACACGTGTAAGTAATAGGACATCAAACATTTACACTACTCAAAATGCAGTTAAAAATATAATCATAATTAACCCAAAAGTCTATCCCTAATACCCGCACTCTTTAGTCAAGTGCAGTCTTACACAAGTGCAGTCTTACACAAGTGCAGTCTTACACAAGTGCAGTCTTACACAAGTGCAGTCTTACACAAGTGCAGTCTTACACAAGTGCAGTCTTACACAAGTGCAGTATTACACAAGTGCAGTCTTACACAAGTACAAATAAAACTTAGGGATTCACTCTGTATTTCGTACCCCCCTCACCCCCCCCCCACTCCCCGTGAAAAAGTCCAATTGCACTTGACAATACAATATCCAAAAATCGTTTATATAAGCATATAATTATAACATACTTAAACATATCTTTTGACACAATACATAGAATATAACACAATTCGATTACAGTTGAGAATTCCAACTTTTATGATAATATGATATCAGACACATACACTTATGCATAAAAATGCATGTACTTATATATATGTAAGGAGAACGTATGATTGCTTTTAGCATAAAATTTTGTCAACAGGTAAAAATTGAGTGGAAGCATAATAACGCTATACCCTCCTAACACTACTATCCACACAACCAAAGGACAGTAATTAAAATACATAAACATGATTTTCCATTTTACTACATGACATTCAGTTAGATATCTGATGAAACTCTCCGGACTTAATAGCCCAGTTTGAGTATCTAGCTCTCATGCCACACTATATACTTATAATATGACCTGGTCTCCTGTATGTTTTCCTGAGAAAACATACCCCGGACCTCATACAGGTCACCCCCTCCACCTAAGGCCACACCCCTGCACACATGCACACCTATTCACTAGTACACCTCATACACTAAAAACTCCCCCCACCCACCCAGAGACCAACGCACACGCTTCATCTGTAACCTTACAACTCACTACAGATGTCATAACCCCTTTAATACCTCCATCGTTAGGTTTCGATATCCCAACGAAAAGTCTCTCTCCCAGCATTGTCCATACACCTCTCGATCTCTACATTTTGTTCTGTAAAAACGACACGTTAGCGCCCTGATGCGCGTCGCACTTCTAATCTCCCGCATTCCCCATGAAATGTACAAATAGTCGAGCACCAAGTACGAAACCGATCGTCGGACCATATCAGAACAACCCCATACTTTTAGACTTAATACTCTAAGCATTGACAACTTCCCTCCTCCCACCTGTCGTAAAACACACTGAAATCATTCTCTCACTCTTCTTAAACCTTCACAAAAGTATACGAATTGGAATGCCGTTTCCGGCCACCCACACCGTACACAGATCTGATCCTGAGTCAGGCCCATAACATACAATTGCGCCTTAGACTCTAGTATTCCATTGAGGAAACAGTACCAAGTTTCTCGGACCCGAGGGAGCAAAAGCAATCTCCTGAACCAATACCAAATGGTCTTCCACTAGCAACCTGGAAAAACCTCCTTACCAATAACCCCTCCCACGGACAGACCAATGTTATCCAGTTTGCATATCTTTACCCTCTTGGGTTCTAGCGCTACCAATAAATGCCGCAGCATCGTTTCACATAATATTAAATCCTTTCCCACCCACCACCGTCTAACCTCTCTTATTACTGCATCAACCCTCGCCCCCCCTAACACCGCCCCTCACCAGATATTCCTGTCGTACATAAATATCTATTAAACGCCTGTGCAACGGTTTTAACCCCACACCTCCCTTAGCTAATGTTGTCATGACAACATCCTTCCCCAACCAATGCCAACGGAATCCCCATATAAAATTCAAAGCTTTCCTCTGCAACCTCAGTACATCATGTGCGATCAAAGGATAAACTGCTGCAACAAACCATAATTTGCTATATACTAGGACGTTAACGGCGATTACCCTTTGGAGTAGTGTCACCTCACCCGCCATTCTTCGAATGGCCGCTTCTACCACGAAAGACGAATTAATTGCGCGTGTACAGACCTTCCATCATTGCAAAAATATACTCCACATATTTTGAGTTGCTCAACAGTTTTCCACCCATATTCACTACCCAACGTCCCCCTTACCCAGGACACCACCTCCAAGAATTTTGATTTCTCCCTATTAACACGCATACCTGACGCATCGCCAAGAAACCTATAACCGTATTAATGAACTCCAAGCCTTCCCTACTACGCACCATTAAGGTGGTATCATCTACATAGCCTATGATGCCCACCTCTACACCCTGCCCACTAACCCCCTCCCCCACTCTTCCAGTTACTAACCTATAAAAGGGGTCCTGCAAACAGGCAAACAAGAGCTGCGAGTGGGGACACCCCTACCGCAGCCCCTACCCGATGCCTATTGCGGACCCTACCCTCCCATTCACCTGTACCCGTACCTTCGCTTCGGTATATAGCATACGCACCCATGCCACCACCTCCTCCTCAAAACCCTGCTTCAATAATATTGCCAATAAAGTCACCCTATCCAAATTATCATAAGCCTTTTCCCAATCTAACCCTATTACTCCACCCCCATGACTTTTCTCCACAAAACTTTTAATTCTACGATGGCCATCCCTCATAGACCGCCCAGGAATCCTATATTGCCCTTCCCACACCACCTTATCCAAAACCTGTTTCATACGGTTGGCCAAAATTCTCACGAAAATTTTGTAATCCGCTCCTAACAACATGATGGGCCTAAATTCATCTACACTTCCCTGGAGATTCACCTTCGGCACCAATACCACAATCCCCAGGCCCACCTCCCCACCCATCCTACCTTCATCTTTCATAGCATTGTATAGGCGGACCAGAATATGTTTTAACCTATCCCAATGTACTACATAACAAAAAGATGTTGAACTTACACCCTCTGGGTGCCCCGTGGCTCAGTTGGTAGCGCACTCAGCTCACACACTGAATGTGCAGGGCTTTGCATGTTTCCATACACCTGCTGTCCATGTCCACCTACCAGTAAGTGGGTATCTGGGTTTTAGCCGACTGGAGTTGGTCGCATCCTAAGCCTCTGACATGACATGAGGCAGGATAACAGCTCTTAGCCTGTAAAATTTATTTGTGTAAAAAAAAAATAGATGTAGAATTAAGTGATAAATGATAGTAGTCTACAAATGGAAAAAAACAAGCACACAAAGGGGATAGCTATAACATATTTAAATCATAACCAAGAAAGAATTCGTAGCAGTGGATTCGAGTTAAACAAATTTAACTTTAAATATAATATACGAGAGTATCGTTTGGCAAAACAGAGTTGTAGATGAGTGGAACAAACTTCCAGGCAGCGTCATCGAAACAAGACCTTTGGGTAGCTTTAAATATAGATTGGACCAGGTGTGCGAGTGGAACCTGCCTATGATGGGCTAATAGGGCTACAAATATTCCTTTATTCTTGTGTTATGTGCAGACTATCAACACGTTCCTAAGATATTAGAGAACTTGTTAAAGGTGGTCACACTTGGTGTTCACATCAGGTGTGTATGTTGTGTAGTGGACCGAGTGGTTACACCTTGTGTGTATGTTTTGTGGTGGACCGAGTGGTTACACCTTGTGTGTATGGTGTGTGGTGGACCGAGTGGTTACACCTTGTGTGTATGGTGTGTAGTGGACCGAGTGGTTACACCTTGTGTGTATGTTGTGTGGTGGACCGAGTGGTTACACCTTGTGTGTATGGTGTGTAGTGGACCGAGTGGTTACACCTTGTGTGTATGTTGTGTGGTGGACCGAGTGTTACACCTTGTGTGTATGGTGTGTATGGACCGAGTGGTTACACCTTGTGTGTAATGTTGTGTGGTGGACCGAGTGGTTACACCTTGTGTGTATGGTGTGTAGTGGACCGAGTGGTTAAACCTTGTGTGTAATGTTGTGTAGTGGACCGAGTGTTACACCTTGTGTGTATGTTGTGTGGTGGACCGAGTGGTTACACCTTGTGTGTAGTTGTGGTGGACCGAGTGGTTACACCTTGTGTGTATGGTGTGTAGTGGACCGAGTGGTTACACCTTGTGTGTATGTTGTGTGGTGGACCGAGTGGTTACACCTTGTGTGTATGGTGTGTAGTGGACCGAGTGGTTACACCTTGTGTGTATGTTGTGTAGTGGACCGAGTGGTTACACCTTGTGTGTATGGTGTGTGGTGGACCGGATGGTCACATTGGGAGTGTGAATAATAATAATAAAAATAAAAAAATAATGAAATAATAATAATAATAATAATAATAATAATAATAATAATAATAATAATAATATTAATAATTATAATAATAATAATAATAATAACAATAATAATAATAATAATAATAATAATAATAATAATAATAATAATAATAATAATAATAATAATATTTTTATTTTTTCATGATAGATGTTTGTACAGAGGAGTGTAACAGTTGGGTGTACATGCCAAAAGCACCTTTATATGCACACTATTTCTGGCAAACTTAAGACAAGCTTAAGATTAATAGGACAACACATTGTTGTAATTTGTACATACTGTCATTAGGTGAGTTACACTGAATACAAGTAAATTGAATATTCCATTAGTTCGAGATATGTGGCTTTAATAAGTAAGGTAGAGAAGAATTACAGTTCTGATATAGTATATAATAATACAGTATTACAGTTGGTAATGTTGTGTAGTGGACCGGGTGGTCACACTGGCTGTGTATGTTGTGTGGTGGACCGGGTGGTCACACTGGCTGTGTGTGTTGTGTGGTGGACCGGGTGGTCACACTGGCTGTGTATGTTGTGTGGTGGACCGGGTGGTTACACTGGCTGTGTGTGTTGTGTGGTGGACCGGGTGGTCACACTGGCTGTGTGTGTTGTGTGGTGGACCGGGTGGTTACACTGGCTGTGTGTGTTGTGTGGTGGACCGGGTGGTCACACTGGCTGTGTGTGATGTGTGGTGGACCGGGTGGTCACACTGGCAGTGAATGTTGTGTGGTGGACCGGGTGGTTACACTGCTGTGTGTGTTTTGTGGTGACCGGGGTCACACTGGCTGTGTGTGTTGTTTGGTGACCAGGGTGATGTCCACACTGGCAGTGTATGTTTGTTTGTGGACCGGGTGGTCACACAGGCTGTGTGTGTTGTGTGGGGACGGGTGTAACACTGGCTGTGTTGTTGTGTGGTGGACCGGTGGTCACACTGGCGTGTATGTTTTGTGGTGGACCGTGTGTCACACTGGTGTGTGTGTTGTGTGTGGACCGGTGACCACACAGGGCGTGTATGTTGTGTAGTGACCGGGTGCCACACTGGGCGTGTATGTTGTGTGGTGACCGGGTGTCACACTGGTGTGTATGTTGTGTCGTTGACTGCGGTGTCGCACTGGGCCGTGTATGTTGTGTAGTGGACCGGGTGGCCACACTGGGTGTGTATGTTGTGAACGGACCGGTGGTCACCTGGTGTGTAAATGTTGTGTAGTGACGGGTGGTCACAGTGCTGGGTGTGTATGTTGTGTAGTTGGACCGGGTGGTCACAACTGGGCGTGTATGTTGTGTAGATGGACCGGTGTCACACTGGGTGAGTATGTTTTGGTAGTGGACCGGGTGGTCACACGGGTGTGTATGTTTGTGTATTGGAACCGGGTGGTCACACTGGGTGTGTATGTTGTGGTAGTGGACCGGGTGGTCACAAACTGGGTGTGTATGTTGTGTAGTGGACCGGGTGTAACACTGGGTGTCTGTATGTTGTGTAGTGGACCGGGTGGTCAAACTGGGTGTGTATGGTTTGTGTAGTGGACCGGGTGGTCACAAGCACTGGGTGTGTAGTTGTTGTAGTGGACCGGGAGGTAACACCTGGGTGTGATGTTGTGTAGTGGACCTGGTGTCACACTGGGTGTGTATGTTGTGTAGTGTGACCGTGTGGTCACACTGGGCGTGTATGTTGTTGTAGTGGAACCGGGTGGTCACGATGTGTGTGTTTTTTTTTTATTTTTTTTTTTTTTTTTTTTTTTTTTTTTTTTTTGTGTAGTAGACCGGGTGGCCACACTGGGTGTGCATGTTGGTAGTGAACGGTTGGTTCACACTGGGTTTGTATGTTGTGTAGTGTACCGTGCGTGTCACACTGGGTGTGTATGTTGTGTAGTGGAGACCGTGTGCACACTGGGTGGTGTAATGTTTGTATGGACCGTGTGGTCACACTAGTGTGTTAGTTGTGTAGTGAACCGTGGTCACACTGGGTGTGTATGTTTGTGTAGTGAACCGGGTGATCACACTGGGCGTGTATGTTGTGTAGTGGACCGGTGTCACACTGGCGTGTATGTTTGTGTAGTGGACCGCGTGGTCACACTGGGTGTGTATGTTGTGTAGTGAACCGGGTGGTCACACTGGTTGTTTATGTGTGAAGTGAACCGGGTGGTCACACTGGTGTGTAAAGATGTGAGTGAACGGGTGGTCACACTGGGGTGCATATTGTGTAGTGACCGGGTGGTCACACTGGGCGTGTATGTTGTGTAGGTGACCGGGTGGCCACACTGGCGTGTATGTTGTGTAGTGGACCGGTGGTCACACTGGCGTGTAAGTTGTGTAGTGGACCGGGTGGTCACACTGGGCGTGTATGTTTGTATGACCCAGTGTTCACACTGGGCGTGTATGTTGTGTAGTGGACCGGGTGGTCACACTGGGTGTGTATGTTTTTGTAGTGGACCGGGTTGTCACACTGGGCGTGTTATGTTGTGTAGTGGACCGGTGGTCAAACTGGCGCGAATATGTTGTGAAGTGGACCTTGTGGTCACACAGGGGCTGTATTTGTAACGACCAGCGGACCGGGTGTCCACACTGGGCGAGTATGTTGTGTAGTGGGACCTGGTGGTCACACTGGGCTTGTATGTTGTGTAGTGGACCGGGTGGTATTCCCCCCCCCCCCCCCCAAAATCACAGGGTTGATGTGTGTAGTGACCGGGTTTGTCACACTGGGTGTGTATGTTGTGTAGTGGACCGGGTGGTACCACTGGACGTAGTGTAGTGGGACGGTGGTAACACTGGACGTAGTTGATGGCACCGGTTGTTCACACTGACGTAGTTACGGAACCGGTGTAACACTGGACGTATGTAAGTGGACCCGGGTGGTCACACTGGGTGTGTTATGTTGTGTAGTGGAACCGGTGACACACTGTGTGGAGAATGTTGTGTAGTGGACCGGTGGTCCCACTGGCGTGTTATGTTGTGTAGTGACCGTGGTGGTCCCCACTTGGGCGTTGTATGTTGTGTAGTGGACCTGGTTTCACACCTGGGGTGTGAATGTTGTGTATGACCGGTTTGTCCACACTGGCGTGTATGTTGTGTAGTGAACCTGTGGACACACTGGGTGTGTATGTTGTGTAGTGGAACCTGGTGTGTCACACTTGCGTGTATGTTTGTGTAGTGGACCTGGTGGTCACACTTGCGTGTATGTTGTGTATGGACCGGTGGTAACACTGGACGTAGTGTAGTGGACCTGGTGTTAACACGGACGTTATTGTAGTGACCGGGGTTGTCATCCACTGTGGACGTAGTGTAGTGACCGGTGGTACATTGGACGTAGTGTAGGGACCGGTGGGTAACATAGACGAATGTGTAGTGGACCGGGTGGTCACACTGGACGTAGTGGTAGTGGACCGGTGGTAACACTGGAATTACTGTAGAACACCTGAAATGGTATAAAGGAATCAACGCCAAACGCGGCCCGGCCCTTTGAACCAGCCTCCTGGCGGATCAGGTCTGATCTACCAGATTGTTAACTGTTGGCTGCACCCAACCGACAATGCCCCGGTGGCTTGGTGGCAAAACCTCTTCTTTCACACACGGAGGGCCCGGTTTCGATTCCCGCGGGAGGAAAGCATTTCGGTGTTTTTCTTACTCCTGTTGTCATGTTCAGCAAATCTAGCAACATATAGGTACCTGGTTGATAGTCGAGAGTGTGTGGGTCGCATCCTGGGGACAAGATAGAAGACCCAATGAAAAAAGTTATGACAGTCCTCGATGACCGCACTGACTTTCTTTGGGTTATCCTGGTGCCTAACCCTCCGGGGATTAAAATTCCCGAAGAAAATCTTATCTATGAACCTCAGCACGGCTGATCAGAAAGACCGATTTATAGGTGTCTCCCAGCGCCTTCTTGAAGACATCCAGGGGCTATCGGTAATATCTCATACGTATGAAGAGGCAGTTGAACAGTCTTGGGCCCCTGACACTTATTGTGGTATCTCTTACCGTACACTGGCGCCCCTGCTATTCATTGGGGGATGTTGTATCCTCCTCCCCAGTCCTTTATCAGTTTCGTAAGAGTGTTTTTCGTGTGAAATTTGGAAACTAGTCCAAGAGTAAACTGTCAATGTATCTTTCTCTCCTGCATTCATGGATACAAATCAAGGGACTGCAATCATTTCCCAGTAGTTTTATGTGCTCCTACTATCGTATTATGTCTGCCGTGAAACTTCTCTGAACATTCCCTAGCTCAGCAATTTCGCCTACCCTGAAAGGGGCTGTCAGTTGTGCAGCAATATTCCAGCTACCAGAGAACAAACAATTTGAAGAGAACCGTCATTGGCATGGCATCCTAAATTTTTTAAGGAACTCATATCCATACTACATTTCATAGCAGATAGTGAAATAACATTATTGTGTTCATTGAAATCGAGATCCTCTGACATTTCGCTCCCAGTCTTTTACACGTTAGATTTCGCTCAATTGTTTGTTGGAAATTTGTTTTTATACTCAGATACACTTTTAATTTCATGATTTATAAATATCGGATAATTGAAATTTCTCATCATTGAACTTCATATTATTTTCAGCAGGCCCCAGTAAAGATTTAGTTGATGTCCGCTTGTAGTCTTGCAGTGGATGGATGGGATGACACCTACAAGCAAATTCGAGTGTCAACCGCAAAGAAAAAGACACGGTGCTTATGTTTACATCTCTGTCTATGTCAGATATAAGGATAAGAATGGGGGCAAGTATAGTTCCTTGTGAATCCACTTTTCTCTGTAGCCGCCTCAGACTTTACTCGTTTTTACATTTGCTCTTTGTGCTCTATTTGTTAAAAAGTTATAGATCCATCTACCAACTTTTTCTTTTATAATCCTGTAACACGTATTTTGTGCCCTACTACACAATGGTCGCAATTGTCCAAAGCTTTCTCAAAGTCTGTGTACACTTCATCTGCAATTTTGTTTTGTCCAGTAGTGGGCTCTAAGACCTTGTCATAGAGGTCCAGGTAGGAGCGGCCTGCTCTAAACCCATGTTACCTTGAGTTGTGCAACTGATGGGTATCTAGATTTTTAAGATATGGGACGTAATGCAAACGGTCGTTAATCCATTACAATTCTTTTTATTACAGCCACCTTTGGGGAGTGGGACTAAGTCTGTTATATTTTTTTTTTTATTTTTTATATTTTATTTAGGACTGTGAGATGACCACTGTATCCATGCTCCCTCTCCATATAATGCTGAAAGCACGTGAAGGGCTTCTTGCAGTTCTGATGAACTGGAGTTCCACGAGTCTATGCCTGGGGCCGAGTGCATGGGCAAGTCATTGCAATGCTTTTTCGAAGTCTTGAGGTGTTGGATAATATAGAGATTTTGGGTAACTAAATTTGAGTTTCAGTTTTATAAAAATATAATTTAGATTTTTTCTACTCTTATTTCCGGTTAATGGCACGCTAAACACGATACATATTGGCACGTTGCTGTCATCTGTGAGTCCCATCATGTTCAACCCAGGGATTCATACGTGATATTGTTTTTTTGCCTTATACTTGGCATAAGAAAATAAATATTTTGAGCTTTTCAGTTTTCAATAATGTCTTAAAATTCTACCTGGTTTAGCTGTCTTCTTTATGATTCCTTAATTTAAATTCATTATTTGTTTATTTCCTCTGACCAGTTCCTCCCTCTTGTTACAGATATAGTGCCACATTTAACAGCTCTGATTCTTTTTCTTTACGCCTGATAGGGAACATCTGACTATTTCTGTTACATTTTCTCTTCTTTTTTTCTTAAAGGAATATGCCTTAGCATACCTCAAGGTTACAGATAATTCATTCTAATCAAGAGGTTTGAATCTGTGTTATCCAGGATCTCCTCCAACCAAATACGTCAACCATGTAAGACATGTTGACTTGATCCCACTGTATGTGGGGGGGGTTGGGGAAAGTCGATTTGTGAAGGCACCTTCAGAACTGTCACCTTTGCTGGTAGGACCTGCATATGCATGTACCTCTATTATGTTTGGATCTTAGTGTATTGTCTTTGATAACTATTATATTTATGTATCAGATCATCATTGTTGGTGAAGAGTCTAGAGTATTTCCAGTCTTCTTGGTCTATTATTTACTGGTTTAAGGTGACATTTGCAGAGATTTAATAGCTCATGTGTGCGTGAATTCTCGTCTGAGCTGCCTCCTGGGATTATCCTTTGCTAAAACATTTGCTTCTACCCTCTACTTTAGGATCTTAAAGTTGAAATCACCTGAGGCAGACAAGAATTTGGGGCAGGAGTTGGGAGATTTTCCCATACGTGGACAATTTTATGGAGCGGCTCATGGAATTGTTAGAAAGTAGCATCCGGAGCTTATATACAACCACAATGACAGGAAGTTTTTTGGTTTTCGATTTGTTCCTTCCTCAGCTTCAACCTACATCATTTGAGTGTTTAGTATTCCAAGCAAATGAAACACCCTGTTGGTAATAACAGGACCAACCTTCCTGTAGCCTGTTTACTTTTCCTGTCGCATCAGAATTGCTTATAACCTGTTGAATGGCTTTACACCCCGTATTTTTGCAAAGATAAATGTCGTCGTACTGATGTATGTAGACCTTTGTTTGGAATTCCAGGATGAATTTACTGCCAAATTATTCTTGATTCATACTGCGTGCGGTGATGGCAGGGTAGGGAAGAGGAGATTCGTTTTTCCCTGACTGACGGGAATCTATGATTTCGGCAAGATTGAGAAGAAATTGTGAATTGGGTGTATGCATTATATGGGGGAGAGTGGTAGCCAGGACCCAGGTTAACGGGAGAATAATGAGTGATGTTCCCAGTGTCATACCAAGGGCGGAAGGAAGGCCATTCTCTACCCTCGGTATGTGTTTTAAGTTACTTGCTTTATACTTCCTAGGAGCCCAGCGTAGAAAGAAAACAAGAAAATTATACACATGGTTGAGAATACTAGATGACTAGTCCCTAATTTCAGACGAAAATCACTCCTATGAAAGGCTAAACACTGGGTAGGAGATGGCAACATTCTCCCCCCCCCCCAATGAAAAGCAGGGGCGCCCACGATACGGCTAAAGACACACAATAATATCGGCCAAGACCGTTCATCGCCTCCCAGCATAAATAATCGCGATTACCAACAACCCCTGGCAGTGTCAACAAGAAGTCCTGACATACCCCTAAAGTCAGTACCTGACCAGGCAGGCTGTGGTTCGTTACGTCGGTTTGCCGTTCGGTCAACAGTAAACAGGCCTTGATTGATCAGTATGCTGCCAAAAGGAACAGCCTGGTTGATCCAACCAACCAGCCCTGGTTAAAACACAGACCACTGATTCACCACTAAGCCTGGTCAGAGACCGGCCGTGAGGATTTGATCACCGCAATCCACTCCAGGGTCCAGAAGACTTCCTGTTAATTCCCGACAGCCTGGCTGACAGTATCTCCGACCACAGAGCGTCCAGGTTTCTGTGCTCAACCGAGCTTTCTTGTTATGGTCCTCTCTAGCTTTCTTTCCCTATGAACTTAAGAAGGCCTTCCCACCTTCGGATTTTCATCCCTGAGGCTAGCCACCCGGATAACCCAAGTGCAAATCAGGGACTGTCTCTTGTTCCATGGGCTCCTGTCAAGCTGTCCCCCAGGGTGCGACCCATACCAGAACCTACTTGCTGGTAGGTGACCAGAGAGCCGGGCAGTGTAAAAGAAACAGGCCTATAATTTCCAACCTATACTGGGGACTGAACCACGGACACTCAGTGGTACCCTCACAAAACTAGAGTGTTACGAATTTTACAGCCCAGATTTATATTTACACTGACAGTAATTGGAAATCTAGTCTCCAAGATATCACCACCAAATCAACTTGTCATAGATGCTTTTTCGAGTAATGTTAAAAAAATTTCATTTATTCTACCAAAATGCTCCATTATAAACCAACGACCTTTTCAAAATGTATGGGTGAAATACAAATAATTTTTACATTGAGTATGTATTTTGAATACAAACATCTTTGTTTGATGTCGTATAATGAGGTGAATGACGGGGTTTCTCTGTTGTCTTGTAGTGAATACACGATACAAGGAACTTTAATGACTTAAAAACTAATGAGACATCCTGAGAGATGTCATGGTAGTGACGAGGACGAACCAGGGTAAGAGTGAATGTGAATATCTTAAGTATGTTTAAGTACTGAAGAATCATTTTGTAGGATGAGAATAAATATAAAACTGCTTGAATATACATACAAACGAAGGCGAGAAGAAGTGAATTTAAAGAGTGAAATACAGCATTCTTTCCCGTTTATAGTGAACTCCGGTCCGTTTCAAAACTATCTAACAGAGAACCATTACGCTTACTACTGCCTTGTCCCGAATAGCGGCCAATTTAATAGGCCAATATTTATTCTTGCACAAGTATGTTTTAAGACCTTTCGAAGTAATTGTCTGTTGCAGAAAGTCGTAAAGGTGAGACTGGCATGGCGTCCCTCCGGCAGAGTCGTGTTTATTTCCTGAATAGTGGCAATTATGGGTTCTTTGAGGCATGTGGAGAGGGCGTTCCACGGGGTCTGTTTTTATAGTTAGTTGGGCGGGTTGTGTAAGTTGGCTAGCTCTGGTGTTTAGTTTTGGTAATAGGAATTAGGAACGAGTCAACTGTCAATGGCGTTGATTTTATGAAGCTTTGGAGGTTGTCTGCCATGTCTTACATGTCTGCCATGTGGCAGGTCTAACAGTGTATAACCATACCAGAGACTTGCCTGAGTCCCGTAAGAAAATGACCTGCAGCAAACATATACAAACTGTATTGTTAGGTTTCAGTATGTACAGTATATCCAGTTATATTTCAGAATCTATGTTTACATCAGATACTTCAGTATATATGGTATAAAAGTTTATGTATCATTTTCTATAATATATTAGTTATGTTACAGAATCTAGTGGTTAATAGCTTTTGTCTTACAATATCTATAAGTAAAACGTTTATTCAGATATATAGTATATCAGTTTATTTCAGTATCAATATGTTTCAGTATCTATGTATATCCAGTTATGTTTCGGTATCACTGGAATATCATTCAAGAATTCAGTATCTATGATATATTAGATAATGTTCAGTATCTATTGTGCATCAGTTTATGTTTCGTATCATTGTATAATCATTTACGTTAAAGTAATCAATGGTATACTCAGTTATGCTTCATATCTATGTATAGTTGTTATTTTTCAGTATCTGTGTACATCAGTTTTGTTTCGGTATCAGTGGTAAATTATTTATGTTTCAATATCTAAAGAGTATCAGATATTTGTTTTCAGTATCAATGGTATATTAGTTAATGCTCATTAAAATATGGCAATATCAGTTGTTTCAGCATCTATGTATATCAGTTAAGTTTTCAGTATCTGTGGTATATCATTAAGTTTCAGTATCTTGGGTATATCATTTATGTTTCAGTATCTGTGGTCTATCAGTTTATTTTCAGTATCTGTGGTATATCAGTTATGTTTCAGTATTTCTATGGTATATCCAGTTATGTTTTCATTATCTGTGGTATATCAGTTATGTTTCAGTAATCTGTGTATATCAGATATGAGATTCAGTATCTGTGGTATATCAGTTATGTTTCAGTATGCGTGTATACAGTTATGTTTCGGTAATATGTGGTATATTATATGTTTCGGTATCTGTGGTATATCCAGTTAGTTTTCGTATCTGTGGTATATCATTTATGTTTCAGCATCTATGGTATAACAGTTATGTATCAGTATCTGTGGTATATAAGTTATGTTTCCGGTAACGTGGTATATCATTATGTTTCAGTATCAATGGTAAATCAGTTATGTTTCAGTATCGTGGTATATCAGTTTATGTTTCAGCATCTATGGTAGATCAGTTATGTTTCAGTATCTGAGGTATATAAGTAATGTTTCAGTATCTGTGTATATCAGTTATGTTACAGTATCTATGGTATATCAGTTATGTTCATATCTGTGGTATATCAGTTATGGTATTCAGTATCTGTGGAATATCAGTTAGGTTTCAGTATCTGTGGTATAACAGTTATGTTTCATATCTGTGGTATATCAGTTATGTTTCAGTATCTGTGGTAAATAGAGTTATGATTTCAGTATCTGTGGTAATATCAGTTAGTTTTCAGTAATCAAAGGAATATCAGTTTATGTTTCAGTATCTGTGTATATCAGTTATGTTTCAGTATCTTGTATATCAGTTATGTTTCATATCTGTGAATCAGTTATGGTTCAGTATCTGTGTATATCCGTTATGTTTCAGTATCTGTGGTATATCAGTTATGTTTCAGTATCTGATGTATATCAGTTATTGTTTCAGTAACTATAGTGCATCAGTATATTTTAATTTCATGACACTTCATTTTAGATGTTGTCAACGCTACTGCAATGTTATAATGTTTTGTTTCGTGTATATATTTCACTTAGCTTTCAATATAACTACCTGAGTTTACCTGGAGTGGGTATTCCGTGGTCAACAGCCCCCGCGGCCCGTCCAGAGACCAGGCCACAATAAGGAATGTTACGACGCCGTTAGACACAGGTGCAACACTTAGCTTTCGTAAATGGCCCGAAACTGTTTTCATTCATAAAAGTCTTTATACAGTCTCATCCAGTAGTATACAACACTGGATACAGTGGAAGAGAGGAGGTAATTTTTGAGGTGATCATTCCTCACCTTGACATAAGGTGTCAGTCGCTAGTCTAAAGTAGGGCATGGAGCTTCATCTAATATTCTTCATTCGACTGGAGAAACTTGTGTTTTTAATCATGTATGGGTTTAGTTAGCTAGCTGATGCAACACTGACGTCAGCCACACTGTGCTCCTGATACTACCACACTGACATCAACCTACTGTATCTCATAACCACGCTACTCTCTGGTATTGGTTTCAGTTGCATGCATATATCAAAGTAATATGAGTTACTGTGTGTATATGTAGAAGTTTATAAATTAATAATAACGTGTGAGTAGATGCATTAATACCTGAAGAAGAGTATATACATGAAAAACACACATATCATGAGAGGCAAGTACGTAATATAAACGTAATACCTACAGAGGTCCTTTAGAGAAGTGTGTGTGTAAATGCATGTAATAAATATTTTAAGGAGGGTTTATGTGTGTATTCAATATTTTGAGGAGTGTGTATGCATACACTAAGAAGCCCAAACGATAAGAGTGTTTTGGGATGATCTCAGAAATGCATAAGTTCCCAGGTTGTTGTGATGAGATGAAAGACGTGGGAGTCTCAATAACACAAACAATTAAGATTGGAATATAATAGCACCCTGGTCTATATCTTCCCACGTAATATTGAAAGAGAGTTAATTAGTGTTGGTGGTCAGTGTGAAAGTTGTTAATGGAAGAAGTGTTGTTGATGGCAATGGTGATGCGGGAGATGGCAGTGTTGATGGTGATTGTGGTGTATCATAGTGCTGGTGGTGGTGGCGGCTTTTGTCGTGGTCGTAATGACTGAGGATTATTCACGTGTATTTTATAGGAAGGAAATATACATCAACAACAGGAAAACACCAGGACAACAGTACAAAAGGACTAGCCCCGTAGTTCAGTTGTTACTGCACTCAGCTCACACACTGGGTGTCCGTGGTTCGATCCCCGGTACGGGGGAAATATTTGGCGTGTTTCCTTACACCTGTCTGTCTTTTTTCCACTGGGGTCCTTCAATCTTGTTCCCCAGGATGAGACCCACACCAGTCGACTAACACTCAGGTAACTACTTAATGCTAGGTGAACAGGGATAGCAGGTATAAGGAAACTTGCCCAATATTTCCATCCATGCCGGGGATTGAACTACGGACACTCAGTGTGTGAGACGAGAGCGTTGCCATTCGAGCCAGGGTTGGAAATAATAAATTTCTGGTACACGACTCAAAAGGTCCTTGATACATGCCAAGGCCCTGAGGTCACTTACATGATACAACTCAAGTCTCTTCCTGTCTTACTCGCAGAGTGACAGTAGTTGGAAGACTTTGTGATTGTCCACCTCCTGTTGTGTATCCATAGTTCCAAAAGATTATCTAAATTTTGCGAGAGAAATTGTGGGGAAGACCTGAGGTTATAATAATCTGGCACGACTAGAAGGAGAGGAAGATTGTCTGGGAGAGAACAAAGACACTCACTATTCCTGCCTGACTCCAGTCAACTTAATACACCTGGGCACGTTAACACACTACCCACCCGATAACAATACCAATACAAACCACCGAAGTGTTGCACGGCAATGAGTGGATGGTTTGTCAAGTGTGAATTGGGTGCATACACTAAGAGATGTAAAACTACCTGGTGGTGCATCTCGGTGGTAAGATAGCATTAATTTTCACCTGCAGTTGATGGGTCCCGGGGGGGTTTTCATTTTTCCTAGGCTCTTTCCCGCTTTCCTAGTGTTATATGGGGGGTCCCTGGGCCGGTAAGGAGTGGAAAACAAGCGGTTTTTCAACATTTGTCTGTTCACCTAGGAAAATGTTCCCTTTGATTTTATTAAAGTGGGTTTATTAAAAATTATAATTTAAATTTATAAAGGTTTATTATATATTTTGTTTTTGTTGTGATTGTTTATAACTCTGTATTTAACATAAAAAAAAAAATAAACTAAAAAAAAAAAAAAAAAAAATAATTTTTTTAAATTAAACACAACCCCAAACACACACACACACACAAAACACACAAACACCACACACACACACATACATACACACACACCACACACACACACACACACACACAAAACACACCACACACACACACACCACACAAAACCCACACACACCCTGACGACACTGGAGGACAGGAGAGATAGGGGAGGGATATGATAACGATATATAAAATACTGAGAGGAATCGACAAGGTAGACAGAGACAGAATGTTTCAGAGATGGGACACAGCAACAAGTTGGAAGTTGAAGACTCAGATGAATCACAGGGATGTTAGGAAATATTTCTTCAGTCACAGAGTTGTCAGAAAGTGGAATAGTCTGGAAAGTGATGTAGTGGAGGCAGAATCCATGCATAGCTTTAAGATGAGGTATGATAAAGCTCATGGAGCAGTAAGACGAACCAGAAAGGCTGGACCTCGTGTTCACCCTGAGTAGCTCGGACATTCAGGACGTCACATTCGAGAGGACCCTTGGAGCTAGTGATCACTTGGTTCTGAGCTTTGAATACATAGTAGAGTTACAAATGAAGAGGGTAACAGGAGAAGGATGGGAAAAGCCAAGCTACAAAAGGGGGGACTACACAGGTATGAGTACCTTCCTGCAGGAGGTTCAGTGGGGGGAAAAGAATTGGCAGGAAAGTCAGTAAACGAAATGATGGACTACGTAACAACAAATTGCAAGGAGGCAGAGGAAAGGTTTGTTCCCAAGGGCAACAAGTTTAATTAAAAGGATTGAGATTATTTAATAATGAGTGAAAGTTGGAAGATTAATGAATGTAATATTGTAGTGGCAGATAGTAAAATAGTATTAAACAAATTAAAAAAAAAAAAAACAGTAAAACTTGATACTTAAAATAAAAAAATAAAGAAATAAATACAAAAAGTGTAGAAAGTGATTGTCTGCCTTAAGAGCTTGAAGGAGGTTGACAGGCATGAAGTAATTACTTATATAACAAGTAAATAATTGCACAAAAATTTTTTTTGACAAATAGCACAAAAATTTAATCAAGCAAGCAATAAAAGAGACAAACGTAAGACAATGAGGTAGTTGGGATTAACTAGTAAATGGTAGTACAGGAACTTGCAGTAGTAACATACACTACACGTAGATAATAATGTTAAAAACAAACTAGGTTAATCAGTCTCTAAGGAAGTTGGATAGTTCATGTTCATTTGTGATAGATACAAACAGCCTACATCTGTTTTTCTTACTTATTTTTTTTCCATCCAGTGTGAAGCACTGGTGGATTTTGTTTTTTATTATCCCGTTTGATTTTTTTTAATCTGAACAAAGGTTCTAAAGTTTTTCGTCAGGCAATCATTGATGTACACTTCTTTCTTTGCTGTAATTGATGTTCTGATTACATTCTTTTTGTGACATATGAGTGAAATCTAAGCATAACACAATGTTTCTATCTTGATTTTCCGTAAACGTGTTGCCTTATTTCGCTAGCTGGTACATTTAAATTTTAGCTGGTCTCTTTTAATCTTAATATTGGTTTTTTTTGCAGTTAGTTTGGTTTATTTCATGGTAAAGAGAGAGCTGTTAATTATAACTGCGTCAGATAATTTTCCCTTTTTTGATTTATTTCAAGGGAAATTTGTTCAACCGGCATTCACGTTGTTCTTCCAGTCCTTGGCAGATTCTTCAAACTTTGTGTTTAGAGAAGCTCTTTGCTTAGTATGACTGGCTATACCTGTTTGTAGAGTCTTGCCAAAATCCGCCATTCCAGATGTCGTAATCATCTGTTCGATGAGCCCTCGAGGTGGGCCAACTTGGATGTGTGTTGAGCTTGTGTTGAACGAAGATTCATATTATTAGTAGTTAGGGCGATGATGTATGACTTAAGAGTATCGGGATCGTTGGTCGTGCCTGAGAGATTAACAGGAGTGCTGAATCCTATGAGAAAAGAGGAGTCAAAGGGAGTGGGCCATGTTTGATGTTGTTGTTGAGTATCCCTGGGCGGTTGTTAGGGGGTAGATGGTATACCGGCGTCCTACTGGGTAAGAGCATAAGACCATATGAAAGTAGGAACACTGCAGCAAGCCTACTGGCCCATGCAAGGCAGGTCAAATTCTCCCACCGGCTTAAGCCGATGCCTTGACCTTGTCAGGTCAGTCACATTCACTTAAGGGAGGAGCACGGCATGTGACCTAGTAACACAAGCTAGTCAGGTCCAACTCACACCCACCTACACCCACTCATGTATTTATCTAACCTATTTTTAAAACTACACAACGTCTTAGCTTCTATGACGGTACTCGGAAGTTTGTTCCACTCATCCACAAGTTCAATTATAGATTCCTTAAAGTTTTGTTGCTGTTCTTGTTGTTGTTTCTTCTGCGATTGATTTTTTCTCATAGTTTCAATGAAGTAGTTGTTGGTGAAGTAAATTAGGAGAGAGATTTATGTGCACAGAGCTTGGGTAAAGTGTTCGTCTGGCAGCGGGGCGGTGTTTGGGTTTGGAGGGCTGTCTTCCTTTGATTGTCAATTTTATAAAGTTCTAGGTATCACTGTTAGTATTCTTGGGTCATTTTGTGTTCTACGTGGGTTAGTGCAGTTGTTCCTGCAATTAGGTCATCACAGAAGCTTTGGTGGGCACTGGTTGTTGAAGAAATAGCGGGGCTAGAATGCCGCTGCCTGTGTTCGGCTATATAGTAGAGATAAACAATGGAGAGTGAAGCAGCAAGAGAAGGAAGGGAGAAACCAAACTTCCAAAATGGGGACTACACAGGTATGAGGCAATTCCTACATGAGGTGCAGTGGACAAGCGAGCTAAAGGGAAAAAGAGTAAACGAAATGATGGAACACGTAACTACAGAGTGCAGGGAGGCAATGGAGAAGTTTGTACCTAAGGGCAAAACAACAGGGAGATCAGAGTGAGCCCATAGTTTACCAGGTGTGGAGAGGCCAAAGTCAAGTGTGCTAGAGTTTGGAAAAAAGTATAGAAGCCAAAGGATCTGGGAAAACAGGGAGTTGAGCTAATGAGCCAGAAATGATTACAGTGTAATCATTTCTGGCGTTGCTAGGGTTGGTGTCACCCGGGGCGGCATCTTTGGTGTCACCCCCATGAAATCCAAGGGCGGGGTTATGGGGAGGGTAAACTCCAGTTACATCACTATTGCATGACCAGTGAATAATGTTTAACAATGAGAAAGTTTAAGGGCCATAAACTGAGCAGGAGAATACTTCTCAACTTTATTAATGATAAAATAAATAATCGTAGTAATCCTGAGGAAACATAAACTCAAATACCACTTTGAGTACAGGCAACAGATCCTACATTTATTCATCTTCAACAATGCCAAAAAAAAAAACTTTAAAAATAAAGAAAAACATTGCAATATCAGAGGAACACAAGTTCCGATTTGACCTTGAGTATAGGTAACATCTCAGTGAATCTGATCTTACATTTCCTTGCCTTCACTCCTGCACAATCATCTCTTACATCATCAAAATTAATGATGTTCTCTATATAGGCCTATTTGTACTCTGTAATCATATAAGAGGCTATGTAGACACGAAGGATTCTTCTCTTATATTTCTGCTGCACTGTTTTGGGTATTAGTGTCACCTTCTTTAGAAGCTCTATGATGTCACCCCTAGATGGTGTCACCCGGGGTGGCATCCCAATTCCCCCTTACGACGCCACTGGATTACACACGGATAAGGAAAGAAACCTAGTGTTAGTACTAGAATGACATAAAATCAAAAGCCCAAATCTGACTCAAACTTATTACACAGCCACATCAGGAGGAAAACAACAGTCAAGGACCAGGTAATCAGGCTGAGGAAGGAAGGAGGGAAACTCACAGGGAACGACCAGGAAACGTGATTCAATGAGGTATTCTCAGTGCAGAAAGAGAGAATTCCAGGAAACTGAGAGGGTAGGGTGCACCAGCAAATGCTTAACACACTGCACACAGCTGAGGAGAAGGCGGTGAAGAAACGGCTAGGAGAACTAGATACTCCGAAAGCGGTGGGTCCAGATAATATCTCTCCTTGGGTCCTGATTTTTAAGAAAGGAAATAGACAAGTTGCACTAAATTACAAACCAGTGTCATTAACATGTATTGTGTGTAAAATTATGGAGAATATTATCAGGAAAAGAATGATGGAGCACGGCTTCAGGGAAAATATATCTATTAGAGTTTTTTGACAAGGAGACAAAAGTAAGACTGGAGAAAGAGGGATGAGCAGATTGCATCTTCTTTGATCTGTAAGAAAGCTTTCCACACCGTACCACACAAAAAACTGGTTGAAAAGCTAGAGGAGTTGGCATGAATAGGAGGGAAAGTACTGCAATGGATCGGAGAATACCTGACACTAAGGTACGAGACGAGGTGTCAGAGTGGGTGCATGTGTCGAGCGGGGTTCCACCAGGGTTAGTCGTAGGTCCGGTGCTCTTTCTTTTATATGTGATTGACATGATGGAATGGATAGTCAGAGTTGTCCCTGTTTGCAGACTATGTGAAACTAATGAGGAGAATGCAAGCGGGATCTGGATAGGCTGCAAGCCTGGTCCTACAAATGGCTACTGGAGTTTAACCCTAGTAAGTGCGAGACCACAGAGGGAGTACAAATTAAGCGGTCAGAGGTTCAATAACTCACTCAAGGAAAAGAATCTTGGGGTGAGCATCATACCAAACACATCTCCTGAGGCGCATCAATCAAATAATTGCTGCAGCATACAGGCACCTGGCAAACATGAGAATAGTATTTCGACATCTAAGTACGGAGTCATTCACGATTTTGTACACTGTGTACGTCAGGCCCATACTGGAGTATGCAGCACTGGTATGGAACCCACACCTGGTCAAGCACGTCAAGAAATAAGAGAAAGGGAAAAAGTTTGCAACACGATTAGTCCCGTAGCTGAGGGTTTTGTCCCATGAGGAGAGGTTAACGGAAAGAATCCTGACAATGCTTGAGGACAGGAGGGATGGGGGGAACATCATAACAACATATAAAATACTGAGAGGTATTGACAAAATGAATAGGGACAGAATGCTTCAGAGATGTGACACAGCAACAAGGGGTCGCAACTGTAAGTTCAAAACTCAGATCAGTTGCAGGGAAGTTAGGAAGTACTTCTTCACTAAAAAAGCTGCCAGGAAGTGGAACAGTCTGGAGAGTGATGTAGTAGAGGTAGAATCCATACATAGCTTTAAGAAGAGGCATGATACAGCTCATGGAGCGACCAGTGAAGAGGCAGGGCTAGGAGCTACGAGTCTTCACAGTTAGGTGAGTACATACACATACACACACACACAAACACACACGCACAAACACACACACACACAAACACATATTCAAACACACACACACACACACACATACACACACACACATACCCACACACACACACTCACATTCATACACACACTCACACATACAACATACACATACACAGATGCACACACACATACATAAACAACACACATATTCACAAACCACACACATTTTATGGCAACTAGAGTATATATAAAAAATGGGACACCAAAGAGGAGGACAAAAAGCCAGGGAGCCCGAGGAAGATTGGCTGGGAAAGAAAGAATGGGTGAGCTCAGGAGAATGATGGAAAAAGAGTGGGAAAGGAAGCTAGAAGAGCTTACCAAAAAATGGAGAAGAGGGATGTAGAGAGCAAAAAGTTGGAGCTGCAAGCTGAAGCTTCACAGGCCAGGATACTGAGACTAGAAGACGAACTGAGAAAGCTGAAGCAAGATATAAAGACAATGAACAAAAGGGGCTTGGAATCAGGAGTAGGTACACCAGTACCCAGTGGGTGGACTGTAGTAAAGAAAGGGGATAAAACCTATGTAGAGACCCTAATAGGCCACATAGAGGGCCAGGAAATGTCATGAAGAGAAAGCAGCATACCATTAGGTACTGGGACAATTATATGGGAGAGAATTGTAGGGATGGCTTCAGGTCCCCTCCAGAGGCGCTGTCAGGCCACAGAGAGATACAGAAAATGATAAGGGAAGAATCAGTAGCAATACTTCATTTGGACCAAGAGATGCATATATCCTTCCTTCAGGGTGCTGAAGGGAGGACATAAGAAGGAAGACACCAGAAAAAGAGATTGGAAAATCATCTAATGAAGTAGAGAGGAGGACCGGACCGAACTGGTAAATTTTCAGAGAACTGGGGTATACTCAAGGGGAAAAATTCAACAAGTTAGATTGGTTTTCAGGACAGAAACAGTGTGAAACAGGATGTTGCAATGAAACCCACACCTAAGAGAAACAACAAAATACAAGCAGGAGTTCCTTGACAATGACAGAAAATGTACAGAATGGCAGAAACTGAGAGGATACAAAGATGCAAGGAGGAAGAAAAAGAGACAAGGCTAGAGACAGCAGGGACACCCAGAGTCAGGACTAGCAAACACTTCTGCCCAAAGAACCACCCATAGAACACAGCAACCAAACAAATGAACCCAAATCAAGCCACACTTCACTCACCCCCACCACAAACCCCACCTACATAGCCGCATCCCATACTGTCATGCCAGGTCTCCCACTTCCCCAGCCCCCACAATTCCTCCAGAATACAGTCCTGGACAAGGAGATGAAGGTATGGTACACCAACACAGACGGAATAATGAATAATAATGAAATCATACTTCATAGGATCAATTCTATATGATGTATGCATAGCATAGCACTCACGGAAACCAAGGTGACGGAATGGGAATGATAACAGATCATGAGAAGAGACAGAGGAAATGGAGGGGGGGGGGTTAAGAGAAGTTGCACTGCTCATCAAAAAACAGTGGAATTTTAATGAGTTGGAAGGAGTGGAAAGAGGGAAAGCAAGGGACTACATAGTAGGAACACTTCAGACTAGGGGTCCCAAGGGGGTGATTGCAGTGATGTACAACTGACCACTTAATAGCAGGAGGACAAGACAAGAGTATGTTGAGAACAATAGAGCAATGGTCGAAAAACTACCTGAGGTTGTCAGTATGGCCCACATGGGCAGGGTGAAGATTCTATTTGTTGGTGATTTCAATCACAAGGAGATCGACTGGGAAAACCTGGAGCCACATGGGGGACCAGAAACGTGGGGGCCAAGATGATAGAAGTGGTACTAGAAAACCTTATGTATCAATATGTTAGGGACACTACCAGAGAGAGAGAAGAGGATGAACCAGCAAGGCTGGACATCCTATTCACCTTGAGTAGTTCAGACATTGGGGACATTGCATATGAAAGGCCCCTTGAAGCTTGTGGTCATGTGGTGCTGAGCTTCGAATACTTTGTAGAGATAAAAGTAGAGAGGGAAGCAGCAAGTTTAAAACGGGAGAAGCCAAATTACAAAAGAGGGGATTACACAGTACGAGGAATTTCCTGCATGGGGTACAGCAGGAAAGAGAAAAAACAGTGAATGAAAATGGTGGAATACTCGACCAGAGAATGCAAAGTGGCAGAGGAGAAGTTCATTCCTAAGGTCAACTGAATCAATGGTAAGACCAGAATGAGCCCTTGGTTCTCCCAAAGGTGCAGAAAGGCCAAAACTAAGTGTGCTTGAAAATGGAAAAAGTATAGAATACCCTGGAAAATAAGGAGATTAGCCAGGAATGAATATGCATGAATAAGGAGGGAGGGCCAGTGGAAATACGAGAATGACATGGCATCGAAAGCCAAATCTAACTCAAAGCTGTTGTACAACCACACCAGGAGGAAAACAACAGTCAAGGACCAGGTAATCAGGCTGAGGAAGAAAGGAGAGGAGATTGCAAGAAATGACGAAGTATCTGAAAAGCTGAACACAAGATTTAAGGAGAATTTTTAGTGGAAATAGAATGAACTACAGTAAACCAGAATGGTAGGGTACACTAACAGGTGCTGGGCATCCTACACCAAACCGAAGAGGAAGCAAAATGGCTGATAAGTGAACTATATACCTCAAAGGCGGTGGGATCATGCAGTATATATCCATGGGTCCATAGAAAGCTAGCAAAGGCGCTGTGTATACCACTAACAAGAATCTGCAACACATCTATCGAAAAAGGGCAACTACCTGAGGTGTGGATTACAGCAGGTAACATTAAACTACAGAACAGTGTTATTGACATGTGTAATATGCAAAGTCATGGAGAAGCTTATCAGGAAGAGACTGGTGGAGCACCTGAAAGGAATGAGCTTATACACGATAACCAGCATAGTTTCAAAGAGGGGAAATATTGCATCACAAACATTCTGAAGTTTACAACAAGGTGACAGAAGTAAGGCGGAAGAGAGAGGGGTGGCTAGACTGTATTTTCTTGGACTGTAAAAAGGCTTTTGATACAGTTCCGAGCAAGGGATTAGTATAAAGCCTAGAGGAGCAGCCAGGAATAACAAGAAAGGCACAGCAATGGATCAGAGAATACCTTTCAGGAAGGAAATAACGAGTGATGGTACGTGATGAGGTGTCAGAGTGGGAGCCTGTTACGAGCGGGGTTCTACAATGGGTCAGTTCTAGGGCCGGTGCTATTTCTGGAATATGTGAATGACTTGATGAAAGGGATGGATTCAGAGGCGTCCCTGTTTGCAGACGACGTGAAGTTAATGCGCAGAATTCAAGAGGTTGAGGATCAGGTATAACTACAAAGGGACCTGGAGAGACTGCAAGCCTGGTCCAACAAATTGCTACTGGAATTTAACCCCACAAAAGAAGAAGACTGCAGACAGAGTTCAGGCTAGTGGGCCATAGACTGCAAACATCACTCAAGAAAAAGGATCTTGGGGTGAGTATAATACCGAACACATCTCCTGAGGCGCACATCAACCAAATGAGTGCTGCAGCATATAGGCGCCTAGCAAACCTAAGAACAGCGTTTCGACACATTAGCAATAATCGTTCAAGACTCTACACACCGTGTACGTGAGGCCCATGCTAGAGTATGCAGCACCAGTATGAAACCCACACGTAGTCGAGCACGTCAGGAAACTAGAGAAAGTGCAACGGTTTGCAAAGAGACTAGTCCCAGAGCTATGGGGGTATGTCCTATGAGGAGAAGTTACGAGAACTCGACCTGACGACGCTGGAGGACAGGAGGGACAGAGGGAACATGATAGGGACATAGGGAACCGATAAAGGTGGACCAAGAGAGTAGGATGTTCCAGAATGGGACAGCAGAAACTAAGGACACAACAATTGGAATTGAAGACCCAGAAAAGACACAGGATGTTTACGAAGTATTTCTTCAAGCATAGAGTGTCCGTAAGTGGAGCAGTCTGGAAAGTGAGGTAAGTGGATCAGGTTACCTATAACATTAACTTTTAAGAAGAGTATGATAAAGCTCAAGGAGCAAGGAGAGAGAGTGGATCTAAGGCGGTCAGCGAAGGAGGCAGGGCAGATATGACTCGACCCCCCTGCAACGTCAATAGGTGAGAACAACACACAAAAGAGGCCAAATAACTACTTGACAATTGCCTTTGACACCCTAAAACTACAACACTACCTCTTGGTGTATTACCATGTATCTCACTGTACTGCACTGTCAGTAGTTTATTAATACCATGTATCACACTGTACTTCACTGTCCGTAGTATTAATCCATGTATCTCACTGTACTCAACTGTGCCACGCTATTTCTACCATGGTATCTCACTGTACTCACTGTCAGCTAGTTTATACCAAGTATCTCACTGTAAACTGCCAACTGTCACGTATTTTATACCATGGTATCTCACTGTACTGGCACTGTCAGGTAAATATACCATGTAATCCCACTGTACTTCAACTGTGTCACTTTATGTTTTATGCCCATGTATCTCACTGTACTGCACTGTCACTAGTTTATACCTGTATCTCACTGTAGCTGCACTGTCAGCTAGTTTATATACCAGGGTATCTCAAACTGTACTGGACTGACAGGTAGTTTTATAACCATGTACTAGTCCCTGTATCTGCACTGTCATGTAAGTTTATACCATGTATCCCACTGCACTGCCACTGTCACGAATGTTTATTAACCATGTATCTCACTGCACTGCAACTGTCACGTAGTTTATAACCATGTATCCTCACTGTAAAGCACTGTCAGGGCAGTTTATACCATGTATCTCATCTGTACTGGCACTGTCACGTATTTATACCATGTAATCTCACTGTACTGCACTGTCAGCAGGTTTATGCCAGTATCTCACTGCACTGCACTGTCATTTAGTTTATACCATGTTATCTCACTGTAATGCACTGTCAAGGCAGTTTATACCATGTATCTCACTGTACTGCGCACTGTCAACGTATTTATTACCATGTATCTCACTGTACTGCACTGTCAGGCAGTTTTGCCATGTATCTCAACTGCACTGCACTGTCAGAGGTAGTTTATACCATGTATCTCACTTGCACTGCACTGTCAGGTGTTTAACCATTGTATCTCACTGCACTGCACTGTCCAGGTATTTATACATGTATCTCCACGCACTGCACTGTCCACGTAGTTTATACCATGTTATCACACTGTCACTGCACTGTCAGGTAAATATACCATGTACTCACTGTACTGCACTGTCAGGTAGTTTATAACCCATGTATCTCACTGAACTGCACTGTCACGTAGTTTTATACCAGTATTCCACACTGCACAGGCACTGTCAGGTATTTATAACTATGTATCTCACTGCACTCACTGTCAGTAGTTTATACCATGAATCTCCTGCACTGCACTGTCCAGGTTAGTTTATACCATGTACCCTCACTGCAACTGCACTGTCAGGTATGTTTATACCATGTAATCTCACTGCACTGCACTGTCAGGTAGTTTATAAAACCATGTATCTCACTGTACTGCACTGTCAGGTAGTTTATACCATGGTATCTCAATGCACTGCACTGTCAGGTAGTTTTATACCATGTTATCTCACTGCACTGCAACTTGTCAGGTAGTTTCACAACTCCTCTCTCTCTCTCTCTCTCCTCTCACCTCTCTCCTCTCTCCTCCTCTTCCTCCCTCTCCCATTCTCCCGTCGTCTCTCTTCCTCACTCACTACTCGGGACTTCTCCTCTCTCCTCTCTCTCTCTCTTCTCTCTCTCTCTCAAACTCCTCACTCTCCTCACTATCTCTTCCGCCCCCACCCATCCCTCCATCTCCTCTCTCCCTCTCACCTCTCTCACTCTATCATCTCCTCGCCTCTCTCTCCCTCTTTCACTCGCTCTCGTGACCTACCGCAATCTTTTTCCCTCTCCTCTCTTTCTCTCTCTCTCCTCTCTCTCTCTCATCTCTCACTCATCTCTCCTCTCTCTCTCTCTCTCCTCTCTCTCTCTCTCTCTCTCTCTCAGCGCTTCTCTCCTCCTCGTCTCATCTCTCGTCCACTCTGCTCTCTCTCTCTCTCTCCCTCTTTTTTTTTTTTTTTTTTTTTTTTTTGTTTTTTTACACATGTTGACAAGGTAAGTATCCCTAGCTTTATTGACAAGCTATTTAAGACAGGTTTAAGGATTCTACTTATTGACAAGCTAGAGACTGTAACCTACATCAAGCTCATTGAAGCATTTTTATCAGTTATGAGACATACAAGTAGGGAACAGGATGAAGTTGGAGCCATCTGTGGGCAAGCATTTTTCATTTGATCAACTGACGTTATCTCGTTGACACATTATCTGAACGAATGTGCTCTTTCTCCACTCTCTCCCTTTTTTCTCTTCTCTCTCCTTTCTCTTCCCTTTATCCTCTCCTCTTCCTCCCCTCTCTCTCTCTTTCCCCTCCTCCCTCTCTCCTTCCTTCTCTCTCTCTCCTCTCCCCTCCCCTCTTCCCCTCTCTCTCTCCCCTCCCTCTCTCTCTCTCTTTCTCCTCTTTTCTCTTTTTTCTTCTCCTCTCTCTTCCCCCCTCCTCTCTCCCTTTCCTCTTTTCCCATTCTCTCTCTCCCCTCTTTTCTCTCTCATCTCTCTCTCCTCTCTCTCCTCTCTCTCTCTCTTTCTCTCCTCTCTCTCTCCCCTTCTCTCTCTCTCTCCCCTCTCTCATCTCTCCTCCTTCTTTCTCTCCTCTCTCTCTCCTTCTCTCTCTTTTCCTCTCATTTTGCTTCCCTCCTCTCTTTCTTCTTTTCTCTCATTCCTCTTTTTTCCTCTCTCTTTCCCCTCTCTCCTCTCCCTCTCTCTCATTTTCTCCTCTTTCTCCTTCTTCTCTGTCTTTTTTTTTCTCTCCTCTCCTCGTCTCTCTTTCCTCTCCCTTCTCTTTCTCCTCATTCTCTCCTCTTCTCTTTCTCCCTCTCTTTCCTCTCTCCTCTCTCTCTCTTCCCCTCCTTTTCTCTCCCTCTCCCTTTCCTCTTCTCTCTCTCTTTTTCCTTTCCCCTCTCCTCTTCCGTCTCCTTTCCTCTCTCTCTTCCACTCTCTTTCTCACTCTCTCTATCTCTCCCTCCTTCTCCTCTTCTTCTCTCCTCTCCTTTTCTCTCTCTCCTTCTCTCTCTCTCCTCTCCCCTTCTCTCTATCCCCCCTCCATCTTCCCTTTTTCTCTCTTCCTTTCCCCCCCTCTCTTCTCTTCTCATCCTCTCCCTCTCACTCTTTCCTCCTCTTTCCTCTCAATCCTTTTTCTTCCTCTCCCTCTCTCTCTCTCCTTCTCTCCTTTCTCCTCTCTTTTCCTCTTCCTCCTTTTTCCCCTCTACCCCCTCCCCTCCCTCTCCCCTCCCCCTCTCACACCCCCCCCCTCTCCCCCCTTCCCCCATTTTTTCCCCCCCTCCCTCTCACCCATTCTCTTCCTCCCTCTCACTTTTCTCATCCCCCCTCTCCATCCCCCCCCTCCCCCCCCCCCCCCCTCTCCCCCCCGCCCCCCCCTTTTCCCCGCCCCACTCCCCCCCCCCCCCCCCCCAAAAAACCCCCCCCCCTCTCCACCCCCCCCCCCCCCCCCCCTCCCACCCCTCCTCCCCACCCCCCCTCTCCCCCCCCCCCCCCCTCCCCCCCAACCCCCCCCGCCCCCCTCCCCCCCCCCCTCCCCCCCCCCCCCTTTTCCCCTTTCCCCCCACCCCCTTTCCCCCTTTCCCCCCCTCTTCCAACCCCTCCTCTCTCCCCCCCCCTCCCCCCTTTCCCCACCTCCCTTTCCCCCTCACCTTTCTCCCTTTTCCCCTCCTCTTTCCCCCCCTTTCCCTTTTCCTCTCTCTCCCCCTTCTCCCCTCCCCTCTCCTCCTCTTTTTTCCCCCTTTTCCCCTTTTTCTTTCCCTCTTCCCCTCTTTCCCTCTCTCACCCCTCTCCTCCTCCTTTTTCTCTCCTCTCTACCCCCTCCTCCCCCCTTCCTCTCTCCTCCCTCCTCTCCCCCTCTCCCCCTCCTCCCTCCCCCCTTTCCCCTTCCTCTCCTCCCTCTCTCTCCCCTTCTCTCTCTCCTCCCTTTCTCTCTCTTTCTCTCCTCTTTCCCCTCCCCTTTCCCCTCTCTCCCTCTCTCCTCCTCCCTCCTCTCTCTTTTCCCTTTTTCCTCCCTCTCTCCTCCTCTCTCTCCCCTCTCTCCCCTCTCTCCTCTCTCTCTCCTCCCCCCCTTTTCCTCCTAACTTTTATAATTAAATTTAAAACCACTGAGTGAACTAAGGTAGTTCCCAGGTAACATTTTTAATAACTTAGAAAATTTGTTTCTCTTCGGGTTGATGCCTCACCTTTTTTCATCGAACTATTTTAAAAAATTTTCGTATTTGCCCTTTTCCCAAAATATATGAAATAAAAATAAAAAGAACCTACTGGACAGTGCTATTCAATCCCACGTCGTCCAGCCTGATACATTTTTTTCCCCGTTTATTCTAAACTCATTAGGGTTTTATTGATGCATTAAAAATGACAGCGGGCTTTTCGTAAAATGCCATTTATGGGGGGTTTTTAAATTCACTTTCAGTTTGGGAATGAAGTTTCGACTTGATCAATCAAGAAGCATTCAGGGTTTTTTAAACTAATCACAGGAACGGGGGGGGGGGTCGAACCTATGGGGTGAGCCTTAAAACTCACGGTCATGACCTAACCCCTTTGCCCAAAACAGCGTAAAAGTCCACCCAGGTTAAACGCACTGGTCTATGGTTTGGGGTCACTAGCCATGTATGTTAGGACCACAGTCAGGTGAGTGTTAAGACTCACTATCATGGGGGAGTGTTAGGACCACTACCAGGGTGATGTTGGGACTCACTGTCAGGGTGGTGTTAAGCCCCCACAAACCCCTTGGTGAGTGTTAAGATCACTGTCATGGTGGTGTTAAGACTCACTAGTCAGGGGATGTTAAGACTCACTAGTCTTTGGTGAGGGTTGGGCCCCACTGTCTGGGAGTTTTAGGACTCACTAGTCAGGGTGGTTTAGGACCATAGTCATGGTGAGTGTTGGACCACTAGTCATGGTGGTGTTAGGACTCACATCGGGGAAAGTGTTAGGACTCACTAGCATGGTGATTTTAGAACTCACAGTCATGGTGATTTTAGGACTCACTAGTCATGGTGGGGGTTTTGGGACCAAACTAGTTATGGGGTGTAGGCCCTCCTATCATGGTGATTTAGGACTATAGTCATGGTAGTTTAGGACCATAGCCAGGGTGAGTGTTAGGACTCACAGCCATGGTGAGTTTTTAGGACTCACAGCCGGTGAGTGTTGGGGACTCACTAGTCATGGGATGTTAGGACTCACAGTCAGGGTGAGGTTAGGACTCACTAGTCATGGGAGTGTTGGGACCACTATAGGGGTGGGAGGACTCACGTCATGGGAGGTTAGGATCACTAGTCTGGTGGTGTTTAGGACTCCTAGTCATGGTGGTGTTGGCCCCTCACGATGGTGAGTGTTAGGACCACTAGTCATGGTGAGTGTTAGGACTCACTATCCATGGTGTGTGTTAGGACCATTAGCCATGGTTGTTAGGACTCACCCTGGTAGTGTTGGACTCACTAGTCTGTGAGTGTTGGACTCACTAGTCATGGGAGTGTTAGGACTCATATCAGGTGGGGTTAGGACTCACGTCTGGTGAGTTTTAGGCCCTATCAGGGGTGTTGGACTCACTATCTGGTGAGTTTTGGCCCACAGTTGGGGGAGTTTGGGACTCACTGTCAGGTGAGTGTTAGGACCACTAGTCATGGTGAGTGTTAGGACTCACATCTGGTGAGTGTTAGGACTCACTAGTAGGTGAGTGTTAGGCTCATAGTCGGGTGAGTGTTGGGGATCTTAGTATGGGAGTGTTAGGCCCCCCCACTGCCAAGGGAGTGTTAGGACTCACTATCAGGTGATTTTTAGGAACCACTAGTCATGGTGGTGTTAGGACTCACTAGTCATGGTGAGTGTTGGGACTCACTATATGTGAGTGTGGGGACTAAATTCGGGTGAGTGTTAGGCCATGCATGGTGATGTTGGGACCACTAGTCATGGTATGTTAGGATCACTAGAATGGAAGTGTTAGGACTACTAGTCATGGTGGTGTTAGGACCACTAGCCATGGTGAGTGTTAGGATCACTAGTCATGGTATTAGGACTCATAGTCAGGTGAGTGTTGGGACTCACAAACCCATGGTGGTGTTGGGGAAACTCACTTCAGGTGATGTTAGGACTCACTAGCATGGTGATGTTGGGACTACTAGCATTTGGGTGTTTTGGGACTCATTTAAAAGGTAAGTTTTTGGACCACTTATCATGGGATTTTAGGACTCACTAGCCATGGGAGTTTTGGGACTCACTAGCCTGGGGGTGTTGGACCATAGCATGGTGATGTTAGGATCACTACCCTGGTGATGTTAGGACTCATAGTCATGGTGATGTTGGGAACTCCGGGCTAATTTTGGGGTTATAATCAAAGCCTTCAAATGACCCGTATCCGTATCGTACCGGGAAGCTTAGGAGCTGTTGCTCAACACCTTAAAATTTTTCTAGTCCCTAAGCTCAATTAATTCGTTTATCTACTTATAATATAAAACAAAGATTCAAAATTTTAAAAAAACCTGTGTTTAGATAAAATTTAATTTTTTAAAAATTTTACGTTTTTTAAGGTTTAAACTTTGAAAAAAAATATTGAATATCGTTCCAAAGTTTAATTAAACCGAAAATTTTATTCTACGTTATAAATAACGTTTAAAAGAAATTTAACTAACATCTGAAAAAGGGAAAGGGCAGACAGAAAAAAAAGAGTAACTTAAAGACATATCCGCTTCTCTCTCACATCAGTTCAGAGGAGTATTGATGGTGGCACTGGTTTTAGTAGCACATAAAAGGGTATGAGATACCGACAAGTAAAGAATTTAAAAAAATGGCTAAAAAAACCGAAACGTTATAAAATGAACATTCTTCGACTTTTCGGTACTGTATTCTGGAAAGGTTTCCCCTTTTCGTGGCTTCTCGTCCAATGCAGAAACAGGGGGAATAAGATTGGGGTTTGAGGTAACAGTCCCTCAACCTTGATCGATGTCTTCAGTCCATCATTTTTGTCAAGATTTACCCTGGGTTACTAAAGGTGGTATTATTCCTTCAGGGGAAACTTAAAAACCCATGTGCAACACCTGGGTATCTTTTTTTTTGACGTTTTCGCCCTCCGGGCTTTATCAATACAATTTTAGGGCATAATTAAAGACAGTAGAACTATATACCCAAAAAAGGGGTAAAATTTCCCTCATCTTTGGGGTTGTGTTTACAACATCGTGGTGGGGAAATCTGGAGCAAAGGAAGAAGACTGGCGGTTAATAGGAGTCATGGGGAGGACGTGTACAACAGGCATAGTCACGCTACACGTCCCCAACCACTGAGCCTTAAACCGCCCCGCTTCCCGCCTTTGCCCAATTCTCCCCCAACCCCGATGCTGTAAACACTAATTCAAGGTAGGGACTGATTACCTCAGCTCCTCTTCTCCCACACCCTTTTGATTTAATTGGGTTGAAGCCACTGTTGGCCGAAACGTTTTTTCAAAAAGGTTCCCTAATTTTTAAAAGTATCTCAATCTTTAACTTGTCGGTTTTAAACCATTTATCACTCTTTAATACACTTCTAAAGGTAATTCGGCAAAAAAAAAAACCAAGAATTTAAAATTTAATTTTTTAAAAAATCGCTATTGTTTCTTTCTTTTTTTCTCTTTGGGGTCCCTGAAAAACCCGGAGCCATGTTTCAACCTCAGAAATGCTTTTTGAATTATAATTTTTCACCAGCTGAGCCACAGGGGCCCGGAGATCACGGTGAAAAAAAAAACACTTGAAATTTGAGAGCTATCCAATAAACCATTTTGGTGGGACTAGATTTAGAAAGGACGTAGGGAAGTACTGGTTTTTATAGTTTGAAAAAAACGTAGATAAGTTTTAGTTTTATAGATTTAGAAGAACGTAGGTATACTGGTTTTATAGATTTAAAAATAATCAAGGTTGCACTGGTTTTTTTGGGTTTAGAAAGGACGAGGTAATATGGTTTTCAAGGAAGGGTGTCGATGCGGGAACAATTGCCGATAAATAGAGATTAAGACCCCTGGAGTAACTTTAAAATGAGATTTGACAACTTTTAGCGAGGACGGCTGGGTTTGATTATACCTGAGGACTAAATAAATCTTGGAAGTTTTGGGGAAAAAGGGTGGAGAAATACACCCCCCCCTTTTTCTTTTCCCAACCTCAAAAGAACACTTTCCATAACACAAGACACAATCACTCTTTGTTTTCCCGTGTTCGTCTCACATTGTTAAAAGTCAATTCACATAAAAGGCCTAAAAAACTGGGTTCTTACCTGTGAATATAAAAAAAATCTGTCTTTTTCAATTGAAGACTCTTCTTTAAAAACCACTTTTCAACCAAACAAAAAAATACTGAATAAAGTTTTCTTATAAGTTATAACCCCGGGAACTAATCAAACATGTTATTTTTAAAAAACATTCCTAATTTAAACACCCCTTTCTTGTCTCAAGTAATCATTTAATGACCCCATGACCCCTTTTTTTTGTCTACAAAAACATTGATTTTTTCTCGATCTGATTCGTTATATTTTCATTGTTGTGTTACAATTTGTACAAAATTTAAAGTATTTGAAATACTCTTTTGACTTCATGTTTTAATTTGTTTTCTGTAATTCTTACCCCTGAATATACATTGCTTGTTAATCTTGGGTTTTTTTTAACCTTCCATAATGCCTGCAACAAGGGGTTTTGGGGATGTACACCCCAAACATTATATTTCTTTGTACAACATGTATCATGTCCAAATAAAAAATCATAAAAAAATAAATAAGGAGCTGCCCCTTTATGGGCCTAGGGGTACGCGTGTTTCCCCCATTCTTACGCTAAAAAGTCCAAAACTAAAATCAATAATTTTTAACAAAAAGTAAATGGGACACATCCTTCTCAAAAAATTCTGTAATATAGAAGATGCATGAACATATTTAAAATATGTATAGCGGATATTTTGCTACTTAAAACAATTAAAAAATCAACACTTTTAAAAGTCATGTTGAAAAAAGGATAAAAAACCAAAAAAATTTAAAGATTAAAAAAACATTCCAAAGATAAACAACACATGTGCAACACTTTGGGAATTACTACTCAAAAAGATACCCAATTTTTTTACGTGTGTCTTAACGTCAACAAACCAGAACTTTAGGTTCATCCACTAATAATAATTTTTTTAAGTTTTGCAGACCTTAATGTGGAGTTGAGACTCTTTTAAACACGTTTAAAAAACGTTTTTACTTGGCCATAAAAAAAACTTTTCTTTTTAAAGACTTTCAAAGGCTTAACATAGTAATTATTAAAGACAAACTTTTTACAAGAGGATCTGGGACAACCTGGCCAAAACCAAGTAACAGATGATACCGATAAACAAAGACTTTTAAAAATAAAGGTTTTAGGGGGTATTACATTGCTGTCGTGTAGCACAAACCAAAAACTGTTTTCTTTAACAAACAAAGTACAATACCGTGGCTGGAACAATACGAAAATAACCCGCATATACGGAAAGAAACTTGAAACGACTCGGGCCAGTGGTTTTCGATTTGTTATCGTAACTTAAATTAAATGTTCCCGGGTTAAAGGGGGCTCACAGGCTGTCTCGGGGTAATAAAAAATTACAAAATGAAATCAGAGCAAACCTTGGGGCCCCATGTCTCATTATTAAACAATATTAATTATTTTTAGGAAGGAATGACAAAAACCACCTATACAAAAAAAATATTATATTTAAAAGTAACTTTTTCAACTTATAACTACTACAAAAAACCACCCCTACAATCAATTATCTCATGACACACTGTACAATGAGTAAAAAAAAAAAAGAACATTTAGACAGGGAGGCCCATGACATACCCCGGTTCTTCCTTCTGCCGTAAAATTACCAGAGGGAAAAAACCATATAGACCTCCCTAAACAGGCCCTGCATAAGACCTACAAAAAACATAGGCACTTTAAACACAAACACCTATGGTATACACTAAAAAAACTTTTCCCAAAATTATCTACTCAAACTTTCACCCAAAAAAGATGACTTTACATCCCCACCCCCGACCGTACTGAAATATACACACCTCTGATCTGCTCCTGTCATGGCTCTGAGACTCACAGGAATAAAACGGTCTTCTTTAAGATACTAAAAAAGTAAATGACATTATAGGGAAGCGTTTTTTTATAAAAATTTTTTTTTCCCTACTTTGTAAGTCGCATGACTATTCTTGGCCCAAGTTGGTCCCGAAACGCGTCATGAATTTCTTCTCTATGTGCGGGTTTTTTTGTGTATGTTCTTAAGGGTTTGTTCCGACAAGTCTTAAATAAATAATATATGTCATGCCAAAAGGTAAAACTTTCATTTTGGGGTTAAATGCCAGCTTTTTGCCGAATAAGGGAAACGAAAATTGTGTGTGCAATTTCACAAAAATCATTTTGAAACAAACAAAAATTATTTCATTGGCTTGTTTATCATTAAAAAGCTGTTGGATTTGGGGGTCTTAAAATAAGGGTTGGAAAGTTTTAAAGGTACTTTTTTGGGACAAAATTAATAATTTTTACAATAAATAAATGAAAAAAAGTCTTTTAAACGTAAAAAAATAATATGTTATATATAATATATATATATATATATTTAATATTATATATATATATTTATAAAAATATATATAAAAATTAAAAACATATATATATATATATACATGTGATATATATAATATATAATATAATATATATATTATATATATATATAATATTATATAATTATTATATATAAACAAAAAAAATAGGCAGTAGGAAAATGAAAGGGGTAAGGGAGCGGGTTGATGGGATAAAAATAGAAAGTTAAAAGCAGGGGGGGGATATAGTTTTGGAGTGGTTGGTAAAATTTTTTAAATAAATGATGGGGGGGGGGAAACGGGGATGGGAGGAAGATCTATTCCTTGAAAAAGGGAAAAGGGGATAAAAGGAAAAAAATTATGGGGGATTTTTTGGGGTTTAATATTTTAGATTTTTAATTAAAAGTTAAAGGTAAAACGGGAAATTGTAGAATAAAGGGGTTTAGGAAAAGGGGGTTTTGGGCCCATGCCGTGAAAATTAAGAACTTTTTAGTCTGGGTTTTTTTTGGGCATTTATGGTTTTGGGAAAAAGGGCATGGGGGGTTGGGGGGAAAGTGGAGTGTTAAGGTTTGTAGGAGGGGTTACTAAAGCATAAAGGTTTTTCCAAGGGTAAGTTGTAGAGGGGGAAAATTTTTCCCAAAAATCCCTTGAAAGGTTGGGATTCCCCGGGGTTTAAAATTTATGTGGGGTTAAAAAGTGGGATTTTTTAAAGGGGGGTTTTAAAAAAAAACCACAAAAAGTGGGTTTTGGGCGGTGTTTTGCTATGAATTGTTTTGGGTTTAAAAAGGGAGGTTGGTAAAATTTTGGTAGGGGTAAAAAAAAAAAAAGGGAAAAGGAAAGAGGTTATAGGATAAAAAAAATAGGTAAGAAAGGATTAAAAATTTGGGAGGGGGGGGTATGGGGGTTGAAATTTAGTTTTTTGGGGGGATTTTACGGGGGGGTCATGGTGAGGTAATATAATTGAAAAAAAAAAGGGGAAGTGGTCACTTTGGGGTTGTGGGGGGAAAAGAACTTTGCCCTTGGAGGGGGGAATGTTGGTAAGTTTTAACTCATAGGGGTGTAAAGGGGGGGGGTATGTTGGGAGGAAAGGTTTGGGGGGGTACGGGGGGGCAAGGTTTTGGGGGAAATTTTTAAAAAATTGTAGTTTAAGTAGGGAGTGAAACCAAAACTGTTGTGGGGGCTAAAAGGGTTTTGAAGTGGTTAGACATTGGAAGAATGGAGCGAAACAGAATGATTTCCCAAGAGTGTTATCAGTCGGGTAGGGAAGGAAGGGGGGAGTAGGGTGGGCCTAGGAAGGGTTGGAGGGAGGGGTAAAGGAGGTTTTGTGTGCGAGGGCTTGGACTTCCAGCAGTGGTGAGCGTTTTGATAGGTGAATGGAAAAATGGTTTTTATACTGGAGGGTGCTGTTGGAGTGGACAAAGTAACATTTTTGAAGGGATTCAGGAAACGGCAGGCCGACCTTGAGTCCTGGAGGGGGAGTCAGTCCCTGCACTCTGAAGGAGGGGTGTTAATGTTGCATTTTAAAACTGTAGTGTAAAGCACCTTCTGGCAAGACGTGTTTGGAGTGAATGAATGGTGAAAGTTTTTCTTTTTTCGGGCCACCCTGCTTGGGGGGAAATCGGCCGGTTGTTAATAAAAAAAAAATTTAAAATATATATATTTTAAAATTATATAAATTATAATTATATAATCCAACTATATTTTTTTTTGATTTGTTTACAAAATTTAAAAATACTAAACAAAACACATGAACATATTTTTTCGTTAGGTTCAGAATGATTTTGGGCGAATTATTGGTACACAAATTTACATTGCCTATAGGCAAGATGAGCGTTGTATTTAAGCCAAGATCGCAAGTTCTGCATGAATTTTTAAATTTTTATTTTTTTTTTTTTTTTAAAAAAATTTTTTTTAAATAAAATAATAAAATTTTTAAAAAATTTTTAAAAAAATTTTTTTTTTATTTTTTAATTTTTTTATAAATTTATATTTTTTATTAAAATTAAAAATTTTTAAATTATTTTTTAACTTT
>NC_069399.1:11030580-11055651 GCF_026875155.1 Cherax quadricarinatus | reverse complement strand
ACACACCTAAAATATATTAAATATATATATATATATATTTTATATTTTAATATATATATATATATATTTTATTATATAAATATATATAAATATATAAAATATAATATATATTTATATATATGTATGTATATATTTAACAAGTCGGCCGTCTCCCATCGATAGATAGATAGATAGATTGACAATGGGCCAAGGGTCAGTTAACTAAATTATAGTAGTGAAGGATTACTTGCGAAATAAAAAGCATAGCCTTATTTGCATGAAAAGGTGATTAGATTTGAGTAACAGAAATAGATGACGACAGCTCATTAACTTCCAACAGTTTCCTTGTTTACTGATAAATGTTGAGACACAATCAGCAACATTTGTTTTGTAAACGCTATTAATTTATTTTATTTTTAGTCTTTTATTTGGGCATGATTTTAATTCGTTTAGTGGTTGATCCATCGTCCAGTTTTAATAAATGTGCCAATATTCCGTAGATAAAGTTGCCATGACGCTCTCCACAAGCACTTCCTTCATATATCATATATGCTATACACGTCATATATACTATACACGTTATATATACTAACGTTAATGAAACAGGACTGAAAGTTTAATGCCTCATACCTGTCTCCTTTTTAAAATTGGGACTACATTTGCCATCTTCCATACCTCAGATAATTGCCCAGTTTCAATGGATGTGTTGAAAATCTTTGTTAGTGGCACACATAGCATCTCTGCTCCCTCTCTAAGAACCCACAGAGAGATGTCTGGTCCCACCACCTTTGAGGTATCAAGTTCGCACAGATTCTTCCCCTCCTCCTCGGTTATGTGTACCTCATCCAACACTTTTTGGGTTTGTACCCCCCTGTTCTGAATTCCTGGAGTCCTACCTGTTTCCCCTGTAAATACTTTTTTAAATCTCATGTTGAGCTCCTCACATTCCTCTTGGTCGTTTCTTGTGAACTCCCCACCATCCTTCCTCAGCTTGATTACCTGATCCTTGACTTTTGTTTCCTTCTGATGTGGCTATACTCTTTGGGTCAGATTTGACTTTCGGTGCTATGTCATTTTCGTATTGTCGCTGGCCTCCCTTCTAATCTGTGCATATTCATTTCTGGCTCTTCGGCTGATCTCTTTATTTTCCTGGGTCGTTTTTTTCTTCTGTACCTTTTCCATTCTTTAGTGCACATAGTTTTTGCCTCCCCACACCTTTAAAGGGGAACCAAGGACTCGTTCTGGTGTTCCCATTATTTCTGTTTAAACTGGGACAAACCCTCCTCTGCCCCCTTGCATTTTGTTGTCACATTTATTTTTTCGGTTTTCCTGTCAGTTCTCAATCCACTGAACATCTTGTTGGAGGTTCCTCACAGCCCCTTGCTAGTGGATGAGGTAACAGTTTTTGATGTCATTCCCGAATTGTTCCTTAGTTCTTTATGCTGTTTCGAATTTTCAGTTCCTCTTCTAATCTCTGTATCTTAGCCTCTGCGCTGGACTTGCTAGTAACACACACACACAAGAGCTGGTAAAACACACACCAAGGCTGGTAACACACACACCATGGAGGGCAACACACCAGGGCTGGTTTAACATACACCGGAACTGGTGCGACATACACATCAGGGTTTATAACACACACACACACACACACACACACACCCTCGCTCAAGAAGTGAGTATAACGCCGAGCATGTCTCCGGAAGGACACATCAACCAGATAACTGCTGCAGCATATGGGCGCCTGGCAAACCAGAGAACAACGTTCCGATACCTTAGTAAGGAATCGTTCAAGACACTGTATACCGTGTACGTCAGGCCCATACTGGAGTATGCAGCACCTGTTTGGAACCCGCACTTGATCAAGAACGTCAAGAAATTAGAGAAAGCGCAAAGGTTTGCGACAAGGTTAGTTCCAGAGCTAAGGGGAATGTCCTATGAAGAAAGGTTAAGGGAAATCGGCCATACGACACTGGAGGACAGGAGGGTCAGGGGAGATATGACTACGACGTATAAAATACTGCGCGGAATGAACAAGGTTGACAAAGACAGGATGTTTCAGGGAGGGGACACCGAAACAAGAGGTCACAATTGGAAGTTGAAGAGACAGATGAGTCAAAGGGATGTTAGGAAGTATTTCTTCAGTCATAGAGTTGTCAGTCAGTGGAATAGCCTAGAAAGTGACTTAGTGGAGGCGGGAACCATACATAGTTTTAAGACGAGGTTTGATAAAGCTCATGGAGCAGGGAGAGAGAGGACCCAGTAGCAACCAGTGAAGAGGCGGGGCCAGGAGCTAAGACTCGACCCCGGCAAACACAAATAGGTGAGTACAAATAGGAGAGTACACACGCCACAGATGGTGACACACACACACACACACGCAATGGATGCCAACACACATACCAGGGATGCCAACACACATACCAGAGATGACACACACACACACGCACACACACACTCACTCACACACACACACACACACACACACACTCACACACACATACACACACACACATGCACACACACACACACGCACACACACACACACACACACACACACACACACACATACACACACACACACACAAGAGTTGCAAACACACCCCAAACCTGGAAACACACATACACCAGGGCGGGCCACACATACACACACACCAGAGGTGGTAACAATCATCAGAGCTGCTAACATACACACACCAGGGCTGGTAACACATACCAGGCCCGTTAACATACACTAGTGCTTGTAATACACCCACACATACACACCAGGGTTGGTAATACACATAAACACACCAGAGCTGGTAACACACACTAGGGCAGGTAACATACACAAAGGCTGGTAACACACCAATGCTGGTAAAACACGCCAGTTCCTGTAACGCACACAGAGGCTGGTAATACACACACACACTCACACACACACACACACACACACACAACACACACACACACACACACACACACACACACACACACACACACACACACACACGACGGGAACGGAGTATCGACCCCTGCAACCACAATTAGGTGAGTAAAATTAGGTGAGTACACACAAACACAGTCACACACACACACACCAGGCCTTGTATACACACACACACACAACGTAATGCAGGTAACAGACACGGACACTCATTCACACACACACCAGGTCTAGTAACACATGCACACCTGGCTGGTTAAACACACCATGGCCTTTGACACACGCACACCAGGGCAGGTAACACACACACATACACACCACAATTGATGACACACACACCACGGTTGGTGACACACACACCAGGGCTGGAAACACACGCACCAGTCCAGGTAACACACCAGGACTGGTAACACACACACCAGTAATAGTAACACACACACACACCAGAGCCCTTAACACACACACCAGGGCTGGTAAGACTCACACCAGGTCTGGTAGCACACACACACCATGGTTCGTAACACACACATACCAGGGCTGGTAACACACACAACAGGACTAATAACAGAGGCACACCAAGGATGGTAACACACACACCAATACTGGTAACACACACCAGGGCTGGTAGCACACACCAGGGCTGGTAACACACACCAGGGCTGGTAACACACACCAGGGCTGGTAACACACACCAGGGCTGGTAGCACACACCAGGGCTGGTAGCACACACCAGAGCTGGTAACACACACCAGGGCTGGTAGCACACACCAGGGCTGGTAGAACACATCAGGGCTGGTAACACACACCAGGACTGGTAGCACACACCAGGGCTGGTAGCACACAACATTGCTGGTAACACTCACCAGGGCTGGTAACACTGACCAGGGCTGGTAACACACACACCAGGGCTGGTAGCACACACCAGGGCTGGTAACACTCACCAGGGCTGGAAACACACATACCAGGGCTGGTAGCACACACCAGGGCTGGTAAGACACTCCAGGGCTGGTAACACTCACCAGGGCTGGTAACACACACAAAGACTGGTAACTCACACCAGAGCTGGTAACACTCCCCAGGGGTGGTAACACACATACCACGGCTGGAAGCACACACCAGGGCTGGTAAGACACTCCAGGGCTGGTAACACTCACCAGGGCTGGTAACACACACCAAGACTGGTAACACACACCAGAGCTGGTAACACTCCCCGGGGCTGGTAACACACATACCAGGGCTGGTAGCACACACCAGGGCTGGTAAGACACTCCAGGGCTGGTAACACTCACCAGGGCTGGTAACACACTCCAAGACTGGTAACACACACCAGAGCTGGTAACACTCCCCGGGGCTGGTAACACTCACCAAGGCCGGTAACACACACCAGGGTTGGTAGCACTCACCAGAGCTGGCAACACACACACCAGGGCTGGTAACACACACCAGGGCTGGCAACATACACCAGGGCTTGTAGCACACACCAGGGCTTGTAACACACTCAAGGGCTGGTAACACACACCAGGGCTGGTAAAACACACCGGGGCTGGTAACACACACCAGGGCTGGTAACACACATACCAGTGATGACACACACACACACACACACACACACGCACACACACACTCACTCACACACCACACACACACACACACACACACCACACACACACACACACACACACACACACGCACACACACACTCACTCACACACACACACACACACACACACACACACACACACACACACCACACACACACACACACACACACACACAAGTAGTATAAAGTGGTCGATCTAGAAACACTGCCGGAAAATGACCATGGAAAAGGAAAATGGGGGGGTCTTATGACCTTGGGGGTGACAGGGTTGTTTTATTTTGGTTTAATCCCCCCCGGGGGAGCAAAAGCATAAAAAGGTCTTTGGGAAAAAAAGGTTGGGTGAGGTCAAATTAGGAAATTTTTGGGGAAAAATTAATTTTCTTAACCTCAGGTGGGGGGGTAACAATTTAATATTTTAATATAAATTAAAATTATTTTTAATTATAATATAAAAGGTGGGAAAGAATTTGTAATAATATTAAAAGGGGGAAAATAAAAATTCGGGTTTGGGGGACAATTTTTATTTCCCGGGCCCCGAAAACTGGGGGATTTTTTCACAACAGGGGGTTTAAAAAAAACCGGGTAATGGGGGGGATGGTCCCCCGTTCATTCCTGGAAGATTGATAATGGGGGTCGATGACCTTTCAGGTGTTTTTTTCTCCCTTTAAATTTTTTTCTGGGGGGGTTTAAAACTAAAATCGGGGTTTTGTCTTTACTCTTTTTTGGTTTTTACTTAAAATTTTCCCTTTCCCACTTCAGGGGGGGGCTTAAGGGTCGATTTGTTAAAATTTTAAATAATTAAAATATAATTAATAATATTAAATAAAAAAGGTTAGACTGAAAGTGAAATTGTTTATGTTTCAGATTGTTTTTTTTTTAATTCCAAAAAAGGGGAAAAACGTAAAAATTTTTTTTGGCGAAGAAAGGGGGGGAAAATTTATTTTACTTTAAATAAGATGGCTCCTTTTTTTTAAAAGAGAAATTTTTGGGAAATATTTTTTTTTCAGGAGTTATTCCCTTTCCCCTTGCTTCATCCATTCCCGTTTTTAAATTTGGTTTTTTTAGGGGGGGTTTTTTCCCTTCCTTTCCAACTTCGGGGGCGTAATCCCTTTTTCAATCTGCGGCAGGAAAACTGTTGAAAAGAGCTAATTTAAAATATTTAATAAGGCTCTGCGTTTTGTTTCGAATTGGTTTTTTCTTATGGCTCTTAAAACAGATGAATGTCCCTCTTCCCAGGTGAAGTCAAAAGGCTTTTTTAATTTAAAAAAGGGTCTTCTTTTCGGGGGAAACATGGGAAACCCCCTTTTAAAGCTTGGGCCCTTACCAAAAGCAGAGGATTTGGGGGGTTTCCTTCCCTTCCTCAAGGAAAAAAAAATTTTTACTTCTACTTAGGAAAAGAAAAAAACCCCTTTTAAAAAATTTTTTTAAAAATTTCCTTTTTTTGCGTTATATTCAAAAAAGTTTTGAAAAAAAGCTTTCAAAAGAAATTTTTTTAAAAAAAAATATAAACCTCTTCTTTTCAAGGTTGCCTTTTAAAAAATCAAAGGGACCGCAAGGGGGGGAGGGGGGAAATACTTGTGATGCCTTTAAGGGGGGAAAAATATAATTTATTTGGGAAAAATTTTAAAAAAAATTTTAAATTTTTCCTTGTTTTTTCCAACTGTCAGAAAAAAGGTTTTTTAGAAATTTTTTTTAAAAAAAAAAAAATCCCAAAAATTCTTTTGAATAAACAAAAAATATTCCCAAAGCCCTATGCCTGTTTTGGGGATAAAATTTAAATTTTAAATTTTTTTATTTTAAAAAAAAAATTTTTTAAATTTTTTTCCATAATTCTTTTTTTTTCCCGAATTAAAAAAATTTTTTTTTTTGTCCAAAAAAAAAAAAAGCCTTATTTTGGTCGGGAAAAATAAAAACCAGGGGTCTGGGGGATATTCCTACTTATTTGTAGGCGCTTGGAAAACACCTAATTAATTTTTTTCCTCAATTAAAAATTTTTTTTTCGGAATTTTTTTTTATTTGTGTAAATGAAAATTTTTGGTCGGGAAAAAAGGGGTTAAGAAAAATTTAAAAAACTCCTTTTAATGGGGGGGGGTTAGGGGCAAAATTAATTTTCCATTAATTTTTAATGGGGGGAAAAGCTTTCCATTTCTGTGGTTTTAAATTAAAAAATGTGGTTCCCCACAAATATAGAAATTAAATTTTTTTCTGCAAGGGTTTTCCCCCAAAATTTTACATAAATGGGGGAATCTTTTACATTGTTTTATTAACCTCGTTTGGATTTACTTTGCCCCCTTTTTTTTCCTTAGGTGCATAAAAATTATAAAATTTGGCGGTTAAAGGCCCCAGGCTGTTAAGGAGGGCTGTTTTTTGAAAACCAATAATTTTATTAGGTTTTTTAAAGATTTTTTGGTTTTGCTCAGGCTGGTTTTAAAGGGCCAAAAACTTGAGGGGTTTTAAATTAAGCCTATTTTTAAAGGGGAATTTGGAAGCAAGTTTTTGGGTCCAGGGGGGGGATAATTCCACCCAAAAAATAAAAGAGTTTTTTGGCCCGGGGGTTTCCCAAAAAAAAACCGGTTTTTTTTTTCATTTTTTATTCTGGGTTCTTTTCCCGATGTGCGGGCGAATGGTTATCAAACAATTTAGTTATCCCTTCTCCTTAAAGCGGGCAAGAGATACCCAGTCGGGGATACTCGGAACTGGCTTCGTTTTACTGGCTGCGGGTTTTTAAAAATGCCCAGAAATTTAAAACTAAAATTTTTTCCGTTATTTGCTCGCCGGGAAACATGGACACTTTTAAAATAACGTGGGAAAAATCCTTTTATGAGGGCGATGTTGCTTGTTTCCCCTTGTGGACTTTCCCCTCAGCCTCTGTTAAAAAGTCACTCTAAATTCATAACTTTTTTTGCCTAAATTGGGAAATCCCCCCGGGAACTCCGGGAATTCAAAATTCTAGAAAATTATTTTTAGTTTTTGAGAGAGGGGAAAGGTTTTGGTAGAGTATCAAAATTTGAGTGCGAGCTAGGAACTCTCAACTTGTCCAGTTATGCGGTCGGGGGAATTGATAATGACGCTTGAAGAATAATTTTTAAACGGGACTTTGGTCCGCTGTTTTTACCCCCGGACACCCGCCAGGGCTAATAAGCAACTGTTTATACGAGAGAAAAAATAAAACCCCGTTTTAAAAGAAAATTGGGCTTCGTCGGCTTTTTTTTTAACTTGCATTTATTTTTTTCCCCCCGTCTCTTTCACCCTGCTTTACTCTGCCGCCTGTAAAAACTGTTTTTGCAACTCCTTTTAAAGCATCTACCCCGTGAGATTTGAGGTTTATGTTTTTTTTTCCAGACTGATAATCTCGAGTTTTTTCCCAAATTTACTGACTTGGCGCACCCACTTGAAAGAAAAGGTAAAGCTTTTTTAGTAGACCCGCTAAACCCGAAAAAAATCCCCACTGGCTTTTTATGGGCGTAAAAAAGTTTGTATATCTCCCAGACCGCCCCCACATGGGGGGGTTTTAGGGAAAATAAACCCCGAAATTCCTGCTAGAGGGCCTTAAAAGGGGTACACGCATGTTTGGCGGTTAGAAAAACAAAAACCTTTTTTACGCAGATTGGTTCATTTATTTTGGGCTTAATGTAAACTAGGGTAGTGGAAGACCGTTTTAAAAAGCAGATTACGACCAAATGATCTGTCATTTTGATGCTTTTTTATCTAATTTTTAGTTTGCATAGAGGTTTGTAACATAGGAGAGCCCCTTTTGAATAACTCCCAAAAGGTGAAGATCCAAAATATTGAAACTGATACCGTATTTTGCGGTTCCACAAATCACTATTATTAAAACAAAATAAACCCCGGCAGTGGGTCGGTTTGAATGGGCAACTGTTTGGGGGAAAGGATTTCCCCTCGGGGGGTCACTACGAAATAAATAATTTTTTTCGCGTGAAAACCCCAAGCCCCCGAGCTATTCTCGGTTTTTAAATTGAGTTTTAAAATAAAGTGGCGCATTTTTTTTTCCCGTAAAGGTTCGCATCTCGTCAAAACAAAAAACCCTCCAATTCCGACATCTTTTTTGGTATTTTCCCTTTGGGGAAATGTCCGAATAATTTTCCTAAAGGCTTTTTTTAAATCTGCTGTTAGTGTCGTTTTAATTTCTTAAATAATATGGTGGCATCTGTCGATAAAACATCTTTTTTGGTAGAAAGTGGTGGACTATTGCTTCTGACTTTTCCTTTTTTCAGTAATGTGTTTTGTAAAATGTCAATACGTTCGGCATCGTCTTTGTTAGAAATTTGAATTTCTTGGGATACAAAACTTTAAGCAAAGGCTTTTTCGTAGTTCAAGGTGGATTTAAAGGCTTTTGGCAGAAATTTTATTTTTGAAAGGCCGAGCTGTTTTCAAAATGCAATATTTTCTAAACGCTCAAATAGATATATTTCCCCGGACCCCCTCTGTCCATGTTGGGGACAGAGACAGATGAGGCAAATAAAAAATTAGACCATTATTATATTTTTTAAAGGCTTAAAAAACTTTTTTTGGGGGACTTTTACTTTTTATTTTTTTATTAGTTACAGCTTTAGGAAAAAACCCACATCATCGTCTGTCTTTTGGTTTTCCGCGTGAAGTGACCTCGACCCCATCAGGCAGTCCTTTCCGCTCCCACTGTCTCGTTTAGTTCCAATCCCCCGGCGGGCCCGACTCAGCCCCGTTGACCCCGCCGCTGCCTGCGCTGCTGCTGTTGCCGCTCCCGCCCCCGGCACTGCTGCCACGTGATGCTGCCAGTGCCTTGCTTTCCACAGACAGTGTAGTTTTTTCCCGTTCTGAGCTTCGGGGGGGGCCGCGTTAATTTCCACCTCTCTAGGATAAACCCTTACCCCGGCCGGGATTGAACCCGCGGTCATAGAGTCTCAAAAACCCCAGCCCGTCGCGTAGCCACTAGACCAGCTACCCACAAAAATTCATCCAACTAGGTATATTTCTACCCCATAGGAAAGTTGCAAGGCACTCTGTGCCCACAAATGCAATTTTTTTACAGACGAACTCCATAGCGTGGCCGGCGAACTCTAGCTCAAGCCCCTTCATGCCGTAAAAACATGACTTAAAAAAATCGTAATGACACGATTGCAAATAAACCATACCCCGGCCGGGATTAAACCCCGCGGTCTGAGTCTCAAACCCCACCCGTCCGCTAGCCACTAGACCGCTACCCCAAAATAAGATTCATCCAACTAGGTTATTTCTCACCATGGGAAAGTTAGCACGGGGCACCTCTGTGCCACAATGCAAGTTTTTACAGCGAATCTCAGCTAGCGTGGCCGTGACGAACTCTGCTAAAGTCCCTTCACTGCCGTCAACATGACTTAAGAAATCGTAATGACACGATTGCAAAAAAACCCATCCCCCCGGCCCGGGGAAATTGAACCCGGTATAAGCTAAAAAACTCCACCCGTGCGTAGCCATAGACCAGCTGGCCCAAAAGTTTCACCCAAACTGGGATATTTCTACCCCATAGGAAAGTTAGCACGGGCCCCTCTGTGCAAAAATGCAAGTTTTTACGCGAATCCCCAGCTAGCGTGGGCCGTGACGAACTCTAGTCAATCCCTCACTCCCGTAACATGATTTAAAAAACGTAATGACACGTTTGCAAAAAAACCCATCCCCCGGCCCGGGATTGAACCCGCGGTCATAGAGTCTCAAAACTCCAGCCCGTCGCGCTAGCACTGCCGCTAGCCACAATAAGATTATCCAACTAGGTATATTTCTCCCCATGGGAAAAGTTAGCACAGGCACCTCTGTGACCACAAAGCAAGTTTTTACAGACGAATCTCAGCTGCGGGGCCGTGACAAAATCTAGCTCAAGTCCCTTCACTGCCGTCAACATGATTTAAATCGTAATGACACGATTGCAAATAAACCATACCCCCGGCCGGGATTGAACCCGCGGTATAGAGTCTCAAAACCCCAGCCCGTGCGCTAGCCACTAGCCCGTAGCCAAAATAAGGGATTTTGAGTAGGTTCGTCCGGCCACGTGTGGATTTTCGTCTTTTTAAAAAACTTGCTTTTGTGGTCACGAGGTGCCTGTGAAAACTTTCCCTATGGTGTAGAAATTCTAGTTGGATGAATTTATTGTGGCTAGTGGTTTTGGGGCTAGCGCGAGGGCTGGATTTTGAGACTCTATGCCCGCGGGTTAAACCCCGGCCCGGGGGTAGGTTTATTTGCAATCGTGTCATTACGATTTCTTAAGTCATGTTGACGGAGTAAAGGGACTTGGCTGGGTTTCGTCACGGCCACGTACTGGGATTCGTCGTAAAAACTTGTTTTGGGTCACAGAGGTGCCTGTGTAACTTTCCTATGGTTTTTAGAAATATCCCTAGTTGGATAAATCTTTTTGTGGCTAGTGGTCTAGTGGCTAGCGCGACGGGCTGGAGTTTTGAGCTCTATGAGCGGGTTAAACCCCGGCCGGGGGTATGGTTTTTTCCAATCGGTCTTTAGTTTCTTAAGTATTAGGTGATTTTGGGTACTCCCAAGTAGGGGTCACTGACGGTACGAGCAAGTGTCTGAATTTCCCGTTCAAAATTAGTCTTGAAATATTTTAATGAGGGGGGAGTATTCAGTTTTGCCTTTCTGGGCCCCTGTTTTCTGTCATCCCAATTTTCTGGGGTAAAATTTCCCCTTTTGATGTTCCCTTTGGGCTATCACCGCCCGTCCCAGGGCCGACATAATTTAAACCAAAATTTCGTCGATTCTGTTGGTGCCCTTGCTCAAACGGTACATATGCGTGTCGGGACTAGCTTAATTGTGTTGCGCAATTTCTTTTTTTTCAAGACAAGGCCCGGGAGAATGACATTTTAGTGCTGAAAGGGGGGTCTTAAAAAATCCTCTGGCCTGTCGTAAAGGGGTTTTGGTGCATGGTGGGGGTGTTTTTGGGAAAATTTTCCCCCGGGTGTCCCCCGATTGAGTTGGCACGGTTCACCAGGATTAGCGTTTTGTAATTTTAAAAAAAGGTATTTTTCCAAGTGAAAGACCGGTGTAGGGGCGGCAGAAGTGCGTTGTGGGGATACACGTCAATCCCCTTTTCCCAGGAATTTTTTCACCCGTTATTCCCCCGACAATTACGGGAAAATTTAAATTTTCCTTCTCGTAAAACATTTGGGTTTCCCTTAGAGTCCTCGCTGGGGAGTGGACGGATAATTTTATGGGACGTCGGCGGCGGGGTTTAAATACCGCGCTGCGTAGCCTCCCACCCCTGCGGGGGGGTTTGGGTGGGGGTTTTGGGGGGGGCCTTTAGGTCGCTTGTCTAAGGGGTTATACAAGTTTTGGGGCCCCTTAAAAAAGTTCTATCAACCCCGCAAATCTGCGTCCCTTTTTCTAAGCGTCGTTTATCCGTCATTTCTTTCTGTTTTAAAATTGTCTTTTAAAATTTTTTTTTTCTCAAAAGTTTTTAAACCCCGGGGTCGGGGGCAATTGATTTCGAAGGATTCGTCGGTTTGCCAAAAACTTTGTATCACCGAGCTTTGAAACCCAAACTTGCTGATAAATCTTTGTTTTGACGTTAATTGATGTAATAATATCGACAAACTGGGGCCTTTTCTCCTTTTTTATTAAACGGGGATTAAATTCTTCGGATAATAAAATGATGGCTGTCCATTTTTTTTTTTTTTATGAATAGCATTTGAGGGGGAACTTTTGTTTATCCTGTCCCGGTTTTCTAAAGCGGGCAAAGCTTTTCTCTCGACTTTATAAAAGCTTAAATTTAAATAGGCTACCCAGAGGGGCTTTTTTTCCGCGGTTTTTTTAAACATAAAAACCCCCTAATAATTGTTTTCTGCCTTGTGATTTTTTATAAATCTTGGCTTAATCTAATTTTAAGGTCATAATTCCCTAAAAAGGGAAAAAGTTTTTTCGATGTCGTCGAGCTTGTAAAAGATTTAATGTTTTGTAAGATTTTTAAAATTAGGGTATGGAGGGAATAAAATACCTCTTTATCCACGAAAAAAAGAATTATTATTATTCTTGATAGTTTCAGCATGGTTTTCGGTATGGCAATTTCTTCTCCGTGAAATAAGATCAATTATTTCTTTTTAAATTTTGGGGGAAGAGTCCTAGGCGAGAAGAAAGACTTTTTTTTTTTTCTTGATTTTAAAGTAAAGTATTTCCCGGGGGAGTTTATTTTTATTGGTTTTTTTTTCTGTTTCGGTTTTTTTTTTTTTTTACTCTTAGATCGTCCCCGGCAACCCCGCAGGCGCCCCCGCCACTGCACCCGCCGCAGCCGCGGCCCCCGCCACTGCCCCCACCCCCGCCCCCGACCGCCCCCCGCCGCGGGGGTTTACAGCGGCGAGTTTATTTTTTTTTTTTTTTAGGGGGGACTCCCAGTCTAAAAAAAGAGCTCGGGGGGTGCCCGTCGTGGGAGGTGGTGCTCGAAGCGGAATTTCCCCTTATGAGGGCGAGTTGCTAGTGGGGCAGGAGCTACCTTTCATCCTTTGCTTTGGGGGGTTTTCACTTTCATTTCTCGAGAGGTGGAAGTTTCCTTCCTACGCACCATGTGAGGTTGCAGTGCTTCGCGAAGGCGGGGAAAAAAGGAGATTCGCGTTAGGAGTGGGAAAGTATTTGTTCCATTTTTAAAATTATTTTCAGGGGTTTGCCGAGGGATGAGAAAAAAACCTTTACCACCATTTCGTTTATTTTTTACTTTAAAAAAAACTCTAATCCGAGATGACCAGGGAAAAGAGTGTAGAAAGAGGCTCCCCCACGTTTCGAAAGAAAAATATTTTTTTTTTTTTTAAAAAGGGAGTTCGTTTAGGGCAACGGTGAGAATGTCTCCCCTAAATTTTTTAATTTGCTCAAAATAGTCGGGTTTTGTTGATTTTTCTTGAAAAAATTTGTAAAATCTAGATATGAATTAATTTCTTTTTTTTTTTTAATTCCCTTTAATCGATTGCAGCTTTTTGTGGAAGTTTGTTTAATTAAAAATTTTAACTCTCGTGTTGCATGTAGGGCTTACCCCGTCTGACATTTTGCATGTCCTTTCCCTGCCCCAGCTATCTGCACTTCGAGGGTAACCCCCCCAGCTCACCAGTTTCTCTCTTTCCCTCAGTTTTTCTTCTCCGTCTCAATATTTTAAAGGGGGAAAAAAAAAGGAGAGATGTTTTATTAATTTCCCGAGCGTAAAATTGCCGAGTATTTTTTCCCCCCTCAGTCGTAGAAAAAGTGGGGATTACTTTGGGGAATTTTCAACCGATTGGATTTTAAAAAAATTTTTCGGGTTTTTGAGGCCAATAACTCTTTGAAATATCCCCGGTGGTGTTTTCCGCCTGCGCTCCAGGAGTCAGTCGTGGCTGTACGAGGTGAGAGGACGGGCATTTAAATACAAGCCCAAACTGCCGACGAAGTCTCGAGGAAGCTAGAGAATGCATTTAAGGGGGTTTGACCTTTTTGAGAGAGGAGTGAGGGTTGAGTTGTAAGTTTCTCTTATGGTGGTAAAACCTCTATATATTTTAAAAAATTTTTTAAAGTCATTAGGGTAGATTTATGTTAAGCGTGCGAAAAGCTCGTTCCCCCTATTGGCCTTGGTCGAGAAGGTACTGTTTAAATTTAATTTTTTTTTTTTAGGTAAATTTGAAGAGGACGATTATAAAACTCGGTCCCCTTTTCCGGTGTAATCTCGGAAAATTTCCCCGGAAGGGGGGCTTTCTTAAAATTTTTAAGGGGGACAAAACGCTTTTTGAGTTTTTTTTTAATAGTCTACCCCCTTCTTAACTTGAAAAGAATCATGCTAACAAAAAATATTTAAAGCCCCCATTGTGGGAAGTAAAAAGTCTGTCCCCCAAATCGCGGTGGTTAAAGCAGGGGGAGCGGCTTTTTATTTTCCCTCTGGAAAAACGAGAGGCTGCAATTTAGCAAAGTATGGCCCTCTGAGAAGAGAATAAACTCTAGTCTTTAAAGTATAGAGGGGTTTTTTCCTAGCTGCCTAAAAAGTTGTTAAACATTTCCCCGTAAAGCCCCCGGGGTATGAGTCTCTAATATTTTTTAGAATTTTCTTTTATGTGAATTTAGGCCATTTTTGTTTTTACCCGCGGTATACAGTTTCCAGTTGCCCTCTCCGGTAATGAAGCTTCGTAATTGAATTTCCCCGGGACGGTTTAAAACAACCAGAAGATGCTGTATTTATCCCCAGTGACGTGAGATATATTCAACAAATTTTGGGGCTAGTTTTTTCCAAAATTTGTCGCCCCAGGGCTTCCAACTGGACAGATCTCGTTTTTCTTTAAAAAAATATATTGACTACAATTAAAGCGTTCGTGCAGCGTATTTTCCTTTGGAAATAAATTTTGGTTTTGAGAATTAGGATTTTCTCGTGTCTTCCTCTAGTAAATATTTAGCTTAAAATTTACTTTAACTGCTTCATTAAAAAGGTCATCAATTATTCAGAGGTATTTTCTGTCTAAAGGGGGTTTTGGTAATCCGCCCGGGGTTAATGAGACCCTTTTACTAAAAATGATTTTTTATAAGAGAGGTGATTTGTTTTTAAAGGGTGAGTTTTTCATCCAGGGAAATGATTTTTCTCGCGAAAGAAAAGGGATATTTCTGACATAAAAAGCTTTTCCCCTGATGCTCTTGCCTGCTCCGTAAAACCCGCGCAAGTTTCTTTAGGCTCTCTGAAAATATTCAACTTTCTTGTAAAGGTACAGACCCTTTTCCTCTTCCCATCTCAAATGAGCCTTTTTTTGGGGAAAAAATCATCTTTTATATAAACATTTCTTTTTGTTCAAAGCAGAGGGGAGGGGGGAGTTTTATCCCCGGGGATGAAGATAACAATGGGGGATGTCCTTCTTCCGCCAGAAGACCATGAAAAAAAAGCCCCGACCGACAGTGAAGGGTTGGATATTAGCGTTTCATTCCCCGGGCGGGGGGCCCCCACGCCCGGTGGTGGTGGGTAGAATGGAGGTCACGACAAAAGAGAAGCAGGCCCGCCACTTTTGCAGCTGATGCCTATTTATTTATTTTTATTTTGGGAAAATATATTTTTTTTATTTTATTATTTTTAAAAATATTTTGTTTTGGCGATGGACAGAATCTAAAATAATCTTTCCTCGCCTCGGCTTTATACAAATGGGAAATTCACATGATATGGCAATTTACGTAATCCTCCCCACTTGCCCGGTCTAAATTCTTATTTTTTCGTTCGGGGAAAGAGTTTTCCCCGATTTTTTTCCCTTTATTTATTGACAAAAAGAATTTTTCTGATTTATTTATAATATATAGACTTCAGGGATTTTTGTTTAAAAAAATTCTCGTGAAAAAGAGAGAGCTGATGTGAAAAACTGTACCCCTTTCTTTGGGGAAAATTTAAACTTTTTTTGAGCCGCTATCCTAAAAGCGTGCTATAAATACGCCCCTTTTCGTTAGGGGGGAAAGGTGCTCTCCCGTCACTCAAGAAAGTTTTCAGCTTAGATTAGGCAGGTAAAAATTCTTATCTTGGGGATTAAAAATTATCTATAAATTTAAAAAAATTTTGGAAAATGAGAGTGTGTGTGTGTGTTTTACGCTAGGCTCGTCACCCAGCTGCGATCCACCTAGCGGGCGATTATACCTCAGGATTTTCAGGTCACACACTTCCCCTGTATTTCTGCGGGGACAGTGTGTGTAGCGAATGTCACAGCTCATCGCAGGAGATGCGTGACAGGTGAGTTACCAGGTTATTGCCTGAATTGTGTTTTCTAAAAAGTATTTTTTAAAAAATAAAAAAGTCTTTGAGTAATAAAAATTTTTTCAAAAATTGGGGCGGGGAAAAACTCCAAGCAGTGATCCCGGGGGGCGGGCCAGGAAGAAAGAGGTCAGCGCTTTTTTCTTTAAACATTATTTTTATTAACGTCAAAAAAATTTTTTAAGATAGTTATAAAATATCTCACTAACAAATAAAATATTTTGAGAAAAGCATATATTCCTAGATTGCTTAGCTTCTCCCCGTTTTTTAAATTTAACAGTAACATTTTTTTAAAAAATTGTGAGTTATAATTAGTTAGTATGACTCTAAAACAAAAATAATAAAAAACTTTCTCTAATTATATTATGCAGATCGTGTGTGTCCCCCATGAATCTTCGAAAGTAACACTCCCCCAAGGCAAATTTAGCGATTTCCGGTCCCCGGGATGGAGACCCGCCCCCACAAATGAAGTCCCCTTTTCCCAAAGGGTCATTTTCTACTCTTTCTTGGGGCCCCTCCCCTGCTAGCGAAGGGTTTACTAGGGAAAAAAATTTTGTTTGTGAGGAAAAGAGGAAAAGGGAACGATTCCATTTCAGGGAAACCACATTACGAGCGTCAGAATTTTTCAAAGGGCACTTTTGTGAAAAAATATTCAATTTCCCGGCTCTATAAAAAACCCACCCATATTATTTCTTCAGTCCTTCGCAACAACATTTATGTAGCATATATTATATTTTTTTACGTTCTATCAGGACGAGCCTTTAGAAAAGCTCTTGGTTTATGCCCAACTGAGCCTTATTTTGCGCAGCAGCGCCCGGGGAGAGGTGACTGTGAGCTTATATAATTTTCCGCGCAAATGTTACACGAGATGATAATCCGGGGCTTACGGTCATGGGGGAGTCTTAGCACGCGATTAGAAACTAATTTTTCGGGCGGGGGTACTTTCAAAACAGATTTTAAAAGGGTTTTTTTATTTTAAATGAAGAAGGGTGGCGTACCTAGGAGACTATATAGAATATCCCACATTTTACGAGGGGGAAAAAACAGTATTTAAACCCCAGAGGAGTAAAAAAAGTGTTTTTTCATGTCTGGCGGCCTTTTTCTGTGTGACTTGGCTGGGGCTGGTATAAAAAACGACGATATTTATCTGATGTGATGCCTTTAGAATTTGTCAATTCTCGCGAGTGCTCTCCCTGTCGTGGAGGACATCCACAAAATTGAGTTGACAACAAAATATCAAATTTATTTATTGCTTAACCCCTTAAACCCCACACTTTTTTTCTGGGGAAATAAAAAAAATTATCCCTTTTTTTTCCGGGAACAAAAAACCACCAAAAAAAGGTTTTTCCGAAAAATCCCCTGTTTGTGATTGTTTTAATTTTATTGCCCCTTTGCACAAAAACCCCAAAAACCAAACCAAAAAAAGGATTTTTCCCCCGCGGAAAGGGGTAAATTAAAAATATCCAAGGGGACTTTCCCCCTTTTGCCCCTTTTGGTTTGGGCCCCCAAAGAACCAAGGGGGGAAAAACTTTAAAAAACATTCAGGGGAAAGTATGGAAAAAACCAAAAAAATTTTCCCCGGGGGGGAAATTTTTGATTTGTTAATTTGTTTTAATTGGAAAAAGGACATTTTTGCCCTTTAAAACCCAATTCATTTTTCCCAACAAAAAAGTGAAAATTTTCACAGGGGTTTACTTTACCAAAACCCAAAGGGGGACTGCCTCTAATGCCTGGTAAAATTTTTTAAGAGCATCTCAAAAATGAAAAGGGAAAAAATTAGGAATAGCCATTTTTAAAACTTATATGATAGGCGAAATTTAAAAATAATGTTAAGCCCCCCTAACGTTTAATGAAAAGGGATTAAATTTTCCCAGGTTGGAAAAAGGGGCATCCCTGGTATCGCCCTTTTTGCCGGGGGTATTTTGGGCCATACCCCAAAAATTGAAAATTTTTACAGGGATTTATCTACCCCCCAAAAATTGGGGGCTTTTTTTAAGGCCAACAAAAATTTTTTCCCTTTTGAATTTAGCCCCCGAAAAATCAAAAGGAAATTTCCCCCGGTTTTCATTTCCTTCAAAGAAACTTTTAAAAAAGATTAATGTTAAAGGGGGAAAAACGTTTAAACCGGGGTATTCCTAAAGGTGATTTTGGTTTGCCCACTTTCCCTTGGAAAATTTTTACCCTCTTTTCGGTTGTTTTGTTTTTCCCCCCCGCATAGCTTTTTTTAAAAAAACCTTGGAAAAATTTTCACAGGGCATAAAAAAGCAAAAAAACCCCCAAAGTTTGGAGTTTTAGGCAAAACAGTTTTCATAAATTTTTATAGAAAAAAACTTGAAAGGAAATTTTTCAAGGGGTTTTTTTCTCAGGGTTTTTTCCTGGGGGGGCCCCAGAAAAAAATTAAAAATTACCCCCGAAATGGCGATTTTTGCAAAAACGGTTTTAGAAAACAAAAACTTTAAAAACTTTTTAAGACACTTGGAAAACCCCAGTTGTGAAAGGGGGACTTCCCTTTTCTCTATTCCAAACCCTTCTTTTGAGATTAAATTTAATTACAACAATTCTTATAATCAAAAATTTGTAAAAAATAAAAAGGGGGCCCCCTCCCCGTTTATATATGCCCTTTTTCGTGGGAGTGGAAAAATTAGAAAAAAATTTAAAATTTAACTGGAAAAACGGGGGCTTTTTTAAAAAAACTACAAGCAATATAGAAGTGTTCAATTTTTTAAAGGAAACTGTTTTCGGCAAGAAGTTAAACTCAAAAAAAAGAAAAAAATATAAAAGAAATTTTTGCACGGGATAACCTTTTAAGGTTTTGAAAAAAAGGACGAGGGGCGCCCAAAAACCCTTCCCAAAACTTTACCCGCAGAACGAAATTTGCGAATTTTTGGAATGTTCTTTAAAAAAACTCAAGACTAAAAAAAAAATACCTGGCTCTTTAACATCAAAACCCAAAGAATTAAGGCCCTTTAAAAGGATTGACTTAACCCCCGTCTCCCCTTTTACAAACAAGGGAAACCCTTTGGTTTTTCTTATGAGGGGGGGACCCCCCCAAATTTTAGAAAAGCCATTTTAACCCCAAATTTACCCGTAAAAATAAAAAAAGTGAAAAATTTCCCCCAACAAAAAATTTTTAATATATCTTTAGAAATGTCTGGAAAAGGTTCTAAAAATCCTTCCTATAGTTCAAAAGAAAAATTTGGCGGGGGACCCCTATCACCCCTAGGCCTTTGTAGATGAAAAGTTTTTTTTGTGCTTTTTTTGAATTCGGCAAGACCAAAAAAGGGGTTAAAAATTTTTAAATAAAACAAAAAAGGGAAAACAAAAAAGAATGCTTGGGGGGGGGGGAACTGAATAAGAATTGAAACCAAAAGGAAAAAACAAGGATTTTTTCCGGGCCAAACATAAAATACTTACCCTAATTAAAGTTAGAACTAGCTTTTTCAAAAAAATTTAAAAAAATGTAAATTTTTTAAAAATATTTCTTAGAAACTTTTTGCATTAAAATTTTTAAATCCCCCTTTTTCCCCGATCCCCCATGTCACGGAGAGGGGGCATAAAAACCCTGATAAAGAACGGTGGGAAAAATATAGGACCCCCCCAAATTTTTAATTTTCCCACCTGAAACTTTTTTCCCCTCTCCCCTTTTCAGAGGAAAAGTTTGGGGGGGGGGACCCCTTATTCGTTCCATTAAAAAATTTTCCCCTTTGGGGGGGGATAAAAAATATCCCCAAGAGCCCCAAGGGCTAAACCCCCAACCCAAATTTTAATTTATTATCCCTTTAAAGGTTCCCCCGGGGGACCGTAACCTTTTCCCTTCAAAAGCATTTTGAATTAAAGGGTCAGTGGCCCCACCCCGGGAAAGGGGGGGGGGTTTCCCCCGGAGTGGGGGCTTTACCCTAGATCTTTTACTCCCTTATCTATGGTTTAGTTTTAGGAAACAATTTTTAATTATTTAAAGAAAAAAGTTTCCATTTGGGGGGAGGGAAAAACTATTAAAAAGTACCCCCGAAAAGACAGAGAAAAAACTTTAAATTAAGGAAGTGCCCCCCAAACCCTTTTTTCCAAAAAAAAAAAAGGAAAGAAATTTTTTCCCCGGGGTTTAACAATTCCAAACCCCAGAAGGTTAAAACCCCACTTTCTATTTTTTAGGTCTTAGGAGTGTTCCCAGAGAAAAAACATATGGTAAATTAATTCCCCGAGGTGAGTTTCCCCCCCCCTTTTTAGGTATTACCCTTCACCATTTCCCCGAGGGAGCGAAGGCCGGGCCGGTTACAACCCTTTCCCCTTTCCCCGAGGCAGCGCCCAAACCTTTTCCCTAAACCCTTCCATTTATAGCGTCCCCCCCATCCTTTGGGATCCCTTCCCCATTTTTATCAGAGTAAAGGTGGGTTTAGGTATTCCCCTTCCCCTTTAGGTAGATCCACCCCGGGGTGGTTATATTACCCTTCCCCACCCTAGGACATCCCCCCCCCCCTTTCATAAAACCCCCCTTCCCCCTTTCCCCGGGTCGGTCCCCCCGGGGGGTTTCCGGACCCCTTCCCCTTCCTGGGTGAAATCCCCCCCAGGGCGGGTTCCCGTATACCCCCAAACCCCCCCTGAGGCAGCGTCCCCCCGGGCCCTGGTCCTTTTTCCCTTCCCATTCCCCATCAGAGTTTTGAGTTGAAGGTCCCAAAGTTTATACCTTTTTTATTAGTAAAAAACTTTTAAAAGGCCCAAAAACCCCTGTATAACATTTAAAAGACCCTGACAAGCAGAGCTTATCCCGCCACCCCATTAAAAACAACATATATTTATATTTAATATTGTAACTATGTCGATTGTTAACTTATTCGTTTATTTAGTTGTGTAAGTGTGTTTGTGAACGTTTTTATGTGCGAATATTAGTGTGGGTGTGTGAACCTTTGTGCTCCCTGCATGATAATTGTAATTAATTGTTTTCAGTTATCTTTTTGCCCTCGTTATTGATCTTTATTTTCACAGTACGCTAAGGTTCACAAGCTCGCACTCTTCTATACACTCAGTTCTGTATTTCCACATACACATCCTACACACACACACACAACACATGCAGACGCACGAATAAGGCAACACACACACAAAATCCTCTGTATCATACATACACATACATTTATTCAACAGTGCATTTACAATCCTCTCTTTTCAGTTTTACTAGTATATAAACACAAATACACACGTACCCACACCTTACACTTTTAACCTCTACGCAACACGCACACACACTCACACAAACACACACATGTACACATCAATATTTAAATAACGTGTGCAAACACTGACACTCCCTCAGGAGAGAGTGACGGGTCACCATCTGGAGAAGACTCATGTCAACACAGACACCAACTGTAAGTTAATCAAACTCTCAAAGTTCGACACAAAACTAATTATATTAATTGAGCTCCATCACACAAAACTCTTAAGACTGACACAAGTATCTGGATATACAACTCACTAGCACACTACACTGAGTTTACAGTCAGTATATATCGTCTCATCAAAGACTTCACACAATACAGTGATACAAACAAAGACTAAGTCGTATAACACTAACATAGTCTACAGTGTTGGATAAATTCCTTCACATCTTAGACTGCAGAAGCAACCTTCGCCCTCACACTGAGTGCTAACACTAAACACTCTAAAGTAATAACGCTGGTTAAAATATATTGATCATATCATAAACTTTCCATTAAGGAAATTGTTCTCAGTGTAAACATATTTGTGAAAAATATCATTATTCAGGTGCATATTACAATTGCTGTTTCAAAAGATCCATTAACGGGTGAACAGAAGTGTGTGTTTATAACCGTCAAATGTTTGCGTATTGTTGAAACTACTGAAGCAGTGTTGATGTAGAATAATAGTATCTAAGTTTTAATTATATCTATTAGTAAACTTCAGTCTTCACAAGTCTAGCTTTGTGTCACACTTTGCTTCTAATACACTTCAACACCTGCCAGACACAGTGTTAGAATTGTAAAAAAAAATGTAGGCAATGTGAACAGTAGATTATTTGTGTATTGTTTGCTGAGTATACTAGGAAAAGTGTATATCAGAACTGTGATTTACAAGTGATGCGAAAGACAGAGTTTAAGTAATGAAGAACAGAGACTAAAACGGGAAGGTGATGTATGGATCAACATAATTTACCACAAGTTTAAACATAGCAAGAAAACGCATTGTTGCAAAATAATATATTTTTTGTTGAAAGTTTTGAAAAGACAGCCACAATAACATATAAGTTCATAAAAACAGCAATATACTAGACAAACATTGACTCGAATTTGCCAGGTTGAAGTACAGGCTGATAAAATGTTTTTTGTCAGATCGAGACTACTATGATAGTTTTATTCCTGGAGAGAGATTATTTTGTGTTATTTATTGTGTTATTTGTATTAATATCATATAGAGGAGATAAATGTGGATGAGAGTGGGATTTTGAGTTGAGAATTGTTAAGTAAATGTTTTGGGAATTTTGAGTCGACATAATTGTTCTGGAAGACATGAATGACAATATAGGAGAAACTATCGTCGAAGATGTCATAGGAAAATACAACATAAAATAACACTACATCATCATACAAGAATGACAACTTGGAAGAAAATTAAAGTGACAAGTAAGAACAGTTCAGTGACAAATAAAAAAGAGCATCGTAAACCACGAAGACAATAACAAAAAAAAAAAAAAGATATTCAAACACGTAAGAACAGCACAATAACATAGAAAAGTACAGGAATATAATGAAACAATGCAGTAATACACAAGTACAATAATTTTTAAAAAAACGTGGTTACACAAGACAATACTGTAAAATGACAAACTAGAGCAGTAATACATAAAAACAAAGCATTAACTCGGAGAGCAATACAGCAACACTCGAGAACTGTCCCGTAAAACACAATTTACAGTAACATAAAAACACAACAGAAAACACTCAAGTATGTACAACAACATTTAATAAAAATTTACAGTAAAACAAGGGAAACAGAAGGTTAACTTACTAGTAAATAAAAGATGAGTGTACGAGACATTAAGAAGACCTTCCAGCCAAGTTATTACTTGGTGCTGAAATTTCTTTTGTCAGGAGATCGAGTCCCTGAGTTTGAAGATTCTATTTTCTTCATCCAGAATTTTATTGTTTAATTTGAGCGTGTGAGTGTTTGGTTACCATGTTTTCTCATAATACAGAAGATGTCGAAGTGAAGATGAGAAAAAAGTGACGACGTATTTATTATTTTTTCCTCGCACCTCTTTACCTTTGGAAAGATAATTTGCTGCTTTCTACTTTACTTTATTTTTTACAAGCGTCGACTTTTGCCTTCCTAATTAATTGTAGAGGTGAACGTATTTATCAGGTTGAAATACCACTTGTGGTTGGAGCATGAGTTGTTGTCATTGTGTCAGGTCAGGTGTTGTCGTAGTGACATGTTGTAGATCATTCTCTCACATATCAAATACATCAGAACCGGAGGATGTAAAACTGCCGATCACAAAAGTAGAATAAAAATTTCAATTCACTTCACTGAACAATGTGTCAAGTTTAATAGGTAAACCCTGAAGGAAGGCTTCATAGGATTGCATGAATTTATTTTAGGTACTGGTTAGAGGGATTTTTAAAGAAGTTGCCGATTTTTTCTTCATGTTTCTTCTTCGTCCAATTGTTATAAATTATGTCTCTGGTAACTCAAGAACCGCCTCATACAATCGATTTCCCAAACTTTCAATGTTTTTGTACGATAACGAGAACCATATTCATGGAACAATTGGCATGTTAACATGTCCTATGACCAAAATTAGTGAAATTTATTAAAATTATCCTGGAATGACTGAAATATCTTTCAAAACACTGAGTAGCTAAGCTTCGAAGCTTCATAAAAAATGCCCCATAAATTTGATGACGTTGGACACTGCCATGTAAGTGTGTGGTTGCGAATTTGGGCCGTTTATGTAAAAAGTAGTGTGGAAATTTATTCTCCTAAGTCAACACACACACACACACACACACACACACACACACACACACACACCACACACACACACACACACACACACGGGGAGTATTAATCATCCGGGGTTTATCCTGAGTACTTCGGTATTGATAAGTAAGATACTTGTCTAACTGTCAGGTATCTTTTTAACGAAACATTTCTCCTACACAAGATCATTGATGCTGCCTCCTCTGTATTACACTGAAGAAGTCTACCAGCACTGTCTTCTTGCACATCCTCCTCTGTATTACACTGAAGAAGTCTACCAGCACTGTCTTCTTGCACATCCTCCTCTGTATTACACTGAAGAAGTCTACCAGCACTGTCTTCTTGCACATCCTCCTCTGTATTACACTGAAGAAGTCTACCAGCACTGTCTTCTTGCACATCCTCCTCTGTATTACACTGAAGAAGTTACCCGCACTGTCTTCTTTCACATTTCCTCCTCTGTATTACACTGAAGAAATCTTTCCAGCAAATGTCTTCTTGCAAAATCCTCCTCTGTATTACACTGAAGAAGTCTTACCAGCACTGTCTTCTTGAAAATCCTCCTCTGATTACACTGGGAAAAAGTCTACCAGCACTGTCTTCTTGCACATCCTCCTCTGTATTACAATGAAGAAGTCTACCAGCACTGTCTTCTTGCACATCCTCCCCTGTATTACACTGAAAAAGTTCTACAGCACTGGTCTTCTTGCACATCCTCCTCTGTATTACACTGAAGAAGTCTACCAGCACTGTCTTCTTGCACATCCTCCTCTGTATTACACTGAAGAAGTCTACCAGCACTGTCTTCTTGCACATCTATTGTCATGTGAGGTAGATATATTTCGGAATAAAGATACTTGTCAGTACTGTATC
>NC_069399.1:11009564-11030080 GCF_026875155.1 Cherax quadricarinatus | reverse complement strand
ACCTAACAAATAAAGGGGATCTTTCTTTATTTAAATAAGAGTTTTTAGGGAAGTAAGGGATGTGTGGAAGTCCTTTTAAGTTTTCATTGTGAGGGGGGCAATTTGTAAGAAAATGTCACGGGGTCTTAGTTAAATTAAATGTCATATGTGTTTAGACGAGGATGGTGGTCATTTTTGGGTTTAAAAAAAGGAAATTTATAAAAGGAAAGTTTAGAAAGGGATTGTGCCCCCAAGTGCTTACGATTGTTTATTTTTTTTAAAAAAAATAAAAGAAAATTATAAAAATTTTTTAAAAATAATTATTTTAAAATTTTTATAAAATAAAAATAATAATAATAATAATAAAATAAAATAAAATATTTTATAAAATTTTTTAAATATTTAAAAAATATTTTAAGGGAAAAATTTAAAAAACATTTATTAAAACTCTGTTAAAGGTCATTCGGGGGAAAACATTTTTAAAAAGTGTAAAACTTAATTTAAAAATTTTTAATTTTTTTTTAATTTTAAATTTAATTAAATTAATTTTTTTTTTTTTTTAATATTATTTTTATTATTTATTTTATTTATTTTATAATTTTTTATTTATTTTTAAATTATTTATTTAATATTTTTAGGGGTTTTCCCCCTTTTCCTTTGTCCCCCCCTTGCTGTGGGCCCCACTTCCCCTAGATTTTCTCCCTTCCCCATTTCCCTACCCTACGCTCCACCTCCCTTTTCCCCGCGGCCCAGGAGTCCTCGTCCCCCTCAGTGTTCCCCTTTCCCCCACTTCCTATCTACGCTCAGCAGCCTACCCCCCCCGCGGTCCGGGGGGCCCATCTGTGTCCCCTCGATTTTCCCCCCTTCCCCACTTCCTATCCTACGCTCAGCAGTCCTCCCTTTCCCCGCGTGCCCAGGAGTCCATCTGGTCCCCTCAGATGTTTCCCTTCCCCAAATTCCTACCCTACGTAAGCACCCCTCCCTTCCCCGCGGTCCAGGAGTCATCTGTGCCCCCTCAGATGTTTCCCCCTTCCCCCACTTCCTATCCAAACCCGCTCACCCCCTCCTTCCCCAGCGTGTCCAGGAGTCCATCTGTGTCCCTAGATGTTCTCCCCCCCCCACTTTATCCTAGCCAGCGTCCTCCTTCCCCAGGTGTCCAGGAGTCCATCTGTGCCCCCCAGATGTTTCCTTTCCCCCACTTCCTTCCTACGTCAGCACCCCTTTACCTTCCCCGGTGTCCCAGGAGTCCATCTTTTCCCCCTCAGATGTTCTCCCTTCCCCTTCCTATCCACGCTCAGACCCCCCATTCCCCCAAGGGGTGCCCGGGATCCACTGTGCCCCCTCGATGTTCTCCCCCCCCCTTTCCACCTACGCTCAGCAGCCCTACTTCCCCAGCGTGTCCGGGGGTCCATCTGTGCCCCCCTCAGATTTCTCCCTTCCCCCACTTCCTATCTACGCTCAGCAGCCCTACCTTTCCCCCAGCGGTCCGGAGTCCATCTGTGCCCCCTCAGATGTTCCCCTTCCCCACTTCCTACCCTACCTCAGAGTCTCCCTTTCCCCCAGGTTAGGCCCATCGTGCCCCAATGTTCCCTTCCCCATTTCCCTACCCTACGCCAGCAGTCCTACCTTCCCCAGCGTGCCCAGGAGTCCATCTGTGCCCCTCAGAAGTTCCCCCTTCCCCCACTTCCTACCCTACGCTCAGCAGCCCTCCTTCCCCCGGTGCCCAGGAGTCCACTGTGTCCCCTCAGAGTTCTCCCTTCCCCCCTTCCTATCCTACGTCAGCAGTCCTCCCTTCCCCAGCGGTCCAGGAGTCAATCTGTTCCCCTCAGATTTTTCCCCCTTCCCCACTCCTATCCTCGTCAGCGCCCCTCCTTCCCCAGCGTGCCCGGAGTCTATCTGTGTCCCCTCGATGTTCCCCCCTTTCCCCCACTTCCTATCCACGCTCAGCAGCCCTCCCTTCCCCAGCGTGTCCAGGAGTCCATCTTGTCCCCTCAATTTCTCCCTTCCCCCACTTCCATCCTACCCCTCACACCCTACTTTCCCGCGGTCCAGGAGCCATCTGTGCCCCCTCAGATGTTCTCCTTCCCCACTTCCTATCCTACGTCGCACCCCTCCCTTTCCCGCGTGTCCAGGAGTTATCTGTGTCCCTGATGTTCCCCCTTTCCCCACTTCCGGGTCCGTGGTTTGGTATCACCCTTCCCCTTCTCTAGGTCAGCAGTCCCCCCCCAGGGTCCGTGGTTCCAGGTATAAAACCCCTTCACCATTCCCCTGAGGTCGAAATCCCACCCCAGGTAAGTGGTTTCAGGTATTCACCCTTCACCACTTCCCCTGGGGTCGCAGTCCCCCCCGGGCCCGTGGTTCGGTATACCCCTTTCCCCACTTCCGGGCAGCATTTTCCCCCCCAGGCCCCGGGGTTCCAGGTATTCCCCCTTCACACTTCCCTGAGGTCAGCAGTCCCACCCCGGTCCGGGGTTTCCAGGTTACACCTTTCCCCCTTTCTCTGAGGTAGCAGTCCCCCCCCCAGGTCCGTGGTTCCGGGTTTTCACCCTTACCATTCCCTGAGGCAGCAGTCCCCCCCCGGGTCCGGGGTTTCCCGGGTATTACCCTTTCAACTTCCTGAGGTCAGCAGTCCCACCCCAGGTCCGTGGTTCCAGGTATTCCCCTTTTACCCACTTCCCCTGAGGTCAGCAAGTCCCACCCCAGGTCCGTGGTTCAGGTACACCCTTCACCCTTTCCTGAGGTCACGGGTCCCACCCCGGGTCCTGTTCAGGTAATCCCCCTTCCCCTTCCCGAGGTAGAAAAGCCCACCCAGGTCCGTGGTTCCGGTATTACCCTTCCCCACTTCCCTGAGGTCGCAGTCCCCCCCCCGTCCCGGGGTTTCCCAGGTATACACCCTTAAACCCACTTCCCTGGGTCAGCAGTCCCCCCCCAGGCCCCGGGGTTTGCAGGTATACAACCCTTCCCCATTTTCCTGAGGTCGCAAGTACCCCAGGTCGTGGTTCCGGGTATTCACCCTTCACCATTCCCTGAGGTCAGCAAGTCCCCAGGCCCGGGGTTTTCCAGGTATTCCCCCTTCACCACTTCCCTGAGTCAGCAGCCCCCCCCGGGTCGTGGTTCCAGGTATACAACCCTTCACCCTTCCCTGAGGTCAGCAGTTTCAGCCGCCTTGAAGTACTGTCCATATTGATATTACTACAAAAGTGTTTTAATATCATATACAGAGGAAGACGTTATTCAGAGGGGGACACGCGAAAATCTGCGCTCGTAAAAATCCTTGGACAGACCCGAACGTCGACTACCTGAGACTGAGAGTCTCTATCACAGTTCGTCCACCAAAACGGCCACTAGTGAAAATCGGAAAACATATATTTAATTTAATATTGTAATATGTCGATTGTTAACTTTTCGTTTTTTGTGTGTAAGTGTTTTTGTGAACTTTTTATTGCGAATATTGTGTGGGTGTGTGAACCTTTTGCTCCCTGCATGATAATTGTAAAATTGTTTTCAGTTTTTTTTTGCCCCGTTATTGATTTTTATTTTCACAGTCGCAAGGGTTTTCACAAGCTCGCATCTTTTTAACTGGGTCTGATTTCCACATACACACCTACACACCACACACACAACACAGCAGACGCACGAATAAGGCAACACACACACAAACCCTCTGTAAAAAATCACATACTTTTATTCACAGGCTTTACAACCCTTCTTTTCAGTTTTACTAGTATATAAAAACAAAAAACCAGTACCAACCTTTTCATTTTTAAAACCTCTAGCAAACCCAACACACACACACAAACAAAAAATGTCACTAATATTAAAATAACGTGGAAAAACACTGACCTCTTCGGGGAGAGTGACGGGTCCCCATTGGAGAAGATCATGTCAACACAGACACCAACTGTAAGTTAATCAAACTCTCAAAGTTCGACACAAAACTAATTATATTAATTGAGCTCCATCACACAAAACTCTTAAGACTGACACAAGTATCTGGATATACAACTCACTAGCACACTACACTGAGTTTACAGTCAGTATATATCGTCTCATCAAAGACTTCACACAATACAGTGATACAAACAAAGACTAAGTCGTATAACACTAAGATAGTCTACAGTGTTGGACAAATTCCTTCACATCTTAGACTGCAGAAGCAACCTTCGCCCTCACACTGAGTGCTAACACTAAACACTCTAAAGTAATAACGCTGGTTAAAATATATTGATCATATCATAAACTTTCCATTAAGTAAATTGTTCTCAGTGTAAACATATTTGTGAAAAATATCATTATTCAGGTGCATATTACAATTGCTGTTTCAAAAGATCCCTTAACGGGTGAACAGAAGTGTGTGTTTATAACCGTCAAATGTTTGCGTATTGTTGAAACTACTGAAGCAGTGTTGATGTAGAATTATAGTATCTAAGTTTTAATTATATCTATTAGTTAGTAAACTTCAGTCTTCACAAGTCTAGCTTTGTGTCACACTTTGCTTCTAATACACTTCAACACCTGCCAGACACAGTGTTAGAATTGTAAAAAAAATGTAGGCAATGTGAACAGTAGATATTTGTGTATTGTCTGTTGAGTATACTAGGAAAAGTGTATATCAGAACTGTGATTTACAAGTGATGCGAAAGACAGAGTTTAAGTAATGAAGAACAGAGACTAAAACGGGAAGGTGATGTATGGATCAACATAATTTACCACAAGTTAAACATAGCAAGAAACGCATTGTTGCAAAATAATATATTTTTTGTTGAAAGTTTTGAAAAGACAGCACAATAACATATAAGTTCATAAAACAGCAGTATACCAGACAAACATTGACTCGAATTTGCCAGGTTGAAGTACAGGCTGATAAAATGTTTTTGTCAGATCGAGACTACTATGATAGTTTTATTCCTGGAGAGAGATTATTTTTGTGTGTTATTTATTGTGTTATTTGTATTAATATCATATAGAGGAGATAAATGTGGATGAGAGTGGGATATTGAGTTTGAGAATTGTTAAGTAAATGTTTTGGGAATTTTGAGTCGACATAATTGTTCTGGAAGACATGAATGACAATATAGGAGAAACTATCGTCGAAGATGTCATAGGAAAATACAACATAAAATAACACTACATCATCATACAAGAATGACAACTTGGAAGAAAATTAAAGTGACAAGTAAGAACAGTTCAGTGACAAATAAAAAAGAGCATCGTAAACCACGAAGACAATAACAAAAAAAAAAAAAAAGATATTCAAACACGTAAGAACAGCACAATAACATAGAAAAGTACAGGAATATAATGAAACAATACAGTAATACACAAGTACAATAACTTTAAAAAAACGCGGTTACACAAGACAATACTGTAAAATGACAAACTAGAGCAGTAATACATAAAAACAATACATTAACTCGGAGAGCAATACAGCAACACACGAGAACTGTACCGTAAAACACAATACAGTAACATACAACACAACAGCAACACTCAAGTATCGTACAACAACATTTAATAACAATGCAGTAAAACAATGGAACAGAAGGTTAACTTACTAGTAAATAAAAGATGAATGTACGAGACATTAAGAACACCTTCCAGCCAAGTTATTACATGGTCGCTGAAATTTCTTTTGTCAGGAGATCGAGTCCCTGAGTTTGAAGGTTCTATTTTCTTCATCCAGAATTTTATTGTTTTATTTGAGTGTGTGAGTGTTTGGTTACCAATGTTTTCTCATAATACAGAAGATGTCAGAAGTGAAGATGAGAAAAAAGTGACAGACGTATTTAATATTTTTTCCTCGCACCTCTTTACCTTTGGAAAGATAATTTGCAGCGTCTACTTTACTTTATCTATTACAAGCGTTGATTTTTGCCTTCCATAATTAATTGTAGAGGTGAACGTATTTATCAGGTCGAAATACCACTTGTGGTAGAGCATGAAGTTGTTGTCATTGTGTCAGGTCAGGTGTTGCTGTAGTGACACGTTGTAGAATCATTCTCTCACATATCAAATAACATCAGTACCGGAGGATGTAAAACTGCCGATCACTAAAGTAGAATAAAAACTACAATTCACATTCACTGAACAATGTGTCAAGTTTAATAGGTAAACCTGAAGGAAGGCTTCACTAGGATTGCATGAATTATATTTAGGTACTGGTTAGAGGGATCTTTAAGAAGTTGCCGGATTTTTTCTTCATTGTTTCTTCTTCGTCCAATTGTTATAAATTATGTCTCTCGTAACTCAAGAACGCCTCATACAATCGACTTCCAACTTTCAATGTTTTTGTACGATAACGAGAACCATATTCATGGAACAATTGGCATGTTAACATGTCCTATGACCAAAATTAGTGAAATCATTAACATTATCCTGGAATGACTGAAATATCTTTCAAAACACTGAGTAGCTAAGCTTCAAAGCTTCATAAAAACTGCCACATAATTCGATGACGTTGGACACTGCCATGTAAGTGTGTCGTTGCGGATTTGACCGTTTATGTAAAAAGTAGTGTGGAATTTTATTCTCCTAAGTCAAACACACACACACACACACACACACACACACACACACACGGGGAGTATTAATCATCCGGGGATTATCCTGAGTACTTCGGTATTGATAAGTAACATACTTGTCTAACTGTCAGGTATCTTTTTAACGAAACATTTCTCCTACACAAGATCATTGATGCTGCCTCCTCTGTATTACACTGAAGAAGTCTACCAGCACTGTCTTCTTGCACATCTATTGTCATGTGAGGTAGATATATTTCGGAATAAAGATACTTGTCAGTACTGTATACCATTATAATATTCATACTTAAGTATTATCCAGCTGATCAAGAGTTACTACGACAATGTTTATCTTCCGTCCAGCTGATCAAGAGTTACTACGACAATGTTTATCTTCCGTCCAGCTGATCAAGAGTTACTAGGACAATGTTTATCTTCCGTCCAGCTGATCAAGAGTTACTAGGACAATGTTTATCTTCCGTCCAGCTGATCAAGAGTTACTACGACAATGTTTATCTTCCGTCCAGCTGATCAAGAGTTTCTTCAGTGTTCTCTCTTAGTACAATTATTGTAGTTCTACTTTACATTTGAGGTATTTTACTGCCTCTAACCTGTCTCCTGCTCTTGTAAATAATTGTTTCAATCATCATATTTGTCACTAGTTCCTGCAGTGTTTGGTATCTCTGTCTTTCCAGTCCTGCCACTGTTTTCCAGCTGTTAATTATTATACATTCCTCTTTTCGCTCCGCCTAGTATAATTTGAAGATTTTTAGAAGTTCCCAATAGTGTAATTTCAATTGTGTACGTCCAGGTCACCAACACCAGTGCCCAATGTGTCATTGTTCACAGGCCACTGTTACGCGCCCCTACTTCACTCCATTATATACAAAAATAAAAGGCCTGGTTAAAATAAGTTCTGTAATAATATATCGCGAACCACTTTATTACTAGCTAGATAAAGCAGGTTCGACTATATATTATTATCGGGAACAGTATGAATCAAAAGTACTCTCTTTGTATTATATTGTATTATATTATAACTTTCCCCATGATTATTATAACTATAATATTATATTATATTATTATTAGGTTAGGTATTACGAATGTGTAACCACTACTGTAGTGACCAATTGGTGGTTCTAGAATTGACGCCACGCGTCGCCTTCTGGCCGAGCTGTAGTCACACTATGAAGTAGATGAGTGAGTCAGTCAGCTCCTAGCTCTGACTCGGTACGGGTCTTCAACCCAAAGCTCCTAGCTTAAACTAAAACTTTATACCAAGTCTTGCCTTTGCCATTAGTCTGGTAATTCATGTCACTTATGAAAGATAACTATTTCGTTACCCTAGACCTTTCTAAAAGAGTAGATTATTAATTGAAATTATTGTATCATACTCTGTTATTGAGAATTTGAACGTAAGATTGGGTTTCTTAGTGTTTCATTTATAATTGCTTGTGGTTATTTTAATTCACTAACCAAATACCAATGAAGCTAAATGATTGGTAATAAAATAAAACTAACAAAAAAAAATGGAGTTATTTGTGCCCCTATTGTTACGGTGAAGATTAAGTCGTAACAAATGGGTTGTCTGTCCGGGAGCTACTTACCCTGAAGTACATATTTGTTTTGCATTAAAATTAAGCTCCCTTGCGAGAATTAAGGAAATGGATCCAGAAATTAAGTCATTATTAGATGAATTAACAGAGGCTACTCTTGACACTTTAAAATTACAGACGTGTTGGCAAATAGCTAGACAGTTAGGTATACCTTATAATAGATACCATAGTGCAGAGACTCTTAGGTCCCTAATTAAGGATAGATTATTTCCGAAAACCCAAGCAATGCCAGAACTAGATTCGGAAGATAGTTTTATTTCTCAGTTTGAGGAAGTAGAAATCCCACGGACGGGAACTGCCTTAAATAATGAAGTTGAACCAGGGTTTACAAGGCCTTACTACTCAGTCCAGTCTCAAAGCTCTCCCCCGTTCATTTCCCCGGAGTATGTATCGGTGGTTGGAACGAACCCTCAGTCAAATGACGGGGATAATTTTAGGACTGGTGCTCGTCCAAAAATACTTCCGGAGAAGATGCCCGAATTCCCCTCGGTGTCATTACCTCTTGGGAATTTCACGCCCGAACAACTAGAGAGAATAGAACGCATATTACTATTACAAAACTCTCAAATCGAAGCTAGAAGACGTCTAAACGAGGAAGAATTTAGGCGTGAAAGGTTTCGTTTTGAAACAATGCAGAAGGGAGTTCCGGAAGAAAGAGACGTGAAGAGCACTGTAACCGGGTTTGACTTGCATAAAGCAGCTCTGATGGTACCTAAGTTTAACGAAACAGACTTAGATGAATTCTTTGAAATTTTTGAGAATCAGGCACGGTCAATGGGCTGGCCCAAAGACAAATGGGCCACATTGCTGCACACGTCTCTATATGGAAAGGCGCAGTCTTGTGTCGCCTCCTTACCATATGAGTTTTATGTCCAGTACGACGTAGTAAAGAGAACTATTTTAGAAGCATATGACATGCTCCCTATTAGTTACCAAATAGCTTTTCGTTCCATGAAACGGCAAACAGGACAAACTTATTTAGATTTTGCCCGAGGGAAAGCAGTGGCGTTTGAACGTTGGTGTCGAGCTTCTCGGGTCACGACTTTAAAAGATCTATCACAATTAATGTTACTAGAAGATTTGTATGCAAATTTTCCAGAGGGAGTTCGCCAGTATCTTGTTGGCCATCCGCAAACGACGTTGTTAGAGACTGCGGCGCTGGCAGACAACTTTGAGATTTCCCAGAGGTTGGTACAATCTGAAAGCAGCCAGGTTATCAAACCAGCAACGAGACCCGAACCTGCGAAGTCTTTCGGTAAGCGACCTACCCAACCCGTTCACTCCCGTGTAACAAGTAAACCCGAAGTAAAACACCAAATTCAATCGAGCCCATCCTATAGACCAGATAGGTCATGGGAAAAAATTAAATGTTCGTACTGTTCGAAGCTGGGACATTTCAAATCACAATGCTTTAAGCGTGATAGGGACCAGGGAAGGAGTCCATCCTATAGATTGCCCACACAAATCATATCCTCTACGACTCATCAAAGGAAGTCCGAGCCAAGAGTAGACGCTCTGTCCCAAGGAAAAGGAACAGATCCTCCTAGTTGACTAAGCAGAATATGGGTATCATCGTCAAACTTGTCAAGAGCTATGAGTCCTTACTTTTCCAAAAGCAAAGTAGGAATTACCGATATCCAGTTGTTGCAAGTAAATTCCTTTAGGGATACGGGGTCCTACTTAACATTATTAAGAGAAGGACTGTTATCATTCCCCGCCAGATCTTATACGGGTTTCGACGCTCTGTTGGAAGCTTATGGTGGCTCCACTACGCGAGTACCCCTGTACATGTTATATGTTGTAACTCCTATTTTTACAGGCGGACGGTCAAATCGGAGTGTTCAACTAACTTCCCCATAAAAGACATTGACCTATTGATTGGGAACGACCTTAGCGGAACAGATCGAATATGGAAAGAGCCCATAGTTTGGAAAATCCAACCGTAGGTATATTACGTCATCGAAAAGCCCGACGAACTCGTGAACCTACCCTCTTTCTCTGAAGCGTAGTAACCCGGGCGATGAACAAACAGTGGTCTCAGTTGGCATCAGCAAAGGAAGTCTGTGGACGACGGTCGACGTAGGAGTAGGAGGCATTATTCAACAAAAGCTCGAGTGTCGAGCCAACAATCCACCCAGAAAACCGATACCAGTTCTAAGTCGGTGGTTTTCCGAAATAGATTTTATTCTCGAAGGAGGATCTAGTTAAGGAGAAACTCCAAATAGACCCCTCCTTATGTGTACATCAGGAAGCTTGGCTGTGTCGGTGAGAAGAAGCCCTTTAAAGGTGAAAGCTCTTATATTGGGTGGAGAAGGACTCTTGCTGAAAAAAAGAAATAGGATTCTTTTAAAAGTGGATCATTCTAGTGGTACTTGCCTACCCCGTTTAGATTTTTGCATGAAGTTTGCTCATGACAGTCCTTCAAGGTGGACATCTGGGGACAAAAGAAGACTTTTAGAAAATTTGCTAAGCACTTCAATGGCCAAAAATGAAGGAAGAAGTGGAACGGTATGTAAGAAGCTGTTCCGTGTGTCAACTAGTAGGCAACCTGCAATAATCACCAACCTGCCGCTTTGAACCCTATACAGTAACAGGCGAAACCTTTAACGTCTGGTGATCGACTGTGTCGGCCCGTACCCAAGACTCGGCTGGGCAACCAGTTCCTGTTCACTATATGGACACCGTCACCAGGTACCCGGGAAGGCAGTTTCCTATCTGGAGATTAATGCTCGCTAAATAGTGGAGCCTGATTAGTTTTCTCTCACTTCGGATTTCCAAGAGAAGTTTCAATCGGATCATGTGTCGAATTTTTACTTACATTTTTTCCCGTTGAAGCCTTGGCCAGTTAGGGGTCAAGACGGTTTACGCAATCGGCTATCGACCCCAATCACAAGGCGTGGTGGAAAGGTTCATCAAACTTTGAAGATTATGATGAGGGTCTTCTGTTTACAGTTTTTCCAAAGATTGGGATTGACGTATTCCACTACTCTTGTTTTGCCCTAAGAGGGAAAGCGAACAAGAAAACTTGAAGTTTTCGCCATTGAGTTAATATTATGGGCATCAAATTAGAGGCCGTACAGGTTCTCAAAGAAGCTTGGACCGGGGAAGAAACGCCGACTTTTAGGAAGCTCTCCCTACCCTTAATGGAAAGAACGCCTGAGCTAGCTAGAGAATTGGCCGCGGAAAACTTACGACAAGCACAGGGTAAGATGAAGGTGGTATACGATCGTCGAAACTAAACTTCGTTCATTTGAACCAAAATGATAAGCTTCATGTTATCACGATTTCATCTGGGACATGCTCTAAGCCCAAAATTTGAAGGTCTTTTTTAGAAATCGTGAAGCGCCTAAGGACGGAACTACTTGGTAAGGGACGCCGAAGAAGAGGAACTCACAACGGACGTATCACATTAACCAATTAACCCATTCAGGATCGTTTCACTCCGTTTCTACTATAAACTCCTCTGAACCAAGAACGGGGTTCCAGTAAGTCGGCATGAAATGATGGAATACCAGTTCTTCTGACAATTCGACAGCCTTAAAGAATTTAAATTTCTCTTACTGATAAATATGGGAAGTGGACAAAGGGACACGAAATAAAATCCCGATTTAAGGCAATCCCACAGTTCTATGACGTCCCAAAACCGTGTACGTTGGGGTGTGCACGATGTTACTCTCAGAGAACCTTCAAATCAAGCAATCTCTTACAGAGTGAGATCCCAAGAAACAAGGTGAGCTGAAGGCAGAGGGTGAACTTCTCTTACTCTCACACGGGTTGATAAACACAAGTAACAGTCCTTGGCATCCGTGCATTCTAGTCCCCAAACCGATGGTACCTCGTATGTGGCCGGATTTTAGAAAAAGTCAATGCCTTGTAACAGTGCTGATGGGTTTCAATACCCAGAATTGACGAATTAATAGACAAGGTCTCGAGAGCTAAGTATATCAGTAAATTGGATTGACACAGAGGGTATTACCAGTTCCGTTGTCACCAGAGCTCAAGAGATATCGGCTTTTTACGATACTGGTGCACCCTATACAAGTATTGCGTTATGCCCTTCGGCTTCTGTAACGCGGCCTCTACGTTCCCTGTATTATGAACCTACTTACGAGGCGGATTGGACGGAGTAGAAGCTTCCTTAGACGACTTAGTCGTATACAGCGACAGTTGGCCCAACCCTTCAGACTGCTTAAAGCCTTGTTTAACGCATTAAGTAAACATTAATTTTACAGGTAATTTGTCCATCCAAGTGTGAGTTTGGCCAGACGAAAAATTAAATACTTAGGGATTTCGGATTGGACAAGGTGAAGTCGCTCCTTTGAAACGCCAAAGTAAAGGCCCCTCCTAGAATTTCCTACCCCTAAGGATAGGAAAAGCCGTATAAGATTTTTTAGGAGTTGCCGGTTACTACCGTCGGTTCTGTCGAATTTTTGCTCCAGATAGTTTTCCCAACTGTATTTAACAAGTCCAAAACAAAGTTTCAGACCCAGGACTGTGAATTTTGCTTTTAATCGTTTTAAACGATTACTATCTCTTCCCCAGTATTGCTAAGTCCTGATTTAATAAAACCATTCCACTTACAAATAGAGGCCATTGCGTATGATTGGGAGCCCGCATTGTTTACAGATGGCTCCACAATTCTGACCTATTACAACCTGTTCTTATTTTTCTTCTAAGTTAAAGAAACACCAAAATTAATTATCAACTATAGAAAAAGAAGCCTTTAGCTCTCGTTGTATGCCTAGCGAATTTGGGGGATTTGTTATTTAGGATCCTTTACCCATCATGATATCGGTGTACTCGATTCATATTCCTTTTTGACCTTCATAAATTCTATGAAAATCGAGAACGACAGATACCTTCGTTGGGCTTGAAGAATTCAACCCTTCTCTATTACCATTTCCCATATAAAAGGAAAAACATAATCTCTTGCTGATTGCCCTCTTAGGCCTGAAATTTGATTATTATACCTTTAATTTAACAGTATGAGTCGTATTTTATGATATCTTGTTGTGGAGAAAGTGGAGATATGTAGGGATGCTTGTCTGTTACCTCTGCTTACTATGACAGATGCTACCCACCACGGTGAGACAATGTCAATGGCGACCTGTCTGTCACGAGGGGGGAGGTGTACGCCGCCCTACTTCACTCCATTATATACAAAAATAAAAGGCCTGGTTTTAAAATAAGTTCTGTATAATATATCGAGAACCACCTTTATTACTAGCTAGATAAGCAGGTTTCGGACTATTTATTTTATTTGGGTACCTGTATGAATCATTCAATGAGTATCTTTGTATTATATTGTTTTATATTATATCTATTCCCCCATGGATTATTATATCTATAATTTTATATTATATTATTATTAGGTTAGGTATTACGGAATGTGTAAACACACTACTGTAGTGCCAATTGGTGGTTCTAGAATTGACGCCACGCGTCGCCTTCTGGCCGAGCTGTAGTCCATACTATGGAAGTTGATGAGTGAGTTCAGTCCAGCTCCTAGCTTGACTCGGGTTAGGGTCCTTCAACCAAAGCTCCTAGCTTAAACTAAAACTTTAGTCCAAGTCTTGCCTTTGACATTAGTCTGGTAAATTCATGTCATTATGAAGATAACTATTTCGTATACCCTAGAACTTTCTAAAAGAGTAGATTATTAATTTGAAATTATTGTACATACTCTGTTATTGAGAATTTTGAACGTAAGATTGGGTTTCTTGTGTTTCATTTATAATTGCTTGTTTGGTTATTTTAATTCACTAACCCCATAATACCAATGAAGCTAAAGGATTGGTATTTAAAATAAAACTAACAAAAAAAAATGGAGTTATTGTGTGCCATATTGTTTCGGTGAGATTAAGTTCGTAAACACCACCACACCACGTGCGCTATGTATCAATTGTTCACAGGGTCACCAACTCCAGGTGCACTATGTGTCATTGTTCAACAGGCCCACCAACACCAGTGCGCTATGTATCATTGTTTCACAGGGGGGCACCAAACACCAGTGCACTATGTATCATTGTTCACAGGTCACCAACACCAGTGCACTATGTTATCATTGTTCACAGGTTCACAAACACCAGTGCGCTATGTATCATTGTTCACTGGTCACAACTCCAGTGCACTAGGTTTTCATTGTTCACAGGGTACCAACACAGTGCGCTATGTTATCATTGTTCACAGGTCACCAACAACCAGTGCGCTATGTATCATTGTTTCACAGGCCACCAACACCAGTTGCACTATGTATCATTGTTCACAAGGCCACCAACACCAGTGCACTATGTTGTCATTGTTCACAGGCTCCAAACACCAGTGCCCGATGTATCATTGTTCACAGGTACCAACACCATTGCCGATGTATCATAGTTCACAAGGTCACCAACACATTGCCCGATGTATCATTGTTCACAGGTCACCAATAAAATAAAAAACCCATCACCATGCCCGAGGTATCATTGTTCACAGGTCACCAACACCAGTGTTCCCATTGTTGTCATTGTTCACAGGTCACCAACACATTGGCCCGATGTTTCATTGTTCACAGCGTCACCAACACCAGTGCCAATGTTGTCATTGTTCACTGGTCACCAAACACCATGCCCATTGTATCATTGTTCAACAGGCCCACCATCAACAGTGCCCCAATGTTCAATGTTCACACGGCCACCAAACACCAGTGCGCCAGATGTATCATTGTTCTCAAGGTCACCAACACCATGCCCAATGTATCATTGTTCACAGGCCACCAACCCAGTGCCATGGTCATTGTTCACAGGCCACCAACACCAGTGCGATATGTGTCATGTTTCACAGGTCACAAACCCAGTGCCAATGTGCTTTGTTCACTGCCACCTACACAGTGGCTATGTGTCATTGTTACGGCCACCAAACACCCATGTGCGCTATGTATAATTGTTCACAGGCCACCAAACACCAGTGCACAATGTGTCATTGTTCACGGCCACCAACACCATTGCCCGCTGTATCATTGTTCACAGACCACCATCAAACACCAGTGCGCTATTATCTCTGTTCACAGGCCACCAACACCAGTGCTCTAAGTATCACTGTTCACAGGCCACCAACACCACAGTGCCCTAAGTTATCACTGTTCCAGGTCACCAAACACCAGTGCTCCCCTAGTATCTCTGTTCACAAGGCCACCAACACCAGTGCCCTATGTATCAATGTACACAGGCACAACACCATGCCAATGTAACATGTTCACTGTCACCAACACAGTGCTCATGTATCACTGTTCACTGGTCACCAACACCAGTGCACTTTGTTATCACTGTTTCACAGGTCAGCCATACACCAGTGCCCTATGTAACATTGTTCACAGGTCACCAACACCAGTGCATATTTAACCTTTGTTCACAGGTCACCAACACCAGTGGCACTATGTAAACATTGTTCACAGGTCACCAACACCTGACTGTCCCTATGTAAACACTGTTCACAGGTCACCTACACCAGTGCACTATGTATCCACTGTTCACAGGTCACCAACACAGTGCCCTATGTAAACACTGTCACAGGTCACCATCACAAGTGCACTATGTATCACTGTTCACAGGTCACCTACACCAGTGCCCTATGTAACACTGTTCACAGGTCACCAACACCAGTGCCCTATGTAACATTGTTCACAGGTCACCAACACCAGTGCCCTATGTAAACACTGTTCACAGGTCACCAACACCAGTGCCTATGTATCACTGTTCACAGGTTCACAACTCCAGTGCCCTAGTGTATCACTGTTCACGGTCACCAACACCAGTGCTGCCTTATGTAACACTGTTCACAGGTCACCAACCCAGTGCCCTATGTAAACATTGTTCACAGGTCACCAACTCCAGTGCACTATGTTAACATGGTAACAGGTCTACCAACACAGTGCACGATGTAACATTGTTACATAGGCCCACATTTCCTAGTAAATCTCTCTCTCTACACTCACTCTCTTCCCCAGGTTCATACCACTTTATTATGACCCACTTTACGCATCGACCATTATTTAAATCCCATATTATCCTTGAATGTATGCATTTATTTTCCTTTTTGTTCTTCAGAACTGTTCGTTGTTGCATCTATATATCAGTATTAAAGGTCCACAAGATTATCCACTTAAACTTTACTTTGTACATTAGATGATATTCATTCATCATGGAAGTTTATCTGAGACATTAACAAGACGTGTCGGCAGGAGACATGTCGGCCAGGAGATCGTGTCGGCCAGGGACGTGTCGGCCAGGAGAGAACGTGTCGGCCAGGAGACGTGTCGGCCAGGAGACATGTCGGCCAGTGAGACGTGCGGGCCAGGAGACGTGTCGCCGGAGACGTTGTCGGCCTGGAGACAGCGGCAGGAGGACAGGTCGGACCAGGAGATCGTCGTCGGCAGGAGACCGTCGTCGGCCAGGTGTACGGAGGAGTCGGGCCAGGAGGACGTGTCGGCAGGAGACGTGTCGGCAGGAGACGTTGTCAGCCAGGAGGACGTAGTGTCGCCAGGGAGACGTGTCGGCCAGGAGACATTGTCGGGCCAGGAAAGGGACGTGTCGGCCAGCGGACGTGTTTATTATGAACAGTTATGTATCTGGTTGCACTCACTTATGACCGGAGTGTATAATACCTCAATGTTATAGGAGCAACCACGATTGTACTGGAGAATGTTCCTCACAGAATGAGCACTACCACTGCCCGTCTAAGTAAAGGACAACGATAATTTTGTCACCATCCATCTTTTCTCGCGTTGTTCGCGCTTGTTGTACCACAGGAACTAAGGGCCTACAATTGCCAGCTGTATTATATACGTCCTGGACAATGTTGACTCCATCAGCCCCACGTCTGGGTGAAAAGCTACCCCCACTCTGTGCAAGTGTAAGGTATAAAATTCGGACAATATGAAAAGTTTAGACACACGTGCAAACATCTGGATATATTTATTGTAGTACGTTTTCGCCATACAGGGATTTATACAAATACAGATTCTTAGGACATAATTAGAAGACAGTAGAACTATATACAAAAGATGAGATAATCAATTCCCTCAGCTTGGGAAGTGGGTGTTAGTGTTCACAGCATCGTCGGTGGTGGAGATTCTGGTGCTGAGGCTAGTAGCTGGCTGTTATATAGGTTATAGATGTTGCAAACGTGTTTAACTTCTTTCTTATGTGTCGGTATTTTATACCTGTCTTGCACATCTTGTCAGGACACTGCACATCATGGAATCTTGGCTCAGGGACATCTACAAGACCTTCCTTCACGGCTGCTAACAACTAACCCATCCCTTTGGGTCGGGACACTACTTCCACTGGGGTAATCCAACCTACCAACTGACTATGCCCTCGTCTGCACTCGTCCTTATCCACAGACGCCTATATAACCGCCAGTCTTCTTACCTTTGCTACCTGAGTCTCCTCCACCACGATGCTGTGTTCACTAACTCCAGGTCTGATGGGGATGATTGCCTTAATCTTTTGTATATAGTTCTACTGTATTCTAATTATGTTCTAAAAATTTGTATCTGGATAAAGCCATGGTTGGTGATGGAAACGTCTACAATATAAAGTTTATCCAGTGTTGTACACGTGTCTTAATTTTCTACCCCCACTCTGGCAATATAAACACAAAATGCAGGTATAATGATGATCCTTTATTGACTCGTTTAGCCCACTCAGTGGCTTTTTTCAAGTTCACAAACAGACTCTGTTTGAGACTTGAAAAAGCCCACTGTGTGGGCGAACGCAGGTCAATTAAAGGATCACTTTATATACTGCATTTGTGTTTATATTGCCATGGTCTGTATTTATACCATTTATTTCATTACCCCCACTCTGTTTGTCTTGACATCCAACTTTTCGTGACATCTTCCTCATCATATTACCGTTTCTTTCTTCGATTCTCCACGTGTGCGTGGGAATTTGTGGTTACCGTTCTACCATGTCTCACCAGACCGCTCTACTCACTGCTTCACTGTTAACTACCAGTCTCCGTAACAGTTTTGCTTCGCTTTGCTTCAGACACCACAGTTGCTTTGATCAGTGCACCGATATTTTTGAAATGTCCTTATCTATATGTTATCTGATCTACAACCCAGCGTTCATTCCGCTGTGCTATAAGGGCGATAACTAGTGCCCCAAAAGACAAAAGTTTTACTAGAGGGTTAGCGCCGGTTTACTGCTGCGAATCTAGGAGAGGTTATCCTTCCCCCACTGTAGTTTATAATGATTGAAACCAGCTCTTGCTCCGTCTAGGGAACTGTTTTATAATGACTCTTTTAACCACTCGTAATATAAAGAATGTAATATTTCAATAAGAATGCGAGAGATTTAATCCTCGGATCATCACTCCTCTGTCTCCAGCCGGTGAGAGCATTTCGTATTTAAGGAACTAGTAAGCACACTCTGCTGTACTGTAGTAGAGTGCTGGGACTTGAATCTGGAAGACTGACGAACCTCGGGATCAACTGAGTCTTGGCATCATTCCTCTTAGTATTATTTTACATAGGATATATACATCCCTCCAACCCAGATGAATTGGAGGGAGGGGGTGGTAAGGGAGATTTTGTGTGCTAGGTGTTTGGATATTACAACAGGCTTTTGTGAGCGTGTTATATCTGAGTGAGCGGAAAGGCAAGTGGTTTACTTATTGATTTGACGTGCTGTTGGAAAGTGTGAAAGTTGTCATTTATGAAGCGTTCGGGAAAACCAGTTAGCCAGGCTTGAGTCCTGGAGCTAGGGAGTACAGTGCCTGGGACGCCTGAAGGAATGGTGAGGAATACAGAACATTGAATGATATGACTAAAAAAGCAACAAACAGTAATGACAAGAAGTATTGCCACTACACCTGGAAGACAGATATTATTATCCCAATATACAAATTCTGGTGAAAAATCATCGTTTTTAATAAAGTTTTACTCTGACCTACATTTTAATGAAAATAAAATTGACTGAACTCTTATCCCCTCAAGGGAGGGTTCCTGATGTTGGTAGAGGGGCTCTGATTGAGGTATTGGATCTGTGCTCCAGTTCCCGAATTAGCTGAATACTTCCACATTCCCCCCCCCCCGGGCGCTGTATAATCCTAAGGGTTCTAGCGCTTCCCCCTTGTTATATATAATAATGAACTCTTATAATTTTATGCTAAGAGAAAAGTACTGAAATTCTGCAATATTTCATATTTTTTGGTTTAACTTTACTAACAGTATTGATTAGTAACCATGATACAAGAAACTTTACCATATGGAGATTAATGAGAAAAAAACAAACATTTAACAATAACTTCATGTGTTTGGAAATGAAATAATTAGTGCCACACAATTCCATTGACTTAACATCATACGGGAAAGCAGACCAGACCAGAGAAAGTTTAAGCCCAAATGCTTATATTCTAGGACTGTAAGGAAAGTCATTCGGACTTCTTTACTCTACTGATGAAAATTACGAAACACTAATCTGTCTGCTTGGAGATCGTTAAGGTGAGGTCAACACACTTGAAAGAAACACTGAAGAAAAACTAAAGGATGGTTTAGTCTTTCTGTTATACTAAATCACTAAATCTAGTTCGTAATCTTGACGACATTCAAGGGATAGCTGAATGTTCGCTCACACAGTTAGTGGAGACAAATAAGTATGTGTAAATTAACAGCTATAATTAAAACCCCATCGAGAGAAGAAACATGTTAGAGTATGAAAATCGTTATTTCATAATGGACTTGTAGTTAATAAGTGTCTCTTAAATTGGATTCAGAAAAGTGAATGTTGAATAATTAACTACAAAACATTTTCAGTCTCAGTAATACTGTGTTCTCTCGTTATTAGTTTGATTAAAAGGCAATGCAGAATACAGCTCAAATAGTTTTTCAAGAACAACGGTTTCTATCAGTCAGTCGTTGAACCTTTCTAGAACAATGTGTGAAAAAAGTGATCCACACTCACAGTATTAGCAAAATTTTTCATATAATTAAAAGTGCGAAAGAAAAAAATGGAATTAATCTCAGCATTTTGAGGGGGACGTTGAGAGTGTGAACCCCCAAACACAGGCATTTCCTCAGAGGAGGAAACTTAACTGACAAATGCAGGCAACCCCATGGAGCCCTGACCACATATGATATTAGAACACACGTGTTGAAATATCAGTATATACGAGGCAAGATTTTTTGTATTACAGGGGAGGCAACACAGAAATCTGCGCCCAGTAAATACACCCGCCCGGGTAGGCTAGAAGCATGGTCCAGTCAGAAGAGAGGAATCCTCTACCTAGACCTCCATGGGGAGGCCCCCCCGACTGTTGTTCTTCGTATTCGTCTATTTAAATTTCATAGTTTTCTCTGTTATTATTATGAGTTTTTCTGCATTTTCGTTCATATAAAAGGCGTATAATCTCTTTATTT
>NC_069399.1:10971568-11004064 GCF_026875155.1 Cherax quadricarinatus | reverse complement strand
TAACCAAAAAAAGGGACTGTCTTCTTGCACTCCTCCTCGTATTTCACTGAAGAAGTCTACCCGCATGTCTTCTTGCACATCCTCCTCTGTATTACACTAAAGAAGTCTACCAGCACTGTCTTCTTGCACTCCCTCTGTATTACACTGAAGAAGTCTACCAGCACTGTCTTCTTGCACATCCTCCTCTGTATTACACTGAAGAAGCTACCCGCACTGTCTTCTTGCACATCCTCCTCTGTATTACACTGAAGAAGTTACCAGCTCTGTCTTCTTGCACATCCTCCTCTGTATTACACTGAAGAAGTCTACCAGCACTGTCTTCTTGCACATCCTCCTCTGTATTACACTGAAGAAGTCTACCAGCACTGTCTTCTTGCACATCCTCCTCTGTATTACACTGAAGAAGTCTACCAGCACTGTCTTCTTGCACATCTATTGTCATGTGAGGTAGATATATTTCGGAATAAAGATACTTGTCAGTACTGTATACCATTATAATATTCATACTTAAGTATTATCCAGCTGATCAAGAGTTACTACGACAATGTTTATCTTCCGTCCAGCTGATCAAGAGTTACTACGACAATGTTTATCTTCCGTCCAGCTGATCAAGAGTTACTACGACAATGTTTATCTTCCGTACAGCTGATCAAGAAGCATGTCGTACTGTTACTACGACAATGTTTTCTTCCGTACAGCTGATCAAGAGTTACTACGACAATGTTATCTTCCGTCCAGCTGATCAAGAGTTACTACGACAATGTTTATCTTCCGTCCAGCTGATCAAGAGTTACTACGACAATGTTTATCTTCCGTCCAGCTGATCAAGAGTTACTACGACAATGTTTATCTTCCGTCCAGCTGATCAAGAGTTACTACGACAATGTTTATCTTCGTACAGCTGATCAAGAGTTACTACGACAATGTTTATCTTCCGTCCAGCTGATCAAGAGTTACTACGACAATGTTTATCTTCCGTCCAGCTGATCAAGAGTTACTACGACAATGTTTATCTTCCGTCCAGCTGATCAAGAGTTTCTTCAGTGTTCTCTCTTAGTACAATTATTGTAGTTCTACTTTACATTTGAGGTATTTTACTGCCTCTAACCTGTCTCCTGCTCTTGTAAATAATTGTTTCAATCATCATATTTGTCACTAGTTCCTGCAGTGTTTGGTATCTCTGTCTTTCCAGTCCTGCCACTGTTTTCCAGCTGTTAATTATTATACATTCCTCTTTTCGCTCCGCCTAGTATAATTTGAAGATTTTTAGAAGTTCCCAATAGTGTAATTTCAATTGTGTACGTCCAGGTCACCAACACCAGTGTCCAATGTGTCATTGTTCACAGGCCACCAACACCAGTGTCCAATGTATCATTGTTCACAGGTCACCAACACCAGTGCCCTATGTATCATTGTTCACAGGCCACCAACACCAGTGCCCAATGTATCATTGTTCACAGGCCACCAACACCAGTGCCCAATGTATCATTGTTCACAGGCCACCAACACCAGTGCCCAATGTGTCATTGTTCACAGGTCACCAACACCAGTGCTCTATGTATCATTGTTCACAGGCCACCAACACCAGTGCCCTATGTATCATTGTTCACAGGTCACCAACACCAGTGCCCTATGTATCATTGTTCACAGGTCACCAACACCAGTGCCTATGTATCATTGTTCACAGGTCACCAACACCAGTGCCCTATGTATCACTGTTCACAGGTCACCAACACCAGTGCGCTATGTATCACTGTTCACAGGTCACCAACACCAGTGCGCTATGTATCATTGTTCACAGGTCACCAACACCAGTGCCCTATGTATCACTGTTCACAGGTCACCAACACCAGTGCTCTATGTATCACTGTTCACAGGCCACCAACACCAGTGCACTATGTATCACTGTTCACAGGTCACCAACACCAGTGCGCTATGTATCACTGTTCACAGGTCACCAACACCAGTGCGCTATGTATCATTGTTCACAGGTCACCAACACCAGTGCCTATGTATCATTGTTCACAGGTCACCAACTCAGTGCCCTATGTAAACATTGTACAGGGGTGTCACCAACACCAGTGCACTATGTAACATTGTTCACAGGTCACCAACACCAGTGCACTATGTAACATTGTTCACAGGTCACCAACACCAGTGCACTATGTAACATTGTTCTCAGTGTCACCAACACCAGTGCCAGATGTAACTTGTTCTCAGGTCACTCAACACAGTGCCATATGTAACATTGTTTCCACAGGTCACACTCACATGAGGCTAAATAACACCCACAGGCCCCTAAGTAACACTGTTCACAGGTTCACAAACACCAGTGCCTCCTATGTTAACACTGTTCTACAGGTCACCAACACCAGTGCCCAATGTATCACTGCTCACAGGTCACCAGAACACCAGTGCCCCTATGTAACACTGTTCAAGGTCCACCAACACAGTGCCCTATTGTTAACTACTGTTCAAGGTCACCAACACCAGTGCGCTATGTATCACTGTTGCCACAGGTCCCAACCAACCAGTGGCACCTATGGTAACACTGGTCACAGCGTCACCAACCACAGTGCGCTATGAAAACACTTGTTTTCAAAAAAACCCCCCCAAAAAAAGGGTTCACCACACCAGTGTGCCACTATGTAAACATGTTCAAGGTACCAACAACAGTGCGTTATGTTACCAATGTTCACAGGCCACCAAACACCAGTGCCTATGTAAACACTGTTCCACGGTCACAACACCAGTGCCCTATGTAACACTGTTCACAGGCACCAACACCAGTGCGCTATGAACACTGTTCACAGGCCACAACAACAGTGCGCTATGTAAAACACTGTTCAACAGGTCACCAACACCATGCCCATGTAACATGTTCACAGGTTCACCAAACACCAGTGCACTATGTAACATTGTTACCATAGGCCACCATCTTCCAAAAATCTCTCTCCTCTACGCTCTCTCTTCCCCAGGTTTCATACACACTTATTATGAAACCACCTTTACGCATCCGACCATATTAAATCCACATTATCTTGAATTTATGCATTTATATTCCCTTTTTGTTCTTCCAGAACTGATCGATGTTGCTTTATATATCAAATATTAAAGGTCACAAGTTTTCACCTAAAACTACTTTGTACTTACATGATATTCATTATGGAACGTTTATTTGAGACATTAACAAGACGTGTCTTGCCAGGAGACGTGTCGGCCAGGAAGACGTGTCGGCAGGAGACATGTCGGCAGGAGGGAGCGCTCGTGTCGGCAGGAGACGTTGACGGCCAGGTGACGTGTCGCCAGGAGACTGTCGGTTCGGAGACGTGTCGGCCAGGTGACCGGTCGGCCAGGAGACGTGTCGGCCAGGAGACCGTGTCGGCCAGGAGTCGTGTCGGCCAGGAGGACGTGTTCGGCCAGGGAGACGTGTCGGCTCAGGAGCGTGTTCAGCCAGAAGACGTGTCGGCCAGGGACGTAATCGGCCAGGAGACGTGCGGCCAAGGAGACGTGTTCTTAATGAACTTCAAGTTATGTTCTGGTGCACTCCACTTATGATCCGGAGGTATAATACCTCAAAGTATGAGGGAGACACAGCAACACTGATTGTACTGGAGGAATGGTTCCCTCACAGTATGAGCACTACCACTGGCCCCGTTAGTAAATGACAACGATATTTGTCACCATCCATCTTTCTCGCGTTTTGTTTTCGCCGCTTGTTGTTACCACAGGTAAACTAAGGGCCTACAATGCCAGCTGTAATATATCGTCCCTGGACAATGTTGAGACTCCATCAGCCCCACGCTGGGTGAAAAAGCTACCCCCACTACTGTGCAAGAAAGTGTATAAAATACGGGACAATATGAAAAGTTTTTTAGACAACATGTGCAACATCTGGGATATATTTATTGTAGACGTTTCCATCCAGTTGACTTTATCAATACAGATTTCTAAGACATAATTAGAAGAAGTAGAAAACTATATACAAAAAGATGAGATAATCAGTCCCTCAGCCTTGGAGTTAGTGTTCACAGCGTCGTGGTGGTGGAGAATCTGGAGCAAAGGCAAGAAGACTGGCGTTATATAGGTTATAGATGTTGCACACGTGTTTTAACTTTCATATTTCGGTATTTTATACTGTCTTGCACAAACTTGTCAGACACTGCAACATCATGGAATCTTGCTCAGGGGGGGTGGGACATCTACAAGACCTTCTTACGGCTGCTACAACTAACCCATCCCTTCGGGTAGGACCTACTTCCTGGGGAAGGAATCCCACCTACCACTGACTATGCCCTCGTCTGCTACACGTGTCCTTTATCCAACAGACGCCTATTTATAACCGCCAGTCTTCTTACTTTGCTTACAGATTCTCCTCCAAACGATGTGTGACATAAACTCAAAGGCTGAGGACTGATTGCCTTATCTTTTGTTATATAGGTCTACTGTCTTCTAATTCGTTCTAAAATTTGTATTGATAAAGCCACTGGATGATGAAACGTCTCAATAAGATATCCGATGTTGTACACGTGTCTTACACTTTTAACCCACACTCTGTTTTGTCTGACATCAACTTTTCGTGACATCTTCCTTAATCATATTTCGTTCTTTTCTTGGATTCTCCACGAGTGCGTGAATTGTGGTTACCGTTCTTACGATAGTCTCGCCAGACCGCTTACTCACGCTTCACTGTTAACTACCAGTCAACCGTAACAGTTTTGCTTCAGCTTTTGCTTCAGACACCACAGTTGCTTGATCAGTGCCCCGATATTTTTCGAAATGCCTTATTCATATGTTATTCTGTCTACAACCAGCGGTCATCCGCTGTGCTATAAGGGCGATAACTAGTGCCCCCAAAAGAAAATGTTTTTACTAGAGGTTAGCGCGGTTACTGCTGCGCATCTAAGAGAGTCACCCTTCCCACCTCATAGTAGTTTATAATGCAAACAGCTCTTGCTCCGTCTAGGGAACTGTTTTTAATGACTCTTTAACAATGTAATAAAGGAATGTAACATTTCAATGAATGGCGAAGAATTTAATCCCGGATCATCATCCTCATGTCTCCAGCCCCGGTGAGAGCATTTCGTAATTTAAGGAACTAGTAAACACAACTCTGCAGTACTGTAGTTAGTGTGCTGGACTTGAAATCTGAAAGGACTGGGACGAAACCTCGCGGATTCAACTGAGGTCTTGGCATTCCCTCTTCAGTATATAATAACATAGATATATACTCCCTCCAACCCAGGAAGGAATTGGAGGGAGGGGGTTAAGGGAGATTTTTGAGTGCTAGGTGTGCTTGGATATACAGCAGGCTTTTGTGAGCGTGTTAGATTAGAGTGAGCGGAAGCAATTGGTTTACTTATGATTTGACGTGCTGTTGGAGTGGTGAAGACAAGGTTGTGTCATTTGTGATTGAAGAAGAGAATGTTCGGGGGAGTGAGAGTATCACCAAGTTAGTCTGGTCTTGAGTCCTGGAGGTAGGATTGGGGAGTGTGTTACACTCTCGTGGCCTGGACCGCGAAGGAATGGTGAGATAACAGAAATTGAATGAAGATGGACTGTAAAAGCAACATGAACAGTAATAACAAGAGTTTGACCACACACCGGGAAGACAGATAATATAATCCCAAATATACATATTCTGTGATAAAAAAATCATCGTTATTAATAAAGTTTACTCTGACCTACATATTAACTGAAATAAAATGATCTGGAACTCTTAATCCCGCTCGAGGAGAGGTTCCTTGATGTTGTTGAGGGGGCTTAGAGACTTTAGGGAATTGGGATGTGCTCCAGTTCCCGAATTAAGCCTGAATACCTTCCACCTCCCCCTCCCGGGGCGCTGTATAATCCTATGGGGTTAGCGCTTCCCCCTTGTTATAAATAATAATTGAACTCTAATATTATGCTAAGAGAAAAGTACATGAAATTACTGCGCAATATTTGTACATTTTTTGTTTAACTTTACTAACATTATTGGATTAGAACCTAATGAAAAAACATTACCATATGAGATTAATGAGAAAAAAAACAACAGTTTAAGCAGAACATTAGACTTCTGTGTTTTGGAAATGTAGGAAAATAGTGCCACACAATTTCCAATAGTATGTACAATTATACGGGGAAAGCAGACCAGACCAGTGAGTGAAAGTTTAGGCGAAATTGCTTTATTCCTAGACTGGAGAAAGTCTTCGGGACACGATTACTCTACTGATGAAATTTATGCAAACACTGTAATCTGTCATGCTGGAGAGTAAGGTGATAAAGAGGAAGTATAAGCACTTGAAGAAACACTGAAGAAAAGATCTAAAGGTGGTATCGTCATGTCAGTATACTAAATCACTAAATCTATTTCGAATCTTGAGCGACATTCAGAGAGGCTGAATGTTCGCTCACACATGTAAGTGGAGACAAATAAGTATGTGTAGTAACAGACCTATAATAAACATTGATGAGAAACATGTTATAAAATTTTGAAAATCTGATATATTTAACTGGGACTTGTTGAGTTAATAAAGTGTTCTTAAGTGATTCAAGAATGAAAGTGGAATGTTGAATAATTAACTACAAAACATCATGTCTCAGTAATACTGTGCTCTCTCGTTATTATATGATAAAAGGCAATGCAGAATACAGCACAAATACCGTTTTCAGAACAACGGTATCTATCGTCAGTTCGATTGCACTTCTAGACAATGTGTGAAAATGTGATCGCAAACTCACAGTGATTTAGCAAAATATTATCATATAATAAAAGGAAAAAACGGAATTAATCTCCAGCATTGGAGGGGACGTTGAGAGCTGTGTGAACCCAAACACGCAGTTTCCTCAGAGAGGAGCTTAGTCTTGACAAATTCAGCAACCCCATATTCCTCCCTCCCCCCACATCACAACTCCCCCACTATAATCCCATCACTCTGTTAACCTATCCTAATACCATACCCTTTTGTCGTATCCACCCCTCCCTACATCTCCTCTACCCACCCCTCCACCCTTTACTTTCACGTCCTCCATGTTACCCTCCTACCTCTCTTCCCACCACACCCACCCAACATATTTCTTCTGTATAATATACCAAACTACAACTACACAAACCCAACCACTAAAACACATACAAACACATCTAAAAATCCAAAACCAAACAACACCCCTTACCACACAACACAAAACCCCAAATACCCCTCACACATCATACACCTAAACATTATAACAATATATAACCCCATATCACAACTATAACCCTTATAACAACATCACCCCACCCCCAAACACACACACTCACAAAAGAGATATATATATAGATAAAACAAATACAAAATCACACCCACACATACACCCCCCTATCACAAATCAAACACACAAACCACCTAAGACACCACATACCTCCCTCCTATCCACGCTCCCCCCCCTCCACCTCCAATCCACACTCAAACTATATCCAAACTAACAAACCACCCACCACGAACCTCCCCCCTATAACCCAAACACACAACATTACAACCCACCCCACCCCCCCTAACGCAAATACAAACATCACTCCACTCCCCTTATAACAATTTACCCATAACAACACCACCAAACAAACAACCCCTAAAATACACCAACCAAACCCTCACCCTCTCTCTAACCTTATTTTTTTTGACTGTTATATTGTTTTTTAGTTTGTTGTTGGTGTATTAAAATGTGCTCTTTTGGCTTGATTGTCAAACTATATAAATTACGCTTGTCGTCTTTTATCCCGGCTTCTGAGCTGCAGTTGTACATAGCTATCACGTGACGGGGGGGGGTTTGTCTTCACCTCTTGTGAAGTGTCAGTTGGGGGAGTGGTTGGGGTTTGGGAAAGCTTGTCTGTCTGACGTCTGCTGGAGACTCGCTTGTGGTTGGACAGTTGTCTGTTGCGTTGCTGGAGACTCCTTGCGGGTTTGGGACAGTTTGTCTGTTCATTATTCTTGTTAGTTCTGTAAACTTTGTTCACAACATTGAAAAGACTTAGTGATTTTCGATTTGTACGGGTTTGTGGGTCCATGACATCTGAGTATCTGGCCCCGAGCTATGCTTTGACTAATTTTGTATGGTTCCTGTGTTTGTCCCAGTAAAAGTTTTCCTATGTGAACAAAGTTTCAGTATTAGGGGATTTTTTGTAACTTTGTGGAGGATCTGCGATGGTCCCTACTTAGTGTCGTTTATTTATCTCTTGTTCCTGATTCTGTGTCGAAGTCGCTTGTATTGTTTTCTATTGGGTTAGATTCTTTGTTGTTCAAGCAGATGTTGGGTTTGCAGTCGGTCAAAATTTAAATTTTATTTGGGCTTTGTCGTCATTTGTTTAAGTCTTTTCGGTCTTGGGGGACATAGTAACTACTTAAGGCACTTACACGCTTTTCCACACTTGTACATTTTTTGAATTTTTATTAAATGTTATGTACCTGACGGCAAAAGAATTATAAATGTGTATGTGTTTTCAGCACAAAAATATTGAACTCGAGAGATTGATTTTATTTTGTTGCGAAATTTAATTTTAATTTGATAATTACCTCTAGAAAACTTTTGATTAATAAATTTTTAAAATTTTAATTTCTTTGTTAGAGCTACCCGTTGTAATCCCAAGCACTATTAAAAACCCTACAATTTTAATGGATAATTGGAAAGGTATGATACTTGTTCGAAAACCAGTAACAGGCTGGATGTAGAAGGGCAGTCCTTTTAGTATTCCCTGGGAAATTTTAAGCTTTTGAATCGCGTTTTTTGTAACAGGTACCTCTAATATGTACCCCCCTGCAGTTTGTGTGTACTACTGTTTTACTCCCTAGTTGAGGTTGAGGGGTCGAGTCCAAGCTCCTGGCCCCGCCTCTTCACTGGTCGCTAATAGGTCACCTCCCTGAACCGTGGTTTTCATATTTCTGCTTTAAAGTATGTAGGGATCCTGCCTTCCTACATCGTTCCCAAACAAAAACTACTTGTGGGAAGAAGTACTTCCTAAAATCCCTGTGATTCTTGTGTTTAAATTCCAATGTGTCCCCTTGTTGCTGGTCATTTTGGGAAAAAACATGCTTTGTCCCCTTTGTCAACCTTTCATTTTTTTGTATGGCGTTATCGTCCCCCCCTTTTTATGGTGTGTGTGTGGTAGTGTGTTTTGTCTGTCTCCATAAATTAAAACAAAGGTGGGTCCGTCTCTCTCAGTATCCTCCCTTAACTTCCTACATCAACCCCTCCCCAAAATCTTGTGCCCAGGAATGGCCTTTCTGTTTATTGGTGTCTTGCCTTCCCCACTTCTGGAGGTCCAGACGACTTTGCTGCTTGGAATTTGTTTTTTTCCAACTACGGTCGGACTTTCCGGGTGGAGGAATTTTAAAAGACAGGAAATCTTGCCCTGTAATTACACCCCCACCAAAACAGCTATGAGAGTCCCCCAAGAACCCCCCGATATGTAATTAAGAAATTTTAATCCTATTATGTGACGTATCTTAATAAATATAATAATTATTTATATTATAATATAATATATTTATTATTATTTTATATAATATTTATTTATATATAATTATACAATTAGTAGCAAAATAAGCGTATGTGTGAACTTTGTAATGTGTGTAATGACGGACCAGTTTTTTTTTTAAACTGTTCACTCCACGAGAAATGTAAAAAAGTTATATTTCTTTTTTTACTCGTTCTTTTGCAATTGAAAAAGAGTACAAGGTCATAAATGTACACACACACACACAAAAAATTAATTAAAAATTTTTTCTCGGATGAAAACAAGACTAGGGGACGCGATTTTTCTAGAAAATGGAGTTTGGAGATCGCTGCCAAACCTGGCAGTATATCTTGGGTAAGATGTAAAGAGATATACCTAGCTAGAGAAAATTTTGGGCCCAGGTATATCTCCCATTTACGTTGTGATGAACTGTGATTTTTGGATTTAACTTTCGAAAAATGAATTAGGATACAATATTTTTCCCAGTACGCCATAAAGATGTTGGACAAAAAATGTCGAAAATAAGGCGAATTTCTGGCGGTTTTTATTGTTGGGAGAAGTCCCGCCGTGGACGTAGAGCAATGTTTGTTTTTTCATACAACACAAAACCCCACCCCATTTTTTTAATATATAATTTATATTTTATAATATATTAATATATTTTATATATATTATTATTATTTTTTCACCTGGCCCATTCCCCCAAAGGGGGGTGGCCCCAAAAAAAAAAACTTTCCTCTTCATCCAAACACTGTCTTGCCAAGGGTGCTTTACACTACGTTTTTAAACTGCAAATTAAACCCCTCCTTCAGAGTGCAGGCACTGTCTTCCCCTCTCCAGGATCAAGTCTGGCCTGCCGGTTTCCCTGAACCCCTTCATAAATGGTTTTTTTGCTCCACTCCAACAGACGTCAAGTTTTAAAAAAAAATTTGTCCCATTACTCCCTTTAAACCGCTCAGCTGCCGTGGGTCCCAAACCCCCCGCAACCAAAAAATCCTTTTTCCCCCCCCCCCACCTTTTCTAGGCCGACCCCCACCCCCCCTTCCTTCCACGACTGATACATCTTGAAGTCATTCTGTTTCGTCCTTCTCTTAAAATGCCCAAAAACCCCTCAACAACCCTTCCTCCCCCCTCTGGAAAACAGTTTTGGAAATCCGCACCTCCTCCTACTTCCAAAAACTACGAATTCTCTGGATTATATTCACACCACACATTGCCCTCAGACATGACATCTCCACTGCCTCCACCCTTCTCCTCGCTGCAACATTCATCCCCCATGCTTCAACCATATAAGAGCGTTGGTAAAACTATACTCTCAGACATTCCCCTTTGCCTCCAAGGAAAAAGTTCTTTGTCTCCACAGACTCCTAAGTGCACCACTCACCCTTTTCCCCTCATCAATTCTATGATTCACCTCATCTTTCATAGACCCATCCGCTGACACGTCCACTCCCAATTATGTGAATACATTTACCTCCTCCATACTCTCTCCCTCCAATCTGATATCCAATCTTTCATCACCCTAATCTTTTTGTTATCCTCAAAAACCTTACTCTTTCCTGTATTCACCTTTAATTTTCTTTCTTTTGCACACCCTACCAAATTCACCACCATCTGAAAACTTCTCTTCGAATCTCCCAAGGCACAGTGTCTTCAGCAAAGAGCAACTGTGACAACTCCACTTTGTGTGTGATTCTTTATCTTTTAACTCACGCCTCTTGCCAAGCCCCTCGCATTTACTTCTCTTACAACCCAATTTAAAAAATATATTAAACAACCACGGTGACATCACACATCCTTGTCTAAGGCCCTACTTTTACTGGGAAAAAATTTTCCCCTCTTTCCTACATACTCTAATTTGAGCCTCACTATCCTCGTAAAAAACTCTTCACTGCTTTCAGTAACCTCCCTCCTACACCATACACCTGCAAATCTGCACTTGCATATATTATATTAAAATATTATATAAAATATTATATATATATATATATTTAATATATATATGTCATGCCGATCTTGGCTTAAATAGCAACGCTCTCTTGCCATATAGGACAAGTGAAAATTTGTGGGATGCAATAATTTCGCCAAAATCATTCTGAAGCAAACCGAAAAAAAATATTTTTGATTGTGTTTCTTTAGTACTAAATTATTGTAAACGTATTTAAAATATATTTAGTTGGGTTAGGCTAAAATAAATTGCTCTTGTTATAATAAGGTTAGGTAAGTTTTCTAAGATTCTTTTGGTGCAAAATGAAAATTTTTTTCATTAACATTAATGAAAAAAATATATCTTTAAACGTATAAGAGAAAATTTTAGAAAGGACTTAATTTTAAATGAGAGGTCATTCGTCTCTCGACCTGCGGGGAGAGAGGACGCTTCTACTGGTTCTTTGCACGCCACCCGGTGAGGAAAAACATAGTATTAGCGCCAAGATGGCGGACCGACTGTACCGGCGCATTAATACTGTCTGCATTCAGCTGGTTAGAGGAACTTTAAGCAACGACACGATGAACTTCTCCCGCCAAGCATTATCAGGGACTGTTATGGCATCCCCAACGAAGAGCTGTAGGGGTGGGGGCATTTGAATGGAATGCCCAAGGGTTTTCGTAAATTTTCATGAGGGCTGGACTTCTACTCTCCATCGAAAGATAAATTTCAAGAACGACGGTAGTATCAATTCGGCGGGGGAAGTAGTTTCATGATTTGCCCTAAGTATTTTACTTGGGTGAAGGAAAGGGGAATGAAACCTTTTGGGGGAAACCCGCATACAGAAACCCAAGTTGTTTTCCCCAGTGGTTATGGAACTGTAAAATCGACGTCAGGGGAAAATGTGGGGGGGACGGCCCTTTTTGGGGGGATCCGGGAAAGGGATCATCCCACACTGAAAAGGGACCTGAGGGGGCCCGATCCCATCATATTTTACTTGCGTAACCATAGAAAAAAGGGTTTTTTTTCACTATGGGGGGCAGGGGGAAGACGTCCCGTTTATGTAAACTTTAGAGCAAAATGGGGCACAATGCCCCGGGAGACAGGACCCTAGGGCCCGGGAACGCTGCTGGGTTACGCCTTAGAAGCCACGGATTTTTATGAATAAAGGGGGAAAAGAGGGGGAAACAGGCCTTTTGGGGGTGAGGAGGTCGACAGGGCAGGGGTGGTTTTGGAGACGGTGTTACACTACCAGTGGAAACGGGAGGGGGGGAATTTCGCCGTCAACGGGCCCTTTTGATAATGCAGAGTCAGCTCGGGCGGGTTTTTGGGGGCTGTGCTAAAGGGTTTTTTTTAAAAAGGGGAGTCGGGGCTTGGTGGGGGAAATGATGGGGAGGCCCAGAGGGATGCCCAAGGGTTTGTGGATGAACAGAACCCAGGGAAGGGGAAGGGGATTTGGAGTGAGGTTCGAAAGGAGAGCAATGTGGTGGGGGAGGCCCTTCAAAAAGATTGGTTGAAGAAAAAATTGTAGTAAAAGGGTTTACTCCCGCAAGGGGATAAACCCGGGGGAAATCAGACAGGGAAACGAGGTCCTCACCCCACGAAGGGCCTGGGAAAAAAAGTTGGGCCCAGCTGGGGGTTGAAAAGGAAAGTCAGGGAGGGGGGGGGGCAAGGGGAAGCTAGGGGAAAGGGGACAGGGGGGGGTTTGGGAGGGCAGGAACGGGGGATTTGATAAAAGAAAAACCCAGACCTATGAAAGGGGAAAAAAGAAAGCCTTCACGGAAAAGGGGGTAAGCCCCCATTCTTGAAAAATTTCGGTTTTAAATTTCAATGTAAACGGTCTTAAAAACGAGGTAAAGAGGGTATGGTTAGAGTGGGTTTTGGGGGAGTTTAGTTTAAAGCCCTTTTTTTTTGAAGGAAAAAACCAAAAGGTTTTTTAGGTGTGAGCGGGTTGTTAAAGGTTATAGGTTTTTTTCATGTGATCTTTGAGGTTGAAAGGGGGTGTGGCTGTGGCGGAAAAAGGAGACCAGCCCTTTTGGGCGTACCCCCTGGGTTGGGAGGAGGGGGGGGGGGAGGTTGTCAGGGTGGGGGGGTTTTGGGGGGGAAAGGAGGGTTTTTTTGGGTGGGTGTGTAAATGCCGCAATAGAAAAACCTAGAGAAAAAGGTGGATTTTTTTCGCGAGGTTTGGTATATCACTTGAGGGGTTTACCTGCTTTTAGGGTAAATTGGTGGGGTTTGGAATTGTGTCATTGGGAAAAGGGTGATGTGGTTCCGAGGGGGGGGGGGGTTTTTGTTTTGGGGGTTCTGCGGGAGTTTGCGAGATGGGGGGGGGGGAGATGTGGGGGGAAAAATAGGGGTTGTGGGGGTGGAGCCCCCACTTTTATTCGTGGGGGATATGAGGCCGGTTAGATAGGTTTTATTTTAGGCAGGGCTTAGGTGTGGAGAGGGGTGAGGACTATCGATTTTGGGGTTTTTCTAAATCATCGTCCCGTTATACAGTTTTTGGGGGTAAAAGGCATAGTGAGGGTTTAGGCAGGATATTGGGAAAATTTTAAATGTGGGGGCTACTTAGGGAAAAAGGGGGGACCCTAGGGGGTTTGAAGATTGGGGGAAAACCCTTTTTGGGAGATAGGAATAGGGGGAAATGGTTTTTGCTGGTTTGGGGTTGGGAAATGAGGGTTTTAAAGTTAAAATTTGGGGAAAAATTTTTTAAAGTACGGGGAAAGGGAGGGCTAGGGGAGCTATGGCCTAAAAAAATTATCTTGAGGGTCATTAAATGACTGTTATGCAGGGAACGTGTGGGGGGGGTTTGGAGGGACATGGAACTTTGCAAAAATAGGTTGGGGGAAAATCCCCAATAAAAAATTTTGAGGCAATTCGAGTTGGGCAGGGTTGGAGGATGTTTTAAGGGGAAATGGGGCCTTTGGGGTTTTTGTTTTAAGGGGGTTTTAAGGAACGGCAGGCGAAAAACCCCCTTTTGGGTATATTGGGTAGGTACAGGGGGGGGGGGCTTTGAGGGGGTAAAGGGCCTTTATCCCCACGGAAAATTTTAGTTTGTATGCGTTTTTTGGTTTGGGAGAAGTGGGGGGGGTTGGCGGGGGAGGGGTAAGGGAGGGTTTTGGGGGATAAAGGGGTTTTAATAGGGTTTTTAAAGGGTGGGGCGGGAAACAGTGACAAATCGGGGGTAGTATTAATGTAGGGGAGGTGGGGGGGGCTTTTTTTGGGGATTTTGCCAGGAAAAAACCCCAGGCATAGAGGGAAAATACCAAACGTTTTTTAATAGGTACTTTGGGGGGGAGTGTCGGCATTGCCCTGGGGGGGGTTTTGAATTTATGTTAAGTAGTGGGAGGATGGGAAATCACAAAAAGGGGTTCAGGGTTTTTAGTCCCAAAAAAAGGAAGGAATGCCGGGGTTTTTAAATGATTACCGTCCCGTTTACGTTAATTTTCCCTCAAATTACTGATTTTTTGTTTAAGGTTTTGGGCAACAGAAGGGAGGAAAGTGTTGGGTTTAGTGTTACATGGGGGAATTTTGGGGGAATTCCGGGAAGAAGGATGAGGGAGGGGGACATGGTTTGTTTAGGGATTTTTTAGAGAGATGTACGGGGGGGGGAATACTAGGTTTAGTTTGGGGGAAATTTGCTTATGATTGCGTGGACAGAGATTTTTTTGGGGTTTGCTTTTAAGAAGGTTGGGGTTTTTTGGGAGGGGGGGGGAGGGAGGTGGGTGAACAAACCCCGTATGATGGGGCAGAGGTGAGGTTTCAGGTCAATTGGGAGGGTTTGGGGGAAAAATGTTTCCAATGGGGAGAGGGTTTTAGACAGGGCTTTCCGATGTCACAGCTGCTCTTTGCGGTTTTGGGGAGAATCCCCTTTTTTTGTGTCCCGTTGAGAGGGTAATTTAACAATCAGGGTTTGGGAAGGGGGGGGCAAAGGGGCATCGTTTTTGGGTATGTGGATGATACTTCTGTTTTGCTAAGGGGGGAAGGAGGAGTTAAGGAAAGGGTGGGTTTGAGTGATTCAGATTTTGGTATAATACCGGGAAAGCGAGTTAATACGGTTAAAACAAGGTTACTAGGGGGGTCGGGAATTGGGGGTAGGGGGGGGGGGTTGGGGGAAAGGGGTTTGGAAGGACAGTGGTTGACAAAAATTTAAGGTATGGGGGGATATGGTATTTTTGGGGGGAAATGGCAGGAATGCAGGGAAGGGGGAAATTCGGATCTGTAAAGGGTAAGGGTTTTTAAATAGAATAGGAGGGTTTTTGTGTGGGGACTTAGCTTTACATCAGAGGGTTGTGGGGGTTAAAATTCCCCTTTTCTATAGCAAGGTAGGGGGGGTTTGCAAGGGTTTTTCCCCTTTTTGGTTTCGAGATTTTTGTGGAAATGCAGAGGAGGGTGGGTTTTTGTTTGGTGGGGATTTGGGAGGGCCCTGGTTAATAAGGGGGTTTGGTTTTTGACGGATGTCGGGAGGGGTTTTTGGTTTGTTGCCTTTGGACTGAGATAATGGCTTTTATATATCAAGTGGAGGTATAAGGGGGGAAAGGGGGGTGGAGGGGGGGCTAAAGTAGGAAGAGTTATGGAGGAGGGACGTAAATGGGGAGTGGGAAAGGAATTGAGGGTTTTTGGGAAAATATTTTTGAGAAATTTTTTTGACAGTGAAAAAGGTGGATAAAAAAATTTAAAATGAAACGGTTTGGGGAGGTGTGAAAGGTCAAGGAATTTTTGCAAGGGGTTTCCGTGTATCCAAAAATATGATTGGGGGGGGTTTTTTGGAAAGATTTTAGTAAGTTTGGAACCGGCTAAGTAAAAATTAGTTAATTTTAGGTTTATTTAGGGGGGTTTCTGGCTTCCAAAAGGGGGTGTTACGTAGTTTTGGGGTTTGTGGAAGAGGCTTTTTGGGGCAGTTGGGGTTGGGGATGTTGAAACGGCGTTTTTATTAGTCTTTTTTTTTTCCTCCTTGGGGGGGGTGAGTTTAGGATGGGGGGTTATCAGGGGCTTTGGGGGGGGGTTTGTTTTCCCCCTTTTAAAGGCTTTAAATACTGGATGTAAAGGGGGGTTCCTAGGGGTGTTTTGGGAAAGGGCCTTTTAATGTATATCATAGTGGATTATCTGGACATTTCTTGGGGGAAAAAAAGGGGGTTTTGGGGGGAAAAATGAGGAATTTAAAAACGTTGGGGCCGATTCTATAGGCGAAGTGTAGGAAAAAAGTTGGGGTTTTGGGCCCTCTTGGGGAAAAAAGTTTCCCCGGGGGAAATTTTAGGAATTTTCCTGGGGGTTTTCCCCTTTGGCGGGGTTTCCCCAGGATGGCAAAGGATTTGGGCTCCTTAAGGGGGGGTTTAAAGGGGGGGGGGGGTTTTTTGGGTTTATCTGGGAAATGATGTAGTGGTAAGAGGAAAGGGAAAATGGAAAATTTGGTATGGGAAAGGTACCCCCCTTTTTTACGAGAATGTTTTTCATAGGGGATTTTAAAATTGGTTTTTCCCGGGTTACATTTTTTAAGCCTGATGGTTATTTTTCACTGGGTTTTTAAAATTTCCTTTAAAAACCGGATACCCAGCCCTTAGGATCTCTTTTTTTAAATTTTTTTTTGGCCGTTGGTATCAACACAAAATTTTTTTTGAATACGGGTTTTAGTTCTTTTGGGGCGGGGACTTTCAGACCTTTTTTTATAACTACTCTTTGTTTTTTTGTCTTTGGGTTCTTTAAATTTAAATTTCATTGCCCAGTATTTTACCGCTAAAGTGGCAAAATGGTTTTATTATTTGCTTTTTGAGCGTGAACTTTACGATATGCAATGTTTTTTAATGTTTGTAATTCATGGTTTAAAATTTTTTTTTTTGATAAACATATTGGTGGGGGTTATTCTTCTTAAATTATTCAGTGTATGTGTATAGGAATTTTAAAGGGTTTTAATCTGTTTTTTGTCTGTAAATTTTTTGGTTTTTTTTTCTTGTTCATGCACTACCAACTTTTTGGTTTTTTATTAGGGCAGGGTTTTGACCTTTTTTTAGGATAATTTAAAAGTTGTTTTTTTGAACGGGGAAAGGGACATACGGGGAGGGGGGGGGGGGGAGAAGTGTCAGCTGTGCTGCACTGGCAATAATGATTAAATTTTAAAAAAAAAGGGTTTTTTTAGGTTAAAGTATAGGGGTTTTTGGGGGTTTTGTTTATGGTTGTAATTTGGCCTTGATTATGGTTTTTTTAAAAAAGTACCGGGGTTGTGTACTAGGAAGGGTTTTTTAATATTAGTATGGTTTTTTTAATTTTTTACTATAATCATTATTGTATTTTCTTTGTTTATAAAAAACTGGATTGGAAAGGGTGTGGAAGGTTGGGGTTTTTAATTTTTGTGGTGTATGTGTTGGTATGGTGCTCCTGTTTAAGAAAATAATTGTGACATGCAAGTAAACTATATGTATTTTTTCTGTATACCGATCTGAGTTGTTATTAATTTAAATTTTATATATATGTATGGGGTGTGTGTGTGTATATGTGTATATATATGTATGTGTATGTGTATGTATATGTGTATATGTATGTATATTATATATATATATATATATATATATTATAATATATATATATATTATATTTTATTATATATATAAAAATGTATATGTGAATTTTATATGTATGTTATGTATGTATTGTCATCAATACTAAGTACTTCTATAAAGTTACGTGGATGTGGTTGGTTTTATTGACTAGTTTGTAATGTTGGTGTTTAATTTCATGTTCGGAGAGGTATGAAGTTCACTGTATGTACCATTTATTTTATTTTTCACCGTGGTTTGTTTTGTAAGTAATACAATGTATTATGTATATGCAGTTTTTTAAATAAAATATAAAAAAAAAAAATATACTATAGAGCAGATACACTTATAAGGAGAGGTGTGGTCTCATGATGTCTGTGTGAGAAAGTACACATATGTGCATGAGAATGTTTGCACACATGTGAGTGACACAGGGGTTGGATATTAAGTATTATACGTGTGCTGGGCAAATTGTGTTTATATATATTCTAGAGGTCTGGTCTCAGACGGGGCCTCGGGGGCGTTGACCCCCGAAATTCTCTCCATGTATATTATCCACAGTGGAACGAGAGAATTGTGTGTGTGTGTGTGTGTGTGTGTGTGTGTGTTGTGTGTGTGTGTGTGTGTGTGTGTGTGTACTTGCGTGTTTACTTGTGGACATTTCAGTGACTTGCATATATATAAAAAGACGAACTCCACAAAAAAGGAAACTGATGACATTTTTGTAGCAGATTTCTTGGTGGGAAGACAGTCACATACGGACACAAATATAAACAATAATTGTAAACAAAACAAAAATAATGAACAGCTTTTGTCCAGTGTTTGTTTCGGTACAGTTTACAACTGCTGGACACAGTCTTATATACAAACTGAAAAATATTGTTTAAGTGGGAGACACTGTTGTGGAAGATGTAGGAAGTACAGGATTCAATAAAGAACTTATCCACACACAACACACACACACACACACACACACACACACACACACACACATACATTAAAAATATATTAAATATATATATATATATATAAAAGGTGAGTTAAAAGATAATCATAATATAACATAAATGTGGAGTTGTCACGCGCTGTATTGCTTATATACTGTGCTTATGGGAGATTCTGTGTGTGTTGCAGTGATTGGTGGATTGAATTGGTAAGGGTGGTGCAAAAAGAGAAAATAAAGGTGAAATACAGAAACATAAGGTTTCAAGGATATGCAAAAAGATTGGTAAAAAGATAATAAGTGAGAGAGTTATGGAGGGTTGAACGTATTCGTATTTATGGAGCTGCAGAAGGGGTTTGAAACGATGAGGTGAATATAGAATTGATGAGGGAAAAAGCTGAGGTGGGCACAAGTCTGTGGAGACAAAAAACTTTCCTTGAGGCAAAAAATGAATTTAAATTTGAGTAAAGTTTTATTATATAGGTTGTGTAAGCGTGGTGATGAATTTCAGAGGGGAAAAGGGTGGTGGCAGTGGAGATGCTTGTGTCTGGTAATTTGGTGTGAATATAATTGGGATGTGTATTTGGAAGTTAGGAGGAGGTGCGGGATACAACTGTTGTCAGAGGGCTGGGAAGGTTTGTTGAGGTGGTTCGGACATGTATATAGAGAAATGGAGCGAACACAAAAGACTTGAGTGCATTCTTGTAGTGGAAGAAGGCGGGGTAGGGGTCGGCTAGGAAGGTGGAGGAGGGCGTAAAAGTAGTATAAGGAAGGTTTTGTGTGCGAGGGCTTGAGACTTCCAGCAGGCTCGTGGCGTGTTTGATGTTGATGGAATGGAGCAAATGGTTTTAATCTGACGTGCTGTGAGTGTGAGCAAAGTAAAAATTTTAAGGATTCAGGGAAAGGCAGCGGACTTGAGTCTGGAGATGGGAAAGTACAGTGCCTGCACTCTGAAAGGAGGGGTGTTATTGCAGTTTAAAACACTAGTATGTAAAGCACCCTCGGCAAGACAGTGATGGAGTGATGATGTGAAAGTTTTCTTTTTGCCACCTGCCTTGGTGGGAATCGGCGGTGTGATTATATAAAAAAATAATATTTATATATATACATATATATACATATATATATATATATATATATATACATATGTGTGTGTGTGCGCGCGCTTGTGATTGCATTCATATTAGTGTAAGAGGTTGATGAGTGTTTTTTATACATGTTTGTGTGTGCGTGCAGTTGCGTTGTTTTGTGCGTGTATGAATGATGGTGACCACGCAGGCTGCCGTTGCACAAATGTGCAAATGAGAGTGAAAATAAAAGTGTGTGTAAGTTTTTTTTAGGTACAGATATACATAAATAGTTACACAAATGATCATGCAAAGTAACATATGCGTAAATTACCCAGGATAACCTAAAAAGTCAGACAAAGTTATATATTTCCATTGTGCGCGGCGCTTGTAACTCACTGCGCGTCTTGCCAATATACAGGATAAATAACCAAATGAAAATAAAAAGTTCAACACTTATTACAGTTCTCGTGGAGGTGGACAAACAGACTAACAAACGAGCACTCATAAACACACACAAAAACATTCACAAACACACTTGAACTGCTAATTAAGTAAAAAATCTTATATTTAATGCAGAAAAATTGTATAATATAAATAGAACTTCCAAAATTTCACTGAGTGACCAGGCCTTGGTGGCCGAACTGGACGGTAGCTTGGCTGCGTCTGGCTGACTTACGGTCTAGACTGTCTTGGTGGGTGTATTTACAGGACGCAGTTTCTGTGTGTCCCCTCCTGTAATTCCACTCACCTGGACAGTCTCTACCGTAGACCAGCTAAACAAGGCCTCGTTCTCATCTGGCTAGATCACGGAGGGATACATAACCTGGGGAAGGCTGAGGCTGGAAGATATCCTAAGGGAAGTGAGGAAGGGGAGACATCCGGGGGCCCACGGATGGATTCCTGGACACATGGACCAGGGAAAGGCAAGGATACCTTGGGGAAGTGGGGAAAGGGGAATATCTGAGGCGGACAGATGGACTTCTGGACTCCTGGACCTGGGAAAGAAGGAGATACTGGTTGCTAAGACAGACCCTGGGAAAGTGGGGAAGGAAGAACATCTGAGGGGACACGGATGGACTCCTGGATACATAGACCTGGGAAAGTCGAGAGCACATTGGGGAAGGGGGGGGGAATATCTGAGGCGGACTCCTGGGAAAGAAGGAGATACTGGTTGCTAAAGCAGACCCTGGGAAAGTGGAGAAGGGAGAACATCTGAGGGGACACGGATGGACTCCTGGACACATGGACCTGGGAAAGGCGAGAGCACCTTGGGGAAGTGGGGAAGGGGGGAGCAGGAATATCTGAGGCGGACTCCTGGGAAAGAAGGAGATACTGGTTGGTAAGGCAGACCCTGGGAAAGTGGGGAAGGGAGAACATTTGAGGGGACACGGATGGACTCCCGGGCACATGGACCTGGGAAAGGCGAGAGAACCATGGGGAAGTGGGGAAGGGAAGATGGGGAATATCTGAGGCGGACTCTTGGGAAAGGAGATACTGGTTGCTAAGGCAGACCCTGGGAAAGTGGGGAAGGGAGAACATCCGAGGGGACACGGATGGACTCCCGGGCACATGGACCTGTGAAAGGCGAGAGAACCTTGGGGAAGTGGGGAAGGGAAGGGGGGGGAATATCTGAGGCGGACTCTTGGGAAAGTAGGAGATACTGGTTGCTAAGGCAGACCCTGGGAAAGTGGGGAAGGGAGAACATCTGAGGGGACACGGATGGACTCCTGGACACATGGACCTGGGAAAGGCGAGAGCACCTTGGGGAAGTGGGGAGGAGGGGAATATCTGAGGCGGACTCCTGGGAAAGAAGGAGATACTGGTTGCTAAGGCAGACCCTTGGAAAGTGGGGAAGGAGAACATCTGAGGGGACACGGATGGACTCCTGGACACATGGACCTGGGAAAGGCGAGAGCACCTTGGGGAAGTGGGGAAGGGGGGAAATTCTGAGGCGGACTCCTGGGAAAGAAGGAGATACTGGTTGCTAAGGCAGACCCTGGGAAAGTGGGGAAGGGAGAACATCTGAGGGACACGATGGACTCCTGGACACATGGACCTGGAAGGCGAGAGCCTTGGGGAAGTGGAAGGGGGAGGGGGATATCTGAGGCGGCTCCTGGGAAAGAAGGAGATACTGGTTGCTAAGGCAGACCCTGGGAAAGTGGGGAAGGGAGAACATCTGAGGGGACACGGATGGACTCCTGGACACATGGACCTGGGAAAGGCGAGAGCACCTTGGGGAAGTGGGGAAGGGAGGGGGAATATCTGAGGCGGACTCCTGGGAAAGAAGGAGATACTGGTTGCTAAGGCAGACCCTGGGAAAGTGGGAAGGGAGAACATCTGAGGGGACACGGATGGACTCCCTGGACACATGGACCTGGGAAAGGCGAGAGCACCTTGGGGAAGTGGGAAGGGGGGGGGGAATATCTGAGGCGGACTCCTGGGAAAGAAGGAGATACTGGTTGCTAAGGCAGACCCTGGGAAAGTGGGGAAGGGAGAACATCTGAGGGGACACGGATGGACTCCTGGACACATGGACCTGGGAAAGCGAGAGCACCTTGGGGAAGTGGGGAAGGGAAAAGGGGGAATATCTGAGGTGGACTCCTGGGAAAGAAGGAGATTCTGGTTGCTAAGGCAGACCCTGGGAAAGTGGGGAAGGGAGAACATCTGAGGGGACACAGATGAACTCCTGGACACATGGACCTGGGAAAGGCGAGAGCACCTTGGGGAAGTGGGGAAGGGAGGGGGGGAATATCTGAGGCGGACTCCTGGGAAAGAAGGAGATACTGGTTGCTAAGGCAGACCCTGGGAAAGTGGGGAAGGGAGAACATCTGAGGGGACACGGATGGACTCCTGGACACATGGACCTGGGAAAGGCGAGAGCACCTTGGGGAAGTGGGGAAGGGAGGGGGAATATCTGAGGCGGACTCCTGGGAAAGAAGGAGATACTGGTTGCCTAAGGAGACCCTGGGAAAGTGGGGGAAGGAGAACATCTGAGGGGACACGGATGGACTCCTGGACACATGGACCTGGGAAAGGCGAGAGCACCTTGGGGAGTGGGGAGGAAGGGGGGGGGGAATATCTGAGGCGGACTCCTGGGAAGAAGGAGATACTGGTTGCTAAGGCAGACCCTGGGAAAGTGGGGAAGGGAGAACATCTGACGGGACACGGATGGACTCCTGGACACATGGACCTGGGAAAGGCGAGAGCACCTTGGGGAAGTGGGGAAGGGAAGGGGAATATCTGAGGCGACTCCTGGGAAGGAGATACTGGTTGCTAGAAGACCTGGGAAAGTGGGGAAGGGAGAACATCTGAACGGACACGGAGGACTCCTGGACACATGGACCTGGAAGGCGTAGAGCACCTTGGGAAGTGGGAAGGGAAGGGGGGAATATCTGAGGCGGCTCCTGGAAAGAAGGAGATACTGTTGCTAAAGGCAGACCTGGAAAGTGGGGAAGGGAACATCTGAGGGACCCCGGATGACTCCCTGCAACATGGACCTGGGAAAAGGGAAGAGCACCTTGGGGAAGTTGCGGGAAGGATAGAGGGGAGATATCTGTAGGCGGTTTCCCCTGTAAAGAAGGAGATACTGGTTGCTAAGCAAGACCCTGGGAAAGTGGGAGGGAGAACATCAGGAGGGGCACGGAATGACTCCTGGACACATGGACCTGGAACGGCGATAGCACCTTGAGGAAGGGGTAAGGCAAGGGAGGGGAATATCTGAGGCGGACTCCTGGGAAAGAAGGAGATACTGGTTGCTAAGGCAGACCCTGGGAAAGTGGGGAAGGGAGAACATCTGAGGGGACACGGATGGACTCCTGGACACATGGACCTGGGAAAGGCGAGAGCACCTTGGGGAAGTGGGGAAGGGAAGGGGGGAATATCTGAGGCGAACTCCTGGGAAAGAATGAGATACTGGTTGCTGAGGCAGACCCTGGGAAAGTGGGGAAGGGAGAAAATCTGAGGGAACACGGAGGGACTGCTGGACACATGGACCGGGAGAGGCTAGAGCACCTTGGGGAAGTGCGGAAGGGGGGGAATATCTGAGGCGGCTCCTGGGAAAGAAGGAGATATTTCGTGCCCAGGACGGGTTTACCTGTCACATTTCGTCGCCCTCGACGGTTTTTCCTATCATATATCGTCTCCCTGGACACGTTTCCCTCTCATATTTCGTCGCGCTGAAAAGCTTTCTCTCTCATATTTCGTCGCCTGGACGAGTTTTGCTGTCATTTTCGTCGTCCAGAACGGGTTTACGTATCGTATATTGTCGCCATGGACTGGTTTCCCTGTCATATTTCGTCGCCGTTGCGGGTTTCCCTGTCATATTTCGTAGCCCTGGACGAGTTTCTCTGTCATATTTTGTGTCCATTGACGGGTTTCCCTGATATATTTCGTCTCACGTGACGGGTTTCACTGTCATACTTCGTTCGGCATAGCCCGGTTTCTCTGTCATATATCATCGCTTAGGACGGGTTTCCCTGTCATATTTCGTCACCCTGGACGGGTTTGAAGATCATATTTCGTCACCCTTGACGGCTTTCCCAATCATGTAGATGAATGGTTCAGATAACCTACAAGTTGATAAAGCAGACACATATGAAAACACTTGCGTATCTTTAATAAGGAAACGTTTCGCCATACAAAGGAGAATGGCGAAGAACAGGAGTAGTTTGAGGTAATCAGTGATACCACCTACCACTGCTGCAACTCTCCTGCCTACAGTATATAAGCTACTTCTTCGCACATATCCTGTATTATTTTCAAGATTGATGGACTGATTACATCTACTCAAACTCCTCCTGTTATTCACCATTCTCCTTTGTATGGACTGATGAAGCCACTGTGTTTTACGAAACGTTTCCTCATTAAAGATACTCAAGTGTTGCAGATGTTTCTCTATATTTCGTCGATACAGTCGGGTTTCCCTGTCATTTTTAAGTATTAATTTAAAAAAAAATAGGTGATGCTTTGTGTCATTTAAAAAGGTGAGGAAAAGACATTATTTACCGGAGAGTCTTTTCATGGAACAACGTCTCGTTGTATGTTGATCTTGTCCTGACTTGGTCATCACTGCACTCTGTGACTTGGTCAGTCACTGCACTCTGTGACTTTGTCAGGGCACTGCCTCTGTGACTGGTCATCAGCACTCTGTGGCAAAATATGCTAATGTAGTCCCACACTCCCACACCCACTCAGTATTCTTTAACAATGTGTAATAATGTACCCTGCACTCTCAAACACACTCAACACTCTTTGACGATGTGTAATTATGAACTCTGCACTCTCAAACACACTCACCACTCTTTAAATGTGTATTAATGTGTTCAACACTCCCACACCCACTCAACACTTTATAACTATGTGCAATAATATGTTGTACAATCACACACTCGGCAACAAAACAGCTTCGTAACAGAAGAAAAAACAGGAACTGTTACAGTACATTTGAGGGGGACGTTGAGAGCTGTGAACCCCAAACACAGCATTTGGAGGGGGACGTTGAGAGCTGTGAACCCCAAACACAGCATTTCCTCATAAAGAGGAACTTAACTCTTCAAAAATGTAGCCTCACCATGGTGCATTACCCATATATGATATTATGATCAATGTTTTAATATCATTATATACGACAGTTGTAATTACTGAGATGGACACACTGAAATCTGTGCTGGAGTAAATACATCCACACGGGTAGACTCGTACGTATAGTCCTGCCAGAAGTGAAGAAACTACTGTCGGTTAAACACCATGGTGAGGCCCTATTATTTTAAATTTTATCCTTCTATTTATATGTCGTAATATGTAATATGTTAAAATTAATTTTTTTGCATGTGCAAGGTGCTCTGCCTTTCCCAGGTCCATGTCGTCCAGGAGGTCCATCCGTGTCCCTCAGATGTTCTCCTTCCCAACTCTCCAGGGTCTGCCTTAGCAGACTGTGTTTTAAATAAAGTTCATCAATAATATAGTTAAACGCTTCAAAATAGTCAATCTCGAGTAACTGATCTGATTCCAAGTTTTTAAAACTTCATTAAAATTTCTAATTTTTATTTTTCAAAGTAAAACAAATGTGTTATTATCTTTATTTATACAATATAGGGTTATTAAAATAATGTGAGACATCAGAAGGAACCATTCATTAGTTATGAAGGAAACGTGAATATCATTTTCATTCGAGAATAAAATGATAAACCAGATTTACGTCAACCAAAACAGTGTGAGCCGTTTGGTCGGAAAACCAAACATTGGTAAAAATTTGAGCCGATTGATGAGGCATTCTAGAGTATTCAACAGTCTCCGAAGATTCCATTTTTATATTATTAATCATTTTATTACACGAAAATTTCTCTGCAGGTAAGCGAAAGTAATAAGTAAATTCCTCGACTTAACTCTCTTCGATCTCTTGCCACTCTCAACTCTCTTCCGGAGCTCTTGCCACTCATCAACTCTCTTCCGGAGACTCTTGCCGCTCCTCAACTCTCTTCCGGAGCTCTTGCCCTCCTTAACTCTCTTCCGGAGCTCTTGCCGCTCCTCAACTCTCTTCCGGAGCTCTTGCCACTCCTTAAACTCTCTTCGGAGCTCTTGCCGCTCCTCAACTCTCTTCCGAGCTCTTGCCACTCCTCAACTCTTCCGGAGCTCTTGCCGCATCCTAACTCTCTTCCGGAGCTCTTGCCACTCCTCTAACTCTCTTCCGGAGCTCTTGCCACTCCTTAACTCTCTTCCGGAGCTCTTGCCGCTCCTCAACTCTCTTCCGGAGCTCTTGCCTAACTCTCTTCCGGAGCTCTGCCGCTCCTAACTCTTCCGAGCTCTTGCCACTCCTCAACTCTCTTCCGGAGCTCTTGCCACTCCTTAACTCTCTTCCGGAGCTCTTGCCACTCCTCAACTCTCTTCCGGAGCTCTTGCCACTCCTCAACTCTCTTCCGGAGCTCTTGCGCTCCTCATACTCTCTTCCGGAGCTCTTGCCACTCCTTAAACTTCTCTTCCGGAGCTCTTGCCACTCCTTAACTTCTCTTCCGGAGCTCTTGCCGCTCCTCAACTCTCCTTCCGGAGTCTTGCCTCCTACTTCTTCGGAGCTTTGCCGCTCCTCAACTCTCTTCCGGAGCTCTTGCCACTCCTTAACTCTCTCCGGAGCTCTTGGCCGCTCCTCAACTCTCTCGGAGCTCTTGCCACTCCTTAACTCTCTTCCGGAGCTCTTGCCGCTCCTCAACTCTCTTCCGGAGCTCTTGCCACTCCTTAACTCTCTTCCGGAGCTCTTGCCGCTCCTTAACTCTCTTCCGGAGCTCTTGCCACTCCTTAACTCTCTTCCGGAGCTCTTGCCGCTCCTCAACTCTCTTCCGGAGCTCTTGCCGCTCCTCAACTCTCTTCCGGAGCTCTTGCCACTCCTTAACTCTCTTCCGGAGCTCTTGCCGCTCCTCAACTCTCTTCCGGAGCTCTTGCCACTCCTTAACTCTCTTCCGGAGCTCTTGCCGCTCCTCAACTCTCTTCCGGAGCTCTTGCCACTCCTTAACTCTCTTCCGGAGCTCTTCCCCCCCGCTCCTCAACTCTCTTCCGGAGCTCTTGCCACTCCTCAACTCTCTTCCGGAGCTCTTGCCGCTCCTCAACTCTCTTCCGGAGCTCTTGCTGCTCCTCAACTCTCTTCCGGAGCTCTTGCCGCTCCTCAACTTCTCTTCCGGAGCTCTTGCCAGCTCCTCAACTCTCTTCCGAGCTCTTGCTGCTCCTCAACTCTCTTCCGGAGCTCTTGGCCGCTCCTCAACTCTCTTCCGGAGCTCTTGCCGCTCCTCAACTCTCTTCCGGAGCTCTTGCCACTCCTTAACTCTCTTCCGGAGCTCTTGCTGCTCCTCAACTCTCTTCCGGAGCTCTTGCCGCTCCTCAACTCTCTTCCGGAGCTCTTGCCACTCCTTAACTCTCTTCCGGAGCTCTTGCTGCTCCTCAACTCTCTTCCGGAGCTCTTGCCACTCCTCAACTCTCTTCCGGAGCTCTTGCCACTCCTCAACTCTCTTCCGGAGCTCTTGCGCTCCTCAACTCTCTTCCGGAGCTCTTCCACTCCTCAACTTCTTCCGGAGCTCTTGCCACTCCTCAACTTTCTTCCGGAGCTCTTGCCACTCCTCAAACTTTCTTCCGGAGCTCTTCCACTCCTCAACTTTCTTCCGGAAGCTCTTGCCACTCCTCAACTTTCTTCCGGAGCTCTTGCCACTCCTCAACTCTCTTCCGGAGCTCTTGCCACTCTTCAACTTTTCTTCCGGAGCTCTTGCCACTCCTCAACTCTCTTCCAGAGCTCTTGCCACTCCTCAACTTTCTTCCGGAGCTCTTGCCACTCCTCAACTTTCTTCCGGAGCTCTTGCCACTCCTCAACTTTCTTCCGGAGCTCTTGCCACTCCTCAACTTTCTTCCGGAGCTCTTGCCACTCCTCAACTTTCTTCCGGAGCTCTTGCCACTCCCTCAATCTATTTTCTTCCAGAGCTCTTTGATACTCACTCTCAAATTTCTTCCAGAGCTCTTGATACTCCTCAACTCTTCTTCCAAAACTCTTGATACACCTCAACTTTCTTCCAGAACTCTTGATACTCCCAACTTTCTTCCAAAACTCTTGATACTACCTCAACTACTTCCTTCAGAACTCTTGATCACTCCTCAACTTTCTTCCAGAACTCTTGATACTCCTCAACTTTCTTCCAGAACTCTTGCCAATCCTCAAATGCTTTATTTCTAAAAAAAAAAAATACTTCTGGTTTCCTTTTTTTATGTTATTTTTCTCATCACTTCTGCAACGTAAGTTTCTCTAAGATTTTATTTGATTTATGAATCACAACAACTTTTAAAAAAAAATTTAACCAACTAAAAAATAGTTATGTTACCAGTTATTACAACGAAAATACCCCTTAAACATTAAGTATTCTTAATGGCATAAACATTAATGTTGAAGAAACAACATTGTGTGGTACACCTATTCAAGGTATAATACATACTAACAATTAAACATCACAGTACATTACAATACAACATTAATTTTATAATTTTGCTAACATTTACACATCACAGAACATGACATTATAATGTATAATCTTAGTAAGTCGGAGACGCACTGACCAGTGGGTAAGACCCACCATATTAGTTGTCCATGTCAAGGGAACGAATATCCCCAGCTGCTAGTTTTTATTTTCATCCCATAATGTTTATAGTCCGTGGGGGAGGTAATGTTTTATGATGGTCTAGAAGATGTTAGTTAAGTGAAATGTGAGAATAGAAAGAAATTAGTTAAATTGTTTAAAAATGATTTATAGAACTTTGTCTTCCAAAAGATAATTCAAGGTAGAGTTTTCTGTACCTGACTCACAATGATGTCTTCAACATGGCGAGAACCAACATTCTTCATCAGAATATTGAAATATATAACGTTCCTGAGTTCCCTAACTTGAGGAAGTCTGATTTTTTTCTACCCACAACTTCTCGACTTTATTTTGGAAACACAAACATAATTTTAACAACCGTGAGGGAGACTGCATATATAAATGAATACAAATTTGAGTACATATGTGCGTGTGGTATAGATGGACGTGTGTGTGTGTGTGTGCGTGTGTGCGTGTGTGTGTGTGTGTGTGTGTGTGTGTGTGTGTGTGTATGTGTGTATGTGTGTGTGTGTGTGTGTGTGTGTGTGTGTGCATTTGTGATACGACACATAGTGTGCGAGGCGATCAGTGGTGTGTTATACTTATGCATGTGTGGTTGTGGAGCGTGGTGTGTTTTGTACGTGTTCATACACGTAAGATACACTGCACCGTGTTGTGGAAATGCGCAAATGAGTGTGAAAATATAGTGTGCAAAGTAAAATATGTATATTACAGGATACACAATACATACAGTTACACAAATTATATTTACACAATAAAATATGTGTAAATTACCAGATAACCACAAATAATCAGACAAAAAGTAACTATATCCATTTGCCGGACTCTTGTAACGCCGTATTACATAACAAACTAATAGAAATAAAAACATACAATTCAACACTTTACAGTTCTGGTGGAGGTGGACATAGATATTAATACACGAACATTCACCACACAGAATAAAACATTCATAAACACACTTAAACTATTGATTAAGTACAATAAATATATATTAATGTAGATGAATTGTATAAATAAATAGAACTCCCAAAATTTCATTGAGTGGCCAGACCTTGGTGGTCGAACTGGAACGGTAGCTTGGCTGCGTCTGGCTGTGACCTACGGTCCAGGCTGTCTTGGTGGGTGTATTACTGGACGCAGTTTTCTGCGTGTCCCCTCCTGTAATTCCATCTACCTGGACAGTCTCTACCGTAGACCAGCTAGACAAGGCCTCGTTCTCATCTGCTATATCACTGGGGTGGCTGAGCTGACTTCGGGATAAATAACCTGGGAAGGCTGAGAAATGGTATATACCCTAAGGGAAGTGAGGAAGGGAAGACATCCGGGGCCCACGGATGGATTCCTGGGCACATGGACCTGGGAAAAGCGGAGAATACCTTGGAAGTGGGGGAAGGGGGGATATCTGAGGCGGGCAGATAGACTCCTGGACACATGGACCCTGGGAAAGTCGAGGGAGACTGGTTGTTGAGGCAGACCTTGGGGAAATGGGAAAGGGGGAATGTCTGAGGCGGACAGATGGACTCCTGGACACATGAACCTGGGGAAAGCATCAAGAACACAGCAAGTGGGTGGGTGGACCTTAAAGACGAACCACTGGCCTCCACGTGCAAGGTCTGGTAACCAAAGATAACTCTGAGGCGACAGTGGGCGCAATTTCCGATTTCTCATAAAAAAAAAACACTTTTTGAATTTTGGGAAAGCAGACTTACCGATAAATTTAAAGTTTTTCATAACAGATGATGTTTACATTTTTATTATATATATATATAATATATATATATAATATATATATTAATATAATATATATATAATATAAGGCCCCAGCTCGAGGAGCTGGAAGAATTTCGCCTTATAATCGTGATACACACGTAACAACAAAGTACCGTATATGCCACCTTTATATCAACAATGTATTTTCTTAAATCTTCTGTACCATATTATGTAATAAAATATTCCTATTGGTAAAAAAAAAATAGTTAAGAGATGGGTGGTAGGGGAAGTGGGAAACTATTCAAATGGCTTCAGGAAGAAATCCAAATATTTTTCCTTGAAGCCTTTTTTTAATCCATTTCTCCAGGCTATGGGCCCACAATTTACACCAAGGTTCCCCCCACCTATATAATATATATAAATATAATAATATATAATATTATATAATAAATAATATATAGATAATATATATATATAAAATTATATATGCAAAACAACCATCGAAAGAATAGGAAATTCCAAGCGTTTTCGTGACTACCAATAATCAAGGAATATAAATAAAGCACCCAAAGAACATAAAGGGGCTGGGTCCACCTCACTATCAACCCCACAAGGTTTAAAAAAACCGTGACGCGCGGCGGCCAAAATTGGGAAAAGGGCCTTGGGCACAAAATCACCCCCAAACTATTCTCCCAAAAAATAAAAATTTTTAAGATTTTTTGTCCCCGGTATTATTAAATTTTTCCCCCAAATTTTATTAATTAAATGGATCAATTTATATAAACCAAAGGAAAAATTCATATTATTTCAAAACTCTTTTTTTGAAAAAAGATTCAAATTTTATTCCTGTCGACCATGGACTTTTTTTTATACATTTCCAACTTTTTGAAAACTCTTTCATGAATAAATAGAGCATTGGAAACTTTTTCCAAAGCTCTATTTATTCTGTAAGAGATTTTAACCATCCAATTGATTTTCAAAATTGAAAATATATCAAGCAATCCATGGTCACAGGAATAAATTGAATCTTGTTTCATAAAAAACATTTGACAAAAAATGAAATTTTCCTTTGGTTTATATAAATTAATCCATTTTTTAATTTAATAGAATTTGGAAGAAATTAATAATACACTGCAAATAATCTTAAAAATTTTTTATTTCTTGGGTAGAATATTTGTGGGGTGATTTGTGCCAAGGACCTTTTCCCAATTGGCTCGCCGCGCGTCACGTGTTTAAACCGTTGTGGGATCGATAGTGAGGGCCACCGACCCCCCTTTTAAAACTTTCCTTGGGTGCTTTTCTTTTATTTCCTTTATAATGTGAGTATCACGAAAGCCTTTGGGAAATTTTTCTATTTTTTTTCAGAGTTTGGGGGGTTTTTTTGGGGAAAATTAAAAAAACACCTTTTACTGTTCTTAATTTCATATATATAATATAATATATATATAAATATATATAAATTAAATTATAAATATATATATAACGCTAAGCATTTAATTTATATTTAGGAGTTATTAATTATTATTAACCGAGTCTTTGGAGTTGAGGTAAAAATTTGAATACCAAAAGACCTCACTTATGATTTGCCGCATCTGTCATGCCTGTCACGCAAGCAGGCCCCTCATAAAAGGGTTCGGGGGGACTTATTAAACAAACCCCATGTTAGGGGAACCTATAGGTACCATACAAGGAAAAGGTTAGGGGCCCATAGGGACCCTT
>NC_069399.1:10930374-10971068 GCF_026875155.1 Cherax quadricarinatus | reverse complement strand
AAAGGGGTGCAATTGAAGAAATTAAAATTAATGAGTGGATACAAAAGGGATATGAAGGGGAGAAATGAAAGGGAGAGGTATCTTGGTGTATGGGCCCCAGAAGTTAAAAGGGGAAACATTTTTGAAGCAAGAAAAAAAGGGGGAAAAAAAAGAAATTAAAAGCATCATAAAAGAAACAGGAAAAGGGGACGACATGACACACTGGAAAATTTTGGAGAATAGTGGGGTTTGAAAAAAAAAAAAAAACCCGGGCCATGAAAGGCCCTTCAAGGCAAATCGACTCGGAACAGGATCCTGCAGGAGAAAAGACGATTAAGGGGACTGCCAGCATACAGAGTATCTCGACAACGACAGAACAAAAGAAAGGGGTAGAAACGGAACAGGGTAAAAAGGGGCGAAAGGGGGAAAGGAGGATGAGGAGACCCAGGAAGAAATCAAAAACGCCTCCCTCAAAAATTCCTATGAAGCCCCCCAACCAGGAAAACCCCAGTGTAACCCAAACACTCAAAACCAAAAACCATGCCATATCAATGCCCCCATCAATGCTTTGAAAAATCCCCCCACAGCAACCCCCATATTCCTTATCGGGGTCTCCACTTCCCCAACCCCCAATATACCTCCCGACCAAGTCTAAAAAAAAAAGTTGAAGGGTGGTATAAAAGAGAGGGAAATAAAAAATAAGTATGAGGGTGGCATAAAGAATCGGGGCATCCCCGACAAAAAGCATCACAGAAACAAAACTCCCACCAAATAATAACAGTTTTCAATCTTTCCACCCGGGGATTCAAATCCGGGAAAAGACGGGAGGGAGGGGGGGGCAGGAGTTGCACTGCCATTAAAAACAGGGGGGGTTTTGGGGAAAAAGGAAGGAATGGTGGCACGGGCGAAGAGACACTTTTAGGGAAAAATCCAGTTGAGGACATAAGGTGATAATTTAGTAATGTACAACCCCCACAGAACTGCAGGGGGCCAATAGGAAAACGATGAGAGCAACAGGCAATGGTCGACACACTGCTGAGGGGGGCCAGGGGAGCACAATGGGGGGAGCAAAGTTAAGTTTGAGTGATTTCAATCACAAGGAGATTGACTGGGAAAACCGGGCCCCCTGGGGGTTTCCCCAACATGGAGAGCCAAGATGAGGATGTGGTACTGGGAAAAAAATATGCTTCAAAAAATGTTAGAGACATACCCGAGAGAGGGTGGGATTTTTTAACCAGCAAACTGGACCTTTTATTACCTTTATGTTGGACATCGAGGATTCATGTATGAAAAAGGCCCCCCGGGGGCTGTGATCATGTGGGTTTTGGCTTCGATACATAGTTGAGCTTCAAGTGGGAGAGTCAGGAATAGGTTTGGGAAAAACCCAAAATACAAAAGGGGGGGGGAAATCTAGGCATGAGAACTTGCTGCAAGACTTCGGGGAGGGGGGAAAATGACAGGAAAACCTTTCAAGAAATGACAGTGGCAACAAAAATAAAGGAGGAAGAGGAGAGGTTTGTTTTCCCAAGGGGAAACAGAATAATAGAAAAAAAAGAAAAGAGTCCTAGTTCCCCAAAGGTTTTTTGGGGGGGCAAAAAAAATAGGTGTCTAGAGAATGGAAAAGGTACAGAAGACAGAAAAATCAAAAAAAAAGAAAAAGATTTCCCAAAAAGAGCCAAAAGGGAAAATGCCAGATAAGGGGGGCTCAGCGCAAATTGAAAATGAAAAAAACAAAAGCCCAAACTGTTGTAAGAGTGTGTATCTGTTGGTGTGTGTTTGTGGTTGTTTGTGAGTGTTGTGGTGTGTGTTTGTGGTGTGTGTGTGAGTGTGTGGTGTGTGTGTGTGTGTGTGTGTGTGTGGTGTGTTCGCTGTGTGTGTTGTGTGATGTGTGTGTGGTGGTGTTGTGTTGTGTGTTTGTGTGTGTGTGTGTGTGGTGTACATCACCTAATAGTGGTGTAGGGGGGTAGGACTCAGCTCCTGGCCCCCGCCTTTTCAATAATCGCTTACTAGGTTACTTCTCTCTCTGCTTCCTGAGTTTTGTCATACTTGTCTTAAATGCTATGCTTTGGTTCCTTCCTCCACTGCATCACTTGCTAGGCTCATTCCGCTTCTGGGAACGACTCTGTGACTGAAGAAGTACTTCCTAACATCCCTGGGATCGTCTGAGTCTTCAGGGATGTGGTGACCCTTGGTTTCTGTTTCCCCCTTTGGAACATCTGTTCTCTGTCCACCTTGTCTATTACACGCAGTATTTTGTATATTGTTATCATGTCTCCCCTGACCCTCTGTCCTCAAAGTCGTCAGCCGGATTTCACTCGACCTTCTTCGTAGTACATTCCCCTGAGCTCAAGAACTAGCCGAGTTGCAATCCTTTGCCACTTTCTCTACTTTCTTGAGTTGCTTGACCAGGTGTGGGATTCCAAAACTTGGGCTGAATACTCCAGTAATGGGCCTGACATACACAGTAACAGTGTACTTGGAACGATTCCTTACTATGTATCGGAACGCTATTCTCAGGTTCGCAGGCGCCATATGCTGCAGCAGTTATTGGATGATGTGTGCCTCCGGAGACGTGCTCGGTGTTATGGTACCCCAAGATCTTTTTCCTTCAATGAGCGTTTGCAGCCAATGTCCACCTAGCCTATTACTCTGTCTGCGGTCTTCTTTGCCCCTTCCCCAATATACATGACTTTGCATTTTGGCAGGGATTGAATTCGAGAAACAGTTGCCTAAACCACGTGTCCAGCCTGTCCAGTCTGTCTGTAGTCCTGCCGATCCTCATCCCGATTTAATCCTTCTCTTTACTTCGCTATTTCATTGGAACAGGGAAAACTTCAGAGTCATCCCTTCCATTCATGTCATTAATTATATTCAAAAAAATCACTGGTCCTAGGATTGATCCATGTGGGACCCCGGCTCGTCACAGGCTGCCAATGTGATACCTCATCACGTTCCATGACTCGCTGTTGCCTCCCTGTAGGTATTCCCTGATCCTTGCAGTGAACTTTTCTGTTCAGCGCCTGATCCTCCAGCTTCGCACGAATCTCTTGTAAGGAAATGTGGTCTACGGCTTCTGCCCCCCCAGGTCCAGGAAAATGCAATCAACCCACCCCCTCTCCTCTTGTATCTTACTTCTATTACCTTTTCATAAAAACTCCAGGTTTTGTGACACAGGATTTCCCTTCCACGAATTCCTGGCTGGTTGTCGTTTATAATCTTGTTCCGTTTCGTTCCGTGTGTGTGTGTGTGTGTGTGTAGTGCGCACATTAACGTTACGCAAGAAGCGCGCGCACACAAACATACGTGTACATAAAACCACACTCGCAGGCACACAGACACACACATACCATGCCACACATTATACATGTGCTAGGACAAAATGGTAACTACACACACAATATAATATACGCGTAAATAAAGTAGTAATTGTTAGTGATGTACAATCCCTTTACAGAACGGCAGGAGGCCAAGAGAAGAATATGAGAGAGCACAGAGCATTGTGGACACACTAGCGGGTGGGAAGACAAGAGCTACACGGGTAGAGAAAATTATTCTAGTTATGTGTTATTTCAATCACAAGGAGATTGACTGGGAAAACCTGTAGCCACTCGGGGGACCCGAAACATGGAGAGCCGAGAGGAAGGATGTGATACTGGGAAAGCTTATGCTTCAACATGCTAGGGACACTTCCAGAGAGAGAGAGAGAGATGAGAGAGAGAGAGAGAGTGAGAGTGAGGTGAGGATGAACAGCAAGATGGACGTCGTATCACCCTGGAAGTAGCTCGGACATCGAGGACATCACGTATGGAAGGCCTGCGGGAGCTACTGAACACGTGATTCTGAACTTTGAATTCGTAATACAGTTAAAGTAGAAGGGTGGGTAACAGGAATAGGATGGGCAAAGCAAACTACAAAGGGGAGACTACACAGCATGATGAACTTCCTGCAAGGGAAGGTTAGTGGCGAAAGAGAAATGGTAGGAAAAAAATCATGTAAACGGAAATAGAGGAGAGGATGGCTCAAAACGGCACAGAAATAATGCGAAGACCAGTAAACGAGCCTTTAGTTTAACCAAAGGGAAAGGAGGCTAAACTAAGTGCACTACAGAATGAAAAAAGTACAGAAGACAAAGACCCAGGGAAAATAAAGAGATCAGTCGCCCAAATGAGCCAGTAACGAGGAGTGCTCAGATACGGAGGGAGGCCCAGCGATTGTCGAAAAACGACTCTTGATCGGAAAGTCAAGTCTGACCCGAAGCTGTAGTATAGCCACATCAGGAGGAAACAACAGTCAAAAAAAAAAAGGGAACAGGTATCAGGCCACGAGGAAGGAAGGTGGAGGAGCTCACAAAGAAACGACCAAGAAGTATGAGAGGAGCTCAACATTAGATTTGAGGAAATATTTGCAGTTGGAGATAGAAAGAACTCCATGAAGTCAGAGGTAGGGGGGGGGTTACACCAACAAGGTATTTACCAACCAGGGAGGAGGTGAAGGAGCTGCCTAAGTGAAACTTGATAGTCTCAAGGGCGTGGAACTGGACATCTTCCGTGGGTCTTAGAAAGGGGAGCAGAGGTCGCTATGTATGTTCAGTTAGAACAATTATCAACTCCATCCACTGAACCGGGCAACTACCTGAGGTATGGAAGACGGCAAATGTAGATCCCCATTTTTTTATAAAGGAGACAGACACAAGGTAAAACTACAGACCAGTGTCAATGGCTTGTATAGTACGCAAAGTCATGGAGAAGATTATAAGGTGGAGGGTTGTAGGGGGTCTAGAACGAAGCAAGCTTATAAACCACAACCAGCACGGATTCAGAGAAAAAATTCCTGTTCACAAACCTAGTAGAATTTTATGACAAGGTGTCGAAGCAAGACACGAAAGAGAGGGGTGGGTAGTTGCATTTTCCTGGACTGTAGAAAGACCTTCGACCAATAGTTCCTCAAAAGGTGATTAGTGCAAAGTAGAGGATTATTCACACATTACAGGAAGGGCACTGCAAGGCATCCAGAAAATACTTGACAGTGAGGCAACAACTATTAATGGTACGTGAGAGGTATCAGAGTTGGGCACCTGGACGAGCGGGCTTCCACAGGGGTTCAATATTACGATCATTGTATTTTTGGCATTGTAATGACCATGATGGAGGAGATAGAATCAGAAGTTGTCCCTGTTTGCGATGATGTGGAAGTTAGGATCGGGAGCAGGAACTACAAAGAATTCCCGACTATGGTGCTGTTCGCACCTACTTCCTTAGGTTGAGGATGATTACCTTCTTCTGTAAATAGTTCTTCTGATCTTCAAGTTAGTCTGGAATTGTATTGATAATAGCCCCACTGGATGGGAAACGTCTACAATAAAGATACCCAGTTGTTGCACATGTGTCTTACTATCATCACTACAAAGAGACATTGGACAAGTTGCAATGCAAGCCTGGTCCCAGTGACTGGCTCTTCGAATTTAACCCCATCCAAAGTAAAAGTCTTTAAAGATTCAGGATGGGTAAGGAAGAACGTGACAGGAGTATAGGCTAGGAGGCCAAAGACTGCAAACCTCACTAAAGGGAAAGGATCTTAGGTGAGTATAATTACCGAGCAACATGTCTGAGGACGCACATCAACCAAATAACTGCTGAGCATATGGCACCTGGCAAACTGACACACACACAAAGACACAGCAAAGTGGTAAGTGGGTAAAAGGAATATATTATGAGTATATGAATGAACAAATACGATGAAACGCAACACAATACTTATCTTTCTGAAATGATGAAGTAAAAAATTGGATAAACGTCTCCACAAATAAAGATACCCAAATGTTGCACCTGTGTATACATTTACTTGTCAGTTTTGTGTACACTTATGTTATTTGTCTGACAAAACAGCACACCTTTTAGAAATTTTTCTAAACTATCAGCCATGACCTACTTCCACTAATATGCTCTCGCCCAACTGCCCACATGCCTTGTGTAAAGTCGCCATATGGGCTAATCTATTTTACACAAAGCTGAGGACTGATCACCTGTAACTACATGTTCTCTCTTTCATCATCTCAGAAAATATTCTGTGTATTAGATCGATAATGCCACTGGGTAGACAAAAAAATACAATTTGAATGGTATAGAGCGTTAAAATAAACATACACACACACACACAACAACACACACACACACACACAAGAGTCGGGGCCAGGAGGTTGGACTCGACCCTGCATCTCAACTAGGTGAGTACACACACACGCAAATACGCTCCACACATACACACACGTATACAAACGGCCCTAGTGTCTAAATCGACTGTGCCTAGGACAAAATGGTAACTAATCCAAGGAATAGACTCAGAAGTTTCCCTGCCGCAGATGATGTGTAGTTATGAGGAGAATTTAAATCAGATGAGATCAGGCAGGACTTCTAAGAGACCTGGAACAGGCTGACCCTGTCCAGCAACTAGGCTTCTCGAATTTAACGACGCCAAATGCAAGTCATGAATATCGGGGAAGGACAAAAGAAGACCGCAGACAGATATAAGATAGGTGGCCAAAGACTGCAAACCTCACCTCAAGGAGAAAGATTTATGGTGAGTATAACACGAGAATGTGTTCGGAAGACCCATCAACCGTAACTGTGCCAAACATATGGGCGCCTGGCAAACCTGAGAATAGAGCTCTGATAACCTCAGTAGGAATCGTTCAAGACACGTATACCGTTGTTTGGTAAGAATTACATATGCAACAGTTAGGTATCTATTTCGAAAGTTTCGCTACACAAGTAGGGCTTCTTCTAGTCGACTAACAGAGAAGTTGGTTAGAAGCAGAAGATACTTGAAGACGATGTAATCAGTCCATCACCCTGTAGACATGCCAACACAAGGGTATTCTTGGTACAGACCTGAAATCAACTCTGGAAACTTTACTAGTGAGGATGGCTGAATTTGAGATGGACCTGACTCCAATTTGACTACATTCTTCCTTACTAGTGGCTACATCTAACCTCCTGGTGGTATTAAGGCTCCATCCTGTCACATCAAAGCATATTTGTTTCCAGGGGACTATGGAACAATTACTGTTCTCAGACTGAGGATGACCACCTCAAAACTTCAAGGGTGATGGACTGACTACATCGTCTCAAGTATCTTCTGCTTTATTACTTATCTGTGCTCGACCTGAAGAAATCCTATTGTGTAGGCGAAAGTCTCTAAATAAAGATACCTAAACAGTTGCATATGTGTACTTACCTAACAACCTGTCGGTATTTTATACCATTTTAATGTTCACTGTATACCGCTGTACGTCAAAACCCATACTGTAGTATGCAGCACCAGTTTGCGAACCCACATCGGGTCAAGCAGTAAGAATTAGAGAAAGTGGAAGGTGTTTGCGACAAGGTTAGTTCCAGAGACTAAGGGGAATATCCTACGAAGAAAGGTTTAAGGGAATCGGCTGACGACACTGGAGGACAGGAGTGTTAGGACAATGATGACGACATAAAAAATTAATCAGTGAATAGGACAAGGTGAACAGAGACAGGGGGGACAAGATAAAGGAAGTGAAGACTCAGATGAGTCGAAGTGATGTTACGAAAGTATTTCCTTTAGTCATAGAGTAGTCAGGGAAGTGGAATAGTCTAAGCAGTGACGCAGTGGAGGCAAGAACCATACACGCTTTGAGACGATGTATGTTAAGCTCATGAAGCAGAGGAGGGCCTAGTAGCGTTCTCTGAAGAGGAGGTGCCGGAGCTGAGGTCTCGGCCCTGCAACCTAGAATTAGGTGAGTTCAGTTGGTGAGGTACGCAAACTCACAACTAAAACAACACCACAATAATCACAATTAATTTTCACCATACATACACAAATTCACTGAACAGGCTAACACAATCATACACCAATACTCTCATACACATACACACTCACATACACCACCAGGAGGTATGACTCGACCTCTACAACACAAGTGCCCACACACATCATACAAACACACAACACACAAACACAAACCACAAACACACACACACACAACACACCACACACACACCACACACACCACAACCACCACAGACAAAGGTTTGCGACAAGGTTAGTCTCCAGAGCTATAAGGGGAATGTCCTATGAAGAAAGATTAAGGGAAAATCGGCCTGGACGACACTGGAGGACAGGAGGATATCAGGGGAGACATGATAACGACATATAAAAATACTGCATGCAATAGACAAGGTGGACAAAGGCAGGATGTTCCAGGGAGGGGACACAGAACAAGAGGCCACAATTGGAAGTTGAAGACCACAAAAATGAGTCAGAGAGATATTAGGAAGTATTCTTCGTCATAGAGTGTCAGGCAGTGGAATAGCCTAGAAAATGGACGTTGTGGTGGCAGGAAACATACACAGTTTTAAGACGAGGTTTGAATTAAAGCTCATGGAGAGCGGGGAGAGAGAGGGCCCCCAGTAGCAAACCGGTTGAAGGAGGGCACGGGGCCAGGAGCTAAGACTCGGACCCTGCAACCACAAAATAGGTAGTACACACACACCTCGGCACTTAAAGTTTATAGGACTGCAAAAACTAGTGCACCTAACTAGATAAAAAAAAAAAAAGTGAAAATTTCAAAAAAAATAGGATGTAGGGGCAGTGAATCAAGGATGGTGTATGAGAAGGAAAACGCAGTTGGAACAACAGTGGGGAAATAAGCCTAAATGAATCTTGCAATACAGTGTGGAGGAAGAATATCGGCAGAGAGAAAGAAGTGGGGTTATGAGCTATAGTGGCTGAAAGCAAAGGATACAGAGCTTGGAGGAGGAATTGGGAAATGCTTGAAGAAGGTGTAAGAAAAGGATCGAAAGTAAGTATGTAATGGGAACAGGAATATTCAGTGGGCAGCTAGGGAAATGAAGGACGGAAAGAAACAAAGAAGTCCTTTGCAGAATTGATATCAGGCCACCAGGTGTCTGGAAAGTGATGAGGGAAATAAAAGAAGTGCTTAAATTTAATCAACAGGTATGGAGGGAAAAAACAGGAAGATGAGAGGGAAAAGTTACAAATTATTAATTGGCTTCAGGAATTTAAAAAGATTACAGAGGGAGAAAAAAAGAGATTGTGAGCATCATCATATTAACAGGAGATAAGGACATGTCCCAGCTGAAAAATTTCAGAGATTGGAGGGTAATGAAAATGAAAAAAAATTCAGCCAGTCAGATTGCTATTCAAGACATGTGGTATGGAAAAAGAGGCTTCAACAGAATCCACTGCTAATGGGCTCCCAAAAGTATCAATGAGTGTACTTCGACCATAACAGAATGTGACACGAATGGGAATAATAAGAGTGAGGGTAATAGAAGACGCAGGTGGAAGGAAAGAGAGGGCAGGGCAGGCATCGGACAACAGGAAAAGTCAGCCTCAGTGAATACTAACACAAAATGGTCACAAAACCCCTTCCAACCACTATAACCCTATTCCAACCAAACACAATAACCAGAAACAAACCACACCTCCACAGTCGCAGCCCCCCTAGCAATAAATATGACATCACAGCAAGCTTCCATAATATTCCGTCCTGCCTTCCACACCTCCAACCTGAACCAACCCCCTCCCACCCCTCAAAATACAGTAACTGAAAGGGAGATGGAGGCATGGTGCACCAATTGCATGTGGAATACAAAAAGGAGAGTGGAAAAGAAGTATCATTAAGCATCCCCCAACAAGCATAGCACTCACGACACAAAGCTCAAGAGGATAACAGATGGGATTCTTTCCGACTGAATATCAGATCCTGAGGAAAGATAGAGGATGGGGGGGGGGGGGGCAGGAGGAGTTGCTCTGTTCATCAAAAGCTAGTAGAGTTTTTAGGAGATGGAAAAAGAATGGATAGAGTAGCAGATAAACTAAATAAATAGGAACACTTCAGACTGTCGGTTCAAAAAATGATATAGTGATGTCCAACCACACAACTGACAGCAGGAACGAGACCAAGTGTACGATGGGAAAACAACATTAGCATGGTATGATCAGAAAGACCCCACATAGTTATCATCATGGGCGATTTCAACCACAATGAGATTGACTGCAAAGCTGGAGCCACATGGAGGACCAGACGTGGAGGCTAAGATGTTGGAGGCAGAGTACTAGAAAATTATCAGGGACTAACATTATGGTTAAAAAACCCCCCCCCCCCCCCCCCCAAAGAACACATCCAGCTCCGCAAGGCTCGACCATCTAGAACGTTTAGAGCCAGAAGGGATATTACTCACATATAAAGGCCCCTCAGTTGCTAGTGATCATGTTGGTCTTGTATACAGAGTTAACAGTGGAGAGTGAAAGCAGCAAGAGAAGAAAGGACGGAAAAGCCAAGCTTCAAAAGAGGAATACACAAGTATGTGGCAAATTCTTTGCATTAGTTGCAGTCTAAACAGGAACTAGAGGGAAGACGTAAATGAAATCATGGAATACTGACCACAAAATGCAGGGAAAGCAAAGGAAGAAGTTCATTGACAAGGTTGTAACAGAAACAATTGGGAAGACCAGAGCCCATGTTTACCCAAAGGCTGTAAAGAAAACCAAAAAACCCACATGTGCAAGTAGTAGCCAATGTTGTCCCAAATTTTAAGGACACAGACAGGCTGTACTAAACTACTGAACAGTGTCGCTGACCTGTATTATTATGTAAAGTGTTGAAGATTATCAAGAGAAGAATGGTACATCTTTTTAAAAAAAGGAACAGACTCATACATGGACAACCTGCAGGGCTTTAGAGAAAGGAAATCCTGCTTCAAAAACGTACGGAGTTCTATGACAAGGTAACTGATGTAAAGCAGGAGAGAGAGCGATGTTGTAAAAATGCATCTTCTTTTGCATTAAAAAGGATTTTGCACAGTTCACACAAGAAGACTGGATGGAAAAGATGAGGAGCAGGCAGGAAAGGAATAGCAAGGAGGAACTACTGCAATGGTCAAGGACTACCTTTTTACGTAAGGAAAAGTCGAGTGTTGGTATGTGACGAAGTTTAGTAGGGGGCGCATGCCGAGTGCGGGTTCCACAATGGAGTCAAGTTCTAAGGTCGGTGTTGTTTATTGTATCATATTAAAGGACTATGGAAGGGGAAAGATTCAGAGGTATCCTGTTCGCAGACTGTATGAATACTAATGAGGAAAATAACAAGCAGATGAGTGGATCAGGTGAATCTACAAGGGGATCTGGATAAAGGCTGCAAGCCTGTCGACAAATGACGATTAACCCCCAGTAAGTGCTAAACTCATGAAGCCTTGGGAAAGGGACAAAGAAGACCGTAGATGAAGTGAACCTGAAGGATCAAAAGACTGCAAGAATCATCTTAAGGGGGGACTTGGCGTGAGCATCACACGGACAGTCTAAGGAGCAACTTCAAATAAACTATTGCAGTACATGGGCACTGACAAACCCAAGAATAGTGTTTTCGAAATCTAAGTAAGGATTCATTTCACGACACCGTACACTGTGTACTTCAGGCACATATTGGGTAGGCATCACCACCCCTGGTAAAAAACACGTCATGGAAACTGTTATAAAGAGCAAAAGTTTGCAACATGCTAGTTCCGGAGCCAAGGGACATGTCCTATGAGAAGAGGCTAAGGGAACTCAACCTGGACGTAAAAGAAGGGGGGGAGGGATATGGAAGAATGTAACGACGTATAAAATACTGAGATGGGTCAATTACAAGGTGACGGGCCAGATGTTTCTGAGATGGGACAGAAAAAATGGGACACACTGGAAGTTTATAACTCCAGAATGAGCCTTAAAGATGTTAGGAAAGTTAATTCTTCAGTCTTAGAGTTGTCAGGAAAGTGACAATTGGGGAGGCGAAGTAGCGGAGGCATGATTCCATACATAGCTTTGCGGGACGAAGTACGATAAGGCTCTTGGAGAAGAGAATGGATCTAGTTAACCGACAGCGAGTGGCGAGGCCAGAAGCAAAGACTTGACCCCTTGCAAACCCACAAACGGACTATAATAGGTAATGGAGTACACACACACACACAAACACAGCTCGCGACTCCTATTTAGGGGAGAATTATTCCTGAAAATATATATGCAAGTTGTTAGAGCAATACAAAGGTTTAAACGCTTTAAAAAGTTAATGTCGAAATAATGGTCTCGTTTTAGATTAAGCTAAATGTCTGTTATAATCTCCGTGGTTCGTCTGGTGCTATGAAGGTTTGTTAACACAGTTATGATTGTGTGTCTCTAGTTCATCTGTTCATCAGGTAGTTGTTGTGAACATTTAACTAACACAACCATGACAGTAGGTTTGTAGGTACTTAATGTTAGAAGCTATTTTAAAAGGCTTTGCCGAACTTATTGTTTTTGATTGAATTTCCTTCTTTTTATTAATATATTCCACAGCTTCGTATTTGTATTTTTTCCACTAAGATACAATGTGTGTTATGGTTTTTGAATGTCTGCATTATTAAAGAGATCTTCCAGCACAGTGTCGGTTTTTGACATCTCGAGTTTAGTGTTTCTAAGTACGAGATTCTGGATACTGGCATTTCTAAGTCTGTTACTCCTTGTGGTCTTTGGTGTGTGTCTCAATATTTTTGTTTTAAGCTCGACAGTCGAGTTCCAAACTTTAGTCCTTCTTCTCACTTTCGTTGTAACGGAAATTCGAGGTACTCTTGGCCAATCGGACCCTATCACAGCTATTCTTAAAATTTTGTTATGGAGTCTACCTCATACACTTTACTTTATCATATCAAATATCTTGAAAGTGAAGAAGTCTTCTCTGTAGTTAACTGTATTTTGAATATTCAATTAATTTCCGTTTCCAGTCCCTCTAGTCACTTTATCTTATTTTCCTATGGAAGTAACTGAGTACGGGACCATGATTTCCCATGGTTCGTCTATCTTTTAAGGTCATTAGGTTAGTTTTTTAAGTGTGTGAAGATATTCCATTAGTTTGGAGAGCAGTATATGATGAGTATTGGGTTGGTGTGTGTGTTTGTTGTGTTGTAGTTGTGTACTCACTAGTTGTGGTGGCAGGGGATCGAGTCATAGCTCCTCGGCCCCGTAGGTGTGTGTATGTGTATGTATGTATGTGTGTGTGTTTGAGTACGGGTAGGTGTGTGTGCTTGTGTGTGTGTACTCACTTAGTTGTACCAACCTAGTTGTTGTTGCTGGGGAGAGTCATAGCTCCTTGCCCCGCCTTTCCACTTGGCCACTACTGGGCACTCTCCCTGCACATGAACTTCATCATTCCGCTTCTTAAAGTATGTATGGATCCTGCTCCACGACATAGCTTCCAAAACTATGCATACTTATTGACTACTTATGTAACTGAAGAAAAACTTCCTAAAACATCCTGTGATTCCTCTGATTATCAACTTCCAACCGTGTTCCTTGTTCCAGTGTACCATCTCTGGACATTCTGTCTCTGTCCAACCTTGTCAATTCCTCTCAGTATTTTATATATCATTGTCATGTGCCCCCTTTATCTCCTGTCCTCCTAGTGTCGTCAGGTCGATTTCCCTTAACCTCTCCTCGTATAGGACATACCCCTTAGTCTGGGATTAGTCTTGTTGCAAACCTTTGCACTTTCTCTAGTTTTCTTTACGTGTTGGCTAGGTGGTGGGTTCCAAACTAGTGCCGCATACTCCAGTATGTGCTAAGTACACAGTGCCACTGGGACATGATAGTTTCTTATTAAGATGGCGGAATGCTGTACTTGGTTTGTTACGCGCCCCTATGCTTCTGCAGTTATTTGGTTGATGTGCGTCTCAGGAGTGTGCTTGGTGTTTTACTCACCCAAGATCTCTTTTTTCCTTGGCAGTGAGATTTGAACGCATCGACTCTGGCACCCTAGCCTGTACTCCGTCTGCGGCCTTCTTTGCCCTTCCCCAATCTTAATGACTTGCAATTGTAGGCGTAGAATAACTCCAGGGCAGTTGTTTTACCAGGCTTACAACTGTCCAGATCCCTTTGTAGTTCTGCCTGGGTCCTCGTCCGAATGAAATCTTCTCATCACCTTCACATCATCTGCAACATGGTCACTTTGGAGTTCTATTATTCAGTCATGTCGTTCACAAAATACAGGAATCAGCACTGGTTCTGGAAACCGACCCCCGTGAGAACCCACACGTCACAGCGCGCCCTCACCCCTAATCTGCCACCTCGCCACGTACCATGACTCGCTGCTGTCTTCCTGACAGGTATTCCCTGATCCAACTGTTAGTGCCTTCCTGTTATCTGCTTGGTTAATCCAGTTTTTTGCATTAATCTCTTGTGTTGGAACGTGTCAAACTCCTTCTTCTGTTAAGAAAAATGCAATCTACCCACCCCTATCTCTCTTGTCTCACTGCTGTCACCCTGTCACAGAAGTCCAGTAGGTTTGTGACACAGGATTTCCCCGTCCTGTCTCCATGTTGGCTGTAATTGAAAAGCACATTCCTTTCTAGGTTTGTGTATGTGTATGTTGTATGTGTATGTTGTGTGTGTGTGTGTGTGTGTGTGTGTGTGTGTGTGTGTGTGTGTGTGTGTGTGTGTGGTGTGTCGTGTGTGTGTGATGTCTGTGTGTCTGTGTCTATGTGTCTGTCTCTATATGCCGTCTGTCTGTGGATTTGTGTAAGGCATTTGCTTGATTTCGGAACCTTATCGCACCTAGTTCCTTAAAATATGTGGAGGATTGTAAACACTATCACTACGCCTTCCAGTGTATTACACTTTTGGACATTCTGAGGACAAAAAGATAATTCATAACATCCCTGTGGGACTCATTTCTGGTTTTTCAGTCTCTAGCTTTTTTCTCGTTTTCTGCTACAAAACTGTCGAATTATTCAATTTTCTGTCCTCCATATCAATTCCTTCTCTGTTTTTTCACCATGGTCTTCTCTCCACTAACGTCATCTGACTAAGCTTCAATTGTCGCTTCTCCACTTTGTGTGGGTCTGTGTGTGTGCGTAATAAAAGTGTATGTGTGCTTGAGTGCATGGAGTGTGTATGCATGCGGGCGTGCACACTCGTTCGAAAAACTGTTTTTGATTTGAAAAATCTGTTTGCTTTAGTAAAATTGCACTACAATCTCAGCAAAGACCTCATTTTTGATCCTCTTTCCTGACCGAATTTTCTTGATAGACCCGTTTTTTTTTTCTTCAGAAGGCGTGTTGTTATGATCCGTGGCGAAATTCTGTTGAGAGGATCATTTTGTGTGATGGGAGGAGGCTGATGTCACGTAAGGAAGTACAGAAAGAAAGATTACCTGAGTTTGCCTCAGAGGTAATCGGAATCCCTCTGACTGAGGATGCGATCACCTCAATAATAAGCTGGACAAACCTCGCAACCCTGCGTGAACAGCGGTAGGAATACATGAATCTATTCATTACCAGTACATTAACGAATGGAAGACTCTCACTGCTCCACATGCCCAAAACCTAGTGCAGCACCAGCCCTACAAGCATGCCAACATGCTCAGGGATGCAAACATCCAACAGAGAGTCAGGTCTCCAAAGCTGTGAGTACACATTACTGTGGGGGGACGTCTTCAAACAGTTCCCCATTTCGGCAATCGAGACGCTTCAAAAACACAGACCTCGTTTATTGCAGTGGCTCTCCGCCTAACTACCCAATTCACACGGAACATACGTGTATTTGAAATGATGTCTGCAAAGCAATCAATATGGACCTTAGACTGCTCACAAAAACCCCAAGGGTGGCACCCAAGACACAAATCCATATCTTACTCTGCTACAGCAGTGTAGGGTATAGCGAGCCTGTAGAGATGATGCAAATTTAAGGACTGTAGGGGGTACCCTTAGCTTAGTGGCGCCTTCACATTTCTTTCACAGCCACCCCGAAGTGTCAGTTCCAGAAGCCGCTCTAGGCACCAGCCTTGGGCTTGTAGTATATTTAATTAATGATTAAATAATTGCCCCAGAGGAGATGGTTTCAGCATTATCATTCAGTAACTTAGTGTGATTAATACTGACGTTTTTTCGGCTCAAATGGTCCGCGGATTATGGGGTGGTATTTTGATTAAATCCAGAGAGGTTATGTCTTAGCATCTTGCTGTTGCAGCCGACCTAACTAAATTCATAAACTGACTAGACTTTACCTGAGTATATGTATCGAGCTTCTCAGTGCACCCGGTTATCAGCTATCCTGGTGAAATAGTAGTGTCTATCGTACATTGCACTGTCTACTGAAGATTGTAACACTACACTGTTCTACAAGGTTGTTTTTCGTTAGTAGATGTCACAAGAGGAAGATGTAATGCTTCACTGTAATAGCCCTATCACGAATTCCTGAGATTATCACTGAGGAACACAGAAACGTTGTGAAAATCAACAGTGTCTTGTTCATTTAGCATGAAACAAGAGTTTGTTGTCTTCGCCAGTTCTTAAAGCAATCTGTCTCTTTCCCTGCAGCCGCTTCGGCCTGGGCGCCTTTCCTTACAGAGATTTGCTGAATTCAACGTTATTACTTGTCCTTGCTGAACACTGCCAACTATGCAATGCAAGATAGCAGATTTGTTTTGATTAAGACTTATCAGTGTTTACGGATAGTTTCAAATTGGAAAATAGTGATGCAGGGTTTTTCTTGTAATTTTTCCTGCTACAGTAAGAGTCAAGTAAGAGGTCATTGCTCTCATTAACGCATGCTATGGGGAGTGGGGGGTGGCAACACTGGTCTCTTGCAGGAACAGTGGGCGTGACTATGACACGCTGGTACTGCATCTTCTTCCAATTAGTGAATCATGCTAAGGGGACACCATTTGCCCCTTCTGAGTGAGTGAGTTTGTGGGGCTAAATACCCATACCAAGCTGGAAAGCCCAGCTGAGAGGAGCATTTAAGCCCAATCTCTAGCATCCGCAATGCTCACAATACAGTCAGCCGCCACTGTTGGATCACCATCTATCCTTGGAAGAATGGGCAAGCTCTCAGCATTGTACTATATATGCGAGTTGAAACTAGCTAATACCTACATCCATTCAGTACCAATTTGTCCTAGTGGGATCAGATACCCTGGAATCCTCAAGGCATTGTTTTGGAAAGTAGCCACGAACGGGTAACTGCCAGGCCCATTGAATTTTTTTTGTGATTGTGGTACCTATGACATGGAGAAATTATGAAAAATATTTTGGGACTGAGGTAATCGTCTGACGTGGTTACATCTGATGCCATCGAAACTGATACCACCACGCAGCTAATGCTACTGAATCAGCTGACGCCGCCCCGAACCTGACTTCGTTCTTTGACGACGCCTTCCTTTGCTGCACAACTTGCTGCCATTCGGAACCTACATAGTGTGACATGTGGCCTCTCTTATATATTGAAAGACTAATGGTGGAGTGTGGGCTAGGAATTGAATTATGTTGCTGTTGCCTATGCCGGTTGGCTTCTTCTTTGTCATTGTGCTGTGTTTGATTGCTGCAGCACTCCCATAGCCAAGACTGTTTCTGAAACTGTTGTTTGCAACGGCCACTGACATGGCCACTGCTGCTAACTTCCGTCGTCCTTACGGTTTCCGTTTTACTGATAGTTTTGCCTTGGACATGAATTATAGTTTCGATTGTGTGTGTCTTATGAAATTTTCATTTTTATATTGTGTTCTGTTCTTTGTTTTATGTTGGTACCTCAGGTTTTGATGATCGAATTGGGAATTGAACAGGGAAAGTGTTGCATTTGCTCCTCTTTCATGTTGGTCTGTAATTATCATGGTTGTACTGTCAATTTTCCCTGTGAAAAAAACACTGAATGACCGCCTCAGTATAGTGTTGTGTAATAGTTAACAAGTCACATCGATATGTGGCTAGGTATGCAAAATACTCAAATCCATCCTAAAGCGACTTAAGTACTTCCTAACAAAATCTGGAAATCAGTGCACGTTCATGTTCATTCTAATTTTGTCTGGTGATAAACCTGAGCCGGAGAAGCTTTGCAGAGTAATGTTGATTTATACGCACCCATGGCGCTTGAAATACTGTCGAAATATTTTAACAGCGTTATTTATACGAACCAGGGTTAGATGAGAGGGGAGAGAAGCGGTGAGACACTTCACAAAAGAACTGCTCTCATACACGGACAACGAACACGAATTGTGTTTTTGGGTGTGTGTGTATGTGTTAGTTACCATTTTGTCCTAGGGGCCACTTGTCGATTAGATTACTAGGGCTGTTGTAAGAGTGTGTATCTGTTGGTGTGTGTTTGTGGTTGTTTGTGAGTGTTGTGGTGTGTGTTTGTGGTGTGTGTGTGAGTGTGTGGTGTGTGTGTGTGTGTGTGTGTGTGTGGTGTGTTCGCTGTGTGTGTTGTGTGATGTGTGTGTGGTGGTGTTGTGTTGTGTGTTTGTGTGTGTGTGTGTGTGGTGTACATCACCTAATAGTGGTGTAGGGGGGTAGGACTCAGCTCCTGGCCCCCGCCTTTTCAATAATCGCTTACTAGGTTACTTCTCTCTCTGCTTCCTGAGTTTTGTCATACTTGTCTTAAATGCTATGCTTTGGTTCCTTCCTCCACTGCATCACTTGCTAGGCTCATTCCGCTTCTGGGAACGACTCTGTGACTGAAGAAGTACTTCCTAACATCCCTGGGATCGTCTGAGTCTTCAGGGATGTGGTGACCCTTGGTTTCTGTTTCCCCCTTTGGAACATCTGTTCTCTGTCCACCTTGTCTATTACACGCAGTATTTTGTATATTGTTATCATGTCTCCCCTGACCCTCTGTCCTCAAAGTCGTCAGCCGGATTTCACTCGACCTTCTTCGTAGTACATTCCCCTGAGCTCAAGAACTAGCCGAGTTGCAATCCTTTGCCACTTTCTCTACTTTCTTGAGTTGCTTGACCAGGTGTGGGATTCCAAAACTTGGGCTGAATACTCCAGTAATGGGCCTGACATACACAGTAACAGTGTACTTGGAACGATTCCTTACTATGTATCGGAACGCTATTCTCAGGTTCGCAGGCGCCATATGCTGCAGCAGTTATTGGATGATGTGTGCCTCCGGAGACGTGCTCGGTGTTATGGTACCCCAAGATCTTTTTCCTTCAATGAGCGTTTGCAGCCAATGTCCACCTAGCCTATTACTCTGTCTGCGGTCTTCTTTGCCCCTTCCCCAATATACATGACTTTGCATTTTGGCAGGGATTGAATTCGAGAAACAGTTGCCTAAACCACGTGTCCAGCCTGTCCAGTCTGTCTGTAGTCCTGCCGATCCTCATCCCGATTTAATCCTTCTCTTTACTTCGCTATTTCATTGGAACAGGGAAAACTTCAGAGTCATCCCTTCCATTCATGTCATTAATTATATTCAAAAAAATCACTGGTCCTAGGATTGATCCATGTGGGACCCCGGCTCGTCACAGGCTGCCAATGTGATACCTCATCACGTTCCATGACTCGCTGTTGCCTCCCTGTAGGTATTCCCTGATCCTTGCAGTGAACTTTTCTGTTCAGCGCCTGATCCTCCAGCTTCGCACGAATCTCTTGTAAGGAAATGTGGTCTACGGCTTCTGCCCCCCCAGGTCCAGGAAAATGCAATCAACCCACCCCCTCTCCTCTTGTATCTTACTTCTATTACCTTTTCATAAAAACTCCAGGTTTTGTGACACAGGATTTCCCTTCCACGAATTCCTGGCTGGTTGTCGTTTATAATCTTGTTCCGTTTCGTTCCGTGTGTGTGTGTGTGTGTGTGTAGTGCGCACATTAACGTTACGCAAGAAGCGCGCGCACACAAACATACGTGTACATAAAACCACACTCGCAGGCACACAGACACACACATACCATGCCACACATTATACATGTGCTAGGACAAAATGGTAACTACACACACAATATAATATACGCGTAAATAAAGTAGTAATTGTTAGTGATGTACAATCCCTTTACAGAACGGCAGGAGGCCAAGAGAAGAATATGAGAGAGCACAGAGCATTGTGGACACACTAGCGGGTGGGAAGACAAGAGCTACACGGGTAGAGAAAATTATTCTAGTTATGTGTTATTTCAATCACAAGGAGATTGACTGGGAAAACCTGTAGCCACTCGGGGGACCCGAAACATGGAGAGCCGAGAGGAAGGATGTGATACTGGGAAAGCTTATGCTTCAACATGCTAGGGACACTTCCAGAGAGAGAGAGAGAGATGAGAGAGAGAGAGAGAGTGAGAGTGAGGTGAGGATGAACAGCAAGATGGACGTCGTATCACCCTGGAAGTAGCTCGGACATCGAGGACATCACGTATGGAAGGCCTGCGGGAGCTACTGAACACGTGATTCTGAACTTTGAATTCGTAATACAGTTAAAGTAGAAGGGTGGGTAACAGGAATAGGATGGGCAAAGCAAACTACAAAGGGGAGACTACACAGCATGATGAACTTCCTGCAAGGGAAGGTTAGTGGCGAAAGAGAAATGGTAGGAAAAAAATCATGTAAACGGAAATAGAGGAGAGGATGGCTCAAAACGGCACAGAAATAATGCGAAGACCAGTAAACGAGCCTTTAGTTTAACCAAAGGGAAAGGAGGCTAAACTAAGTGCACTACAGAATGAAAAAAGTACAGAAGACAAAGACCCAGGGAAAATAAAGAGATCAGTCGCCCAAATGAGCCAGTAACGAGGAGTGCTCAGATACGGAGGGAGGCCCAGCGATTGTCGAAAAACGACTCTTGATCGGAAAGTCAAGTCTGACCCGAAGCTGTAGTATAGCCACATCAGGAGGAAACAACAGTCAAAAAAAAAAAGGGAACAGGTATCAGGCCACGAGGAAGGAAGGTGGAGGAGCTCACAAAGAAACGACCAAGAAGTATGAGAGGAGCTCAACATTAGATTTGAGGAAATATTTGCAGTTGGAGATAGAAAGAACTCCATGAAGTCAGAGGTAGGGGGGGGGTTACACCAACAAGGTATTTACCAACCAGGGAGGAGGTGAAGGAGCTGCCTAAGTGAAACTTGATAGTCTCAAGGGCGTGGAACTGGACATCTTCCGTGGGTCTTAGAAAGGGGAGCAGAGGTCGCTATGTATGTTCAGTTAGAACAATTATCAACTCCATCCACTGAACCGGGCAACTACCTGAGGTATGGAAGACGGCAAATGTAGATCCCCATTTTTTTATAAAGGAGACAGACACAAGGTAAAACTACAGACCAGTGTCAATGGCTTGTATAGTACGCAAAGTCATGGAGAAGATTATAAGGTGGAGGGTTGTAGGGGGTCTAGAACGAAGCAAGCTTATAAACCACAACCAGCACGGATTCAGAGAAAAAATTCCTGTTCACAAACCTAGTAGAATTTTATGACAAGGTGTCGAAGCAAGACACGAAAGAGAGGGGTGGGTAGTTGCATTTTCCTGGACTGTAGAAAGACCTTCGACCAATAGTTCCTCAAAAGGTGATTAGTGCAAAGTAGAGGATTATTCACACATTACAGGAAGGGCACTGCAAGGCATCCAGAAAATACTTGACAGTGAGGCAACAACTATTAATGGTACGTGAGAGGTATCAGAGTTGGGCACCTGGACGAGCGGGCTTCCACAGGGGTTCAATATTACGATCATTGTATTTTTGGCATTGTAATGACCATGATGGAGGAGATAGAATCAGAAGTGTCCCTGTTTGCAGATGATGTGAAGTTAGGATCGGGAGCAGGAACTACAAAGAATTCCCGACTATGGTGCTGTTCGCACCTACTTCCTTAGGTTGAGGATGATTACCTTCTTCTGTAAATAGTTCTTCTGATCTTCAAGTTAGTCCTGGAATTTGTATTGATAAAGCCACTGGATGGCGAAACGTCTACAATAAAGATACCCAGATGTTGCACATGTGTCTTACTCTCATCACTACAAAGAGACATTGGACAAGTTGCAAGCCTGGTCCAGTGACTGGCTCCTCGAATTTAACCCCATCAAATGTAAAGTCATGAAAGATTCAGGATGGGTAAAGAAGAACGTAGACAGAGTATAGGCTAGGAGGCCAAAGACTGCAAACCTCACTAAAGGGAAAGGATCTTAGGGTGAGTATAATACCGAGCACATATCCTGAGGCGCACATCAACCAAATAACTGCTGCAGCATATGGGCACCTGGCAAACCTGACACACACACAAAGACACAGCAAGTGGTAGTGGTAAAAGAATATATTATGGTATATGAATGAACAAATACGAATGAAACGCAACACAAAACTTATCTTTACTGGACTGATGAAGTAAACAATTGGATAAACGTCTCCACAATAAAGATACCCAAGTGTTGCACCTGTGTCATACTCATTTACTTGTCAGTTTTGTGTACCACTTATGTATTTGTCTGACACAACAGCTTAGAATCTAACTATTCAGCATGACCTACTTCCACTAATATGCTCTGCCCAACTGCCCAACATGCCTCGTGTAAGTCGCCATCACTGGGTATCTATTTTACCAAAGCTGCAGGACTGATCACCTGTAACTACATGTTCATCTCTTTCATCATCTCCAGAAAATATTCTGTGTATTAGATCGATAATGCCACTGGGTAGCGATACGCCGTACCAATTATGATACCCAAGTGTTGCACATGTATTTTGTTCATTAATTTGTTGGTTTTGTATAACAATACTATAACTTTCTTTTGGAGCTTAGATATAGCTAATTCTTCTACAAAACTTGCCTATCCTATTGACATGATCTACTGCTTCTAGTAGAGTTGACTCTCCTGTCACACTGTCTACAAACTACTGTCCCTCAACTGTCCCCAATATTCATTTCTGTCCTTGGGCTTATATTTGAGATTCAAGGCTGAGAGACTGATCATCTTAAACCACTACTTCACATCTACCACTATCATTAATTATCTGTACTGGAATGATAATGACATTGATTAGCGTAACGTTACCACAATAAAGATGCCCCAGTTCTCCATACAAAATTTAATGTTAAAACAAATATTAGTCAAGAAAATAGAATAAGAAGATTGCAAGTAGTTTCAAGTTATTGGCAAAAACTTAAATGATTATGCCAAGAGAATGTAATGGGATGAAGCCTATTTGGAAAAAAAATTAAAGCGATAAACACAAATAGGTGATAACAACATTTACACAGATTAAACACATGGAAGAAAATGTTAAAAAAAAAGAGGATCTAGAGAAATCGAAAACTACAAGAATATACTAATTAGAAAAGAATTTTGATCGAAGAGGGGACGTAAATATAAGATTATATAAAAATTGCTGAGAGAAATCCGGGAATTGGTGAAGATTGAAGCCATTTTTCGTTAGTCGTAAAACTCACATCCAGTGATTTGTTTACAATCCTGTTAATACGATTTTGTGAGTCGTTGCTGAGAAGTTAATAAGAATAGGAGAATTTTTTTGTTTACAGACTAGCAGGGTCCCACTGACTTATCAAACTGTTTATCATTTGAACGATTGTTGGATTACATACTAGCCAAATTAAAACAAACGGAAAAAAAAGGAAAATAGGGAATAAAAATTTTTGAGATTTTAAATGTTAACGTATATGAAATAATCTCAAAAAAGGCAAGAATTAAGGCATATTACACAACCCGAGAAACTTTATACGCAGCAAATGAAAATCTATTTTATAATATACTTTATTCAACTTTATTGACAATACAGTTTATTCGGTTTTATTCGAGTGATTCTGCTTTGTATGGAGGAGTCAGCGAGGAAGAAATTACTCTCAATCATTGAAACTTTTCAAGTTATATTAGATCTAATTTGCCAGACGTAAAAGGCTTTACCAAGGGATCTGTGACTACTCAAAAATTACCTGACAGAAAAAAGAAATGATCATATCTTCATTGATTCTTTTTCTGTCTCTATGATCACTACACAAATAACCCGCACATAAAAGAGAGAAGCTTACGACGACGTTTCGGTCCGACTTGGACCATTTACAAAGTCACACTGTTGAATTAGACACATGGGTATCTTTATTGAGGAAACGTTTCGCCACACAGTGGCTTCATCAGTCCATACAAAGGAGAAACTTGATGGACTGATGGACTGATGGACTGACCACATCGACTCAAGGTTGAGGGACTGATTACCTCATTCTCCTCCTGTTCTTCAAGTTTCTCCTTTGTATGGACTGATGAAGCCACTGTGTGGCGAAACGTTTCCTCAATAAAGATACCCAAGAGTTGCACATGTGTCTAATTCAACAACATGTCAGTTCTCTGAACCATTCATCTACAAAGTCACACTGGTCCAAGTCGGACCGGAACGTCGTCGTAAGCTTCTCTCTTTTATGTGCGGGTTATTTGTGTATCGTTCCAGTCACAGTATTGTGCCTTTTTTTTATCAAAACCTCTATATGTACGTAATCTGATTGACAGCGATATGAATACTATTGCCACCAATTTCCAGTGTAGGTCGGCCATCACGATGTTTACGTCATTTTCCTTATTTTTTGGGGACTCAGTATCTAACTGTTCATCTCCTTGGCTGTTTTCTCCTTGGATAAGAAACCTAACTACACCAGAATGAATCTGATGTTTTCTATTAGCTCATTAAACACTTGTTCTAGTAAAATTAGGATCGACATCAATTGTTTTAACTTGTTGAAACAAGGTATCAATGACCTCATTTCGCTTGTCATACGAGTGTGCAAATGTAGGATTAAATTCCTAAATAGTCAGAGACCATCTTGTATTAATATTGGTAGAATTACCGACAACATGTTAGGTAAAAGGACACAAATGTCTTCTCAAATCCATCCATATACATTTGCCCATCCTATTTTTTTTTATGCTACCCAAGCCATAGCTTTTGTAATCTTTCTCATGTACCAGTTGTACCACAGGTATAACTACTACTACTACGTCTACTTGTACTACCCCTCACTCAAAGCCTATATATATCCTCAGTGTCCATGTATTGTTTGTAACGGCTGTATTTGTGTCCTTTTACTTAACAGAGACCATCTTGCCATCCTAACCGACGATTGCCTATATTTGAAATTTTTAGAAGAAAAGGACATGTTAGGTCAGTTTATGTACTGGATTCAGGTATATCTTGTTTTAGAATTGCTTTAATGTCTATATTTAACGCTTTCTGTCCAGTTCCAATACAGTTCTTCTCATCATCTGTCGTTGCATTGTCAGCGAATGCTTTGGGATTTTAATTTCCATGGCTTTTGAACTGGGACTATACCTCTCCTAGCAACAATGGTATCTATTGTCACAGGAAGGTTCTCAGTTTCACGGAATACAAGATTAGAAGTAGAAGTTATATTTCTATTGACTGTTTAGAATGCCTTTTCTTGACTATGGCCCCTTGGAAGAAATTTTTCCCTTAGAGAATGTCAGAAAGCTGCAATATATAAAACAGGACAATAAAGGGATGTGTACAATCCTGCAAATTTCCACATATGATTATTCGTCTCCACCCCTTTGAGTAGAGAGGACGTGCGCTGCGCTACCCCTGGTTTGATTAGGGGCAGTTATTTTTACAGCAGGCGCAGCAAGCGGGAGCTAAAACACCCCTGTGTTGAGCTTATCCGTGGGCTGGACAGAACTTCTAGGACCGTACTCCGCAATATACGAATACTATGGTTTTGTGACGGGAGATAAAGGGTACCGAATGGACACGGGGGCTTTGTCAAGTTTTTTTTGCAAGGTGTATAGGCGGTGTAACAATCCCAGGAGGTTACTTTGACAGTTAACTCCGCTGTACCGTGCGACTTCACGACTTTCTCCCCATAACAGGGGTTAAGATTAAAAAATGTGCCTTTCGAGGCGGATGTTTCTGACACCGTCTTGGATGGCAAAAGGGGACATAATATGGCCACTGTTGGGGAATGGGCCCCTGGGCCATACGCAGGAAACTCGAAGGAAGTATTCGTGAAGATGACGTTACTTACCCCTTTCCTCGTACTAGTGTCCCAGAATTTTCTACCCAGGTGTTTGTACATACCTGGGCAACGCCGGACCTTTTCGGTTATGTGGATCAAGATCACCTACGGCTCGTGAAAAAGGAGGCGTGGCAAAGGAAAAAAAAGGGAAAACGACATACAGCAATAGAAAGTGAGATTTGCTTATGTGACTCGGGGCCAAAAGGTGGGCCCGGATGGGGAGTCGAGGGGTGAGGAATGGAGTCACAGGTGTGACGAGGGGGGGGACACCCTTCATAAAACCAGCTCAGGTTTGGAAGAGGACCCCCCCGACTCGAGTGTAGCGATGTGGAAGACTTTTACCAGGTTTTAAATGGTTATTGGGCAAGATTGGGGAAGGTTGGGGCCAATTTTTCGGGGTTGTTGTGGATCCGGGCTGGAACGGGGTCTATTTTCCGCAGGGGTGATAAAATCTTTGTGCAAGCGGGGGGTGGAGGTCCACCGGGACAATGATCAACACATGGGAAGCAAGGGAAAATCAGGGAAGCGCGCTGTGCACATCGACCCCGGACGTATCACGCCTGCTCAGCCACTGGCAAAAGCCCCGGGCATGTTACGCGAGGGGAAACGCGGCCCTAAGGGGCAGGGTTGGTTAAGGGGTTTCAAAAGGGGGGGGAGAGGGACCGAGGTGCACGAAACATTGGTGGCAAGACAGTACCAGGTCAAAAAGGGAAAAAAACCACTCTGAAAAGCTTAAAGTGCATGACATTGAAATTAATGGCTGAAAATCAAGAAAAAGTGTTTTTGGTTTTAGTAAATTTTTTGGGTTGCGTAAAGTTTTGTGGGGTGTTCGTGCAGGAAACAACAAACAGCCCCGGTTATGAGTTAAAAAAAAGGGGTATAAGTGTATTTGGAGCATGCGATAAGGTTAAAAAGGAGGATTTTGCCATCCTGGAAGGGAAATAGCCCGTTGAAATGGGGCATTGTGAGGGGGGGGGGGAGGTGATTCGGTAGGGGTGGTGGGAGGGTACAGATGATTTTGGGTGTGTTGTAGGCCAGCAGAGGGAAAAGTCGATTAAGAAAAAAATTTGTAAGGGTGTTTTAGTATTATTTGCGTGCTTTGCCGGGGTGTAGCTGTAATTGGGGGTGATTGGAATGTGGATAAGGCGTAAGGATGGGGGAACCTAGAGGGCGGGTTTTTTTGGGGATTTTGGGGGAATTAAATTTAAATGGAGGGGGGTTAATACGTTGGACGGGGTGGGGTTGTAGAACAACTTTTGTTAGACGTGATATGCGGAAAGAGGGATCGTTTGTAGTGCCCCGAACATAAAAGGAGCAGAGTCGGGGGTGACGGGGGTTTTTTTCGGATCACAGAGGAGTAATGGGGGACCTAGAATGGGGGGGGATTGCCTAGAAGGGTCAAGGTTATTGGAAGTTAAATGTGAAGCTTTTGCGGGGTGGGGAAGTCGTCATCTTTTGCGAAATTGGGGGGAACGGTTGGGGATGGGGGCCCCGGGGGAGATGAACGGTAAATTGGGTGGGATTCGGTGGCTAAAAATCGTATAAAGAAATTTTATTTTTGTGGTGGGAGGGAAGTAAATCGGTTAAAGTATGGGTTTTCAAAGATTCAAGGGCACTGGGGGATGTTATGAAGGGGAGGAGCAAGCTATCCAGTGCGGGACTTTTGGGGTTAAAGGAGAGTATTGGGTATTGCAAAACAGCGTTTTGGGGTTGGTGCGAATTAGGGGGAAAGGATTGGAAGAAGGCTAGGGGGTGCCCGGGCCCGTCTGCTTGGTTTAAGGGGCCAAGAAAGAGGAAGTACGATGGAATGAGGGGTTAAACGTATTAGGGGGAAGGGTATAGAGCGGGTCAAGCATTGGTAACGCAGGGGATGAGTGGGTATGTAGCGCTTGGTTTAAGTTATAAACGCAAAATGTGGGCTTCCTGAGGGGCATGAGGGGGAAATGGAGGTTGTCAGTGTGAGCTTGATGGTCAAGATGGGGGCATTAGGTGGGGGGATTACGGGGGGTGGGTTTGGCAGGGGTTGTCAGGAGGGGTTTTTGGGAAAAACGCCGGGGAAGACGACTGGGCCCAAAAGATTTTCTACGTAAAGAATTGGGGGTTTTGAGGTTTTTTTTTTTTAAGGCTTTTTCATACTTTAAAGGGGCTGAGGGAATGGGAGAGCAGCAACGGGGCCGTTGGGTGTTGTGCCGAAAAGGGGAGCATCAAGGAATGGGTTTTTGGGGACTTTTGTTATGTGTGGAGTTATAAGTTGTTTTCGAAATATTAGGGAACAGAATCAAGGGGGTAAAAGGCAAGGTAATTGATAAGGGGCAAATGGGGTTTCCAGGAAGGGCATGTATGAAGGGCATGGCATGTTGGAATTTATAGAGAAAAAAGGGGGGTTGGGTGATGGGGTGTATTGGCGTTTTTTGGAAAACTGTTATGATAGTGTGAAAAGGGGAAACGTTTATGGAGGGTTTATCTTTGGGAAGGTTTTGGGGGAAAAAATAATACTTGGGCAAAATTAAATTTTTCAGGGGGCATCATGAGGGTGCAGGTTAACGGGAGGCGGGGTTAAAATACAATGCGACGGGGGCTGCGCCCAAAGGGTGCCCACATCACAAATATTGTTTGCGTGTATACAGGACCATTTAAAGGGGCCCTTCGGAGGGGTGTTTGGGGGGGTGGGGGGGTACTGACCGGGGGGAGGGGGGGGTATCGTAGGTTATGTGGATGACACGACGTTTTGGTGAGAGGTAATGGGGATTTGCTTAGGGTGGGTAAGGTGGTGGGTGTGTTTTGGGGAGCTTCAGGTATGAAAATTAATGTTGGAAGACAAGTTTTTAAATTTTAAAGGGGTATAAAAAATGGGGATGGGTGGGAGGGGGGGGGTGGAAATGTGGATCAACTAATGATAGGGGGGATAATTTTTTGTGAGAATACACGGGTGGCTCAAGAGGGGAAATTCGGTTGGGAAAAGGAAAGGAGTATTTAAAAGACTTGGTGGTTTTTAGGGCGGCGCAAAATAAAAACTGCATAAAGATAAAAGTGCAAGTCTATTTACAGCAAGAATGCATGTCGTTGTCATGTACCCGTGTAACGTGAGGTGAAGCGTTTACAACATGGGTTTTTTAGGTTTTTAGGGGGGTCGGGCTGCAATGGTTAATGAGCGGGGTTTAACACTTTCGGTCGTCGAGGAGGCTGGGACTTTTACCCTGAAAAAAGGGTGGGCGCGTACCTAAAAAAATTATATAAGGGAGGGTGGGGAGGGATTGGACTTGTGAAGTCGAAGGGTTGCAACGGTGGTGGGGGGGAGGGATTTTTTAGTTGGTGAGGCATGTTGGTTATTAATGACAGTGAGGGGGCCGTCGTGTGTTAAATTGGGGGCCCGAAGGGGGGGGGAAGGTAGGCGTGGTGGCTGCTGTTGAAGGGGCATACCCCATGTATGGTGGGAAAGAAAAAATGGACGGTCTAAAACAATTCGTGAAAAAAGGGGGTTCGGGGGAATTTTTGATTTTTACATGGGGGTTTGCCCTCTGGGGGGTTTTCCTATTCAATGGAGGATAAGGGAGGGAGGGGAATGTAGAGCGTGGGAAGCATGGAGACATTTTTTCATGCGGTAATTTTTGTGACTGTTAAAGTGGGGGCGGGTCTGTTAGGAAAGGGTTTAGGTAGGGGGTGGGGGAGGGTTGCAGGTGTTTCGGGCTTTAATTTGGATATATGGGGTGTGGTAAGATGGTGGAGAATGCAGTGGGTATTTGGTCACGGGGTTTTATATATACGTCAGGGCCATGAAGGGGGTGGGCGGGATGAGAGATAAAGGGGTTAGCTTGCGACATTTTACGAACAAGTGCGTAATAGGGGAAATTTATGGAGGGAAATTTGGGGGAAGCGTTTTTCTGAGGCTATCGGAGTTTTAGGTTGAGGGATTTTTGGATTTAAGTCAATGTAAGGGGGCGCGGGGGGGCGGCTTCCCGATAAGGACATTTTTGAAAGGGTTTAGTGTGGAAAGAATGAAAAAAGTACTGAGACAAAAATGCCTTTTTACTGTAGATGGGCGGGTTTTTTGTTGTGAACGTACACTTCTTCAATTTTAATTTTTAATTTGCTAATGACAAAGGACGACGACGTCGTAAGTGATGGAAAAATTTTAAAATTGCAACGAAATTTTTGGATGTGTTAATAAATGACAAAATGGGGGGACTGTGTGAATGCAAATAATATAAACACATGAATATTTCGTGTGGAGGAAGGCTTCGTATTTTATCGACGTGTGAAGGGCATTCACGTTTTGTTTTGTGCTAACAGCTTACACTTTTATGGGTTTTAATGATATGGGGGAAATATTTTAGAAAGCTTGACTTACCTGTTTTCAATACATATGTTTTTTCATGGGACTTAAGAGCCCGTTTTAGGTTACCATTTAATTGATATATATTTGGGTAATTGAGGTGACATAGGGTTAGGTTTTTTTAGTTTCACTGGTTGTTTAAAGGTTTTGTAACATATGTATATATTTAAAAACCTTCCTCGAGAAGGTGATATTTTTGGGTGTTTAGTAAAAAACGTTGTCATGAATCATGTGAATTGAATTTTATATTTCTCAATACATTGAGTGATACGAACGTATCTGTTGTTCAATATGGAATAATAAAGTATTTCATACAATTACAGTTACAAAAAAAAGATTGTTACGTGTCGGGTGCTTGAATGAAAGAAGGGGGGGGTAGTGTTTTTCAAAGTGGTGTAATTCCGGGCAGGATGTAAAATCAGGAATTAGATTACTTGAAAGGATCTTTGGGTTAGATTTAGTTTTCCAGACAAAATTTTCATTACTTCAAGGTTGGGGAGTGGTCATTGTTACTGTACAGATTGTCTTTCAGATGAAATTTTAAATTTGGGAAAGAACATTTTTAACTTGCGAATTTTCATCACTGTTTTCAAAAGTAATTTGTCTTTTTTATTTTATGTACTATGTATGTCTTTTCAATAAAAAATAAAAAAAAATTCCACATATGACCCTTAGGCTTCGCTGTTATGGCTTTTGAAAAAAAAATTGATGGCGCTTTTTTTATTCTGACAGCGAAACCCCCTCATGTTTTGTGACATTTTTTTTTATTTCTGACTTGATTTTCGCTGCCTGACCAGGGTGGAGTGCGGTTGGCTCTGCACCCTCTGCTGTCTTCAGGCGAGTACACAGTCATCAACAACCATTGAGTATGGGACGTGCGCGCTATTGGGATTAAACTGGGGAACATACAGTACGGGAGTGAATACTATCTGCATAGAGCTGGTTTTGGTACTTTAAGTGGAATAGATGAACTTTTCCTCCCCAAAACATCATCAGGGATACATATGGTTTTCCCAACGGGGAAATTGTATGGCGTCCCCTTTAATGGTTTAAAAGAACTTTGTGAAATTTCTACGATCGATTTCTACACAAAAATTTGTCGAGCATTCCCAGGCAACAATAAAGTTAATTCAACGAGGAGGGTTTGTTAATGACGTCTCTAAGTATTTCCATGGGTGAAGGTAGGGAAATGTCCCCTTCGGGGCTAGGCTATGCCTGCAGATTTTTTCAATTTAGGGACAGTGCATACTGCAACAAGGGGGTGTGGAGGGTGGTCCAATGAAGAACCCGGGGAAAGGTCTTACACCCAAAAAAGATTTTAACAGGCCCTACCACCCTATTTACAATGGGTTTTGTAGAACACGGTTTATGTGTACTATGCGGGGAAACGGAAAACAGTCTCTATGTAGTCATGAGCACAGGCGCCCAGTGCCTAGGGGGCGGGCTTCTCAAATTTCTCGACACTCCAATGTGATTCAACACGTGTATTTGGGTCCCCTGGCTCTGATGCCTCGGGGCCGGGGAATGCCCCCGGGAGCAAGGGGTCGACCGGGGGGTGGCGGCGGGGGCGGCGGCGGCGGAGACATGTGTCCTCCCCGGGGGCGTGGGGGGAGTTGAAGGTGACATCTGGGGAGACTTTCGTCCAGAAGCTTCAACCAGGGGGGGTTTTTGCAGATTTTATCAAGGATTTTTTGGGAGGGGGAACCCTTTTCAAAAGGGTCCCAGTTATTGAAGGGAACTTTGGAGGGACAACAAATTTTTGAGGAAGACTTGAGTAAGATTTGGGGGGGAGCATGTGGGGCCGTGGAGGTACACCCGGAGGGTTTGTTTAAGGTGATAGTGTTTGTAAAGTGTGAGTTCTAGGAACAAAATGCGGCATAGGATAATGAGGGTCATTTCCCCCCGGGGCGAGGCCGGGGAAGAGTCAGGGGAGCGTTGTGGGCCCGGGGCAAATGGTAAGGTTTCCTGAGTTGCAAATTGGGGGAAATGAGGGGAAGGTAATGCACAGGAAAAATCGAGTGCAAAGGAAAAACCTATATGAAAGTGCAGTGGGTAAATCCCAGAGGCATAGGGGAAAGCCGCCCCTTCTTAATTTTTTAATGTTCACGCTTAATTTTAAAGGACTTAAACGAGGTCAAGAAAGTTTGGTTGGAGTGGTTTTTAAGGGGGGTTGATGTTGACATATGCTTTTTGAAGCAAAATCACAGGGGTGGTAGTGTGTTGAGGGGAAAGGGTATTGGGTGATGTAACCCTGGTTTGCAATTTAAAGGTGGGGTACATTTTAAAGGAGACCCCCCCTTGGTTCATCGGTTGGGGAAAGGGGGGGGGTGGGGATGTGAGGGGTGGGTGGGGTCTGGGGGGAGAGTCGAGTTAGTTTTTGTGGAGTTTACATGCCAGCAACTAGAATTCAGGGTAAAAGTAGATTTTTCGGGGGTATTGCTGTACACTTTAGAGGTTTGCCTTATAACATAATAGGAGGGGATTGGAATTGTGTGATTGGAGTGGGGATGTCGAACCGAAGGGGGGGTTGTGTGCTGAGTTGCTGAGGGATTATTTCGAGATATTGGGGTTGTTTAAGGGTGGGAGGGGGGGGTTACCCATGGGGCATACGTTCGTCCCTAGGGGATTGAAGCGCGATTAGACAAAAAATATTAACGGGTATGATGTTTGAGGGTGCAAACCTCGATGTGGGTTTTTATCACGAGCGGGTTGCAGATTTTTTGTGGATGGATGGGGCGTATTTATTGGGGGAGGAAATTAAATGTAAAGGGTTCTTAAGGGGGGAGGGGGGGGGCCTTTTTTCAGTGATTGGTGGGTTTCCTTTTGGAGGTAGGAACAGGGAGATAATCTTTAGATTGGGGGAAAAAGCAGGCAAAACCGGAAAAGCGATTTTTTTTTAAGGCTAGGGACAAAAGGGGGCGAGGTGGCGTTTTGGGTTGCAAAATTATCTGGAGGGGAATTGCAAGTTGTTTAAAGTTGGGGGGGGGGTAGGAAGGATATATGACAGAGCGGAGAAAATAGCTAATTTCACAATGATATTTTATGCAATTAGGGTTTGGGGGGGGTTAGGGATGTTTTGTTGGGTTATAAAACGTCTGGTATGTTTTACGTAAATTTCGGGACCGACAGAGTGTAACCACCATTCTACATTGGAGACAAGCCCTGGGGTGGGAGGGTATCCAGTGGGTCGGAGTCCTATTCCAATACGGAACGTGTGATCACTCTGCTGAAGTTGGTTTTAGAGAGAAATGGGAGTTGGAGGAGGGGGTTTCTGGGAGGGTATTTTTGAAGGGGGGTTCATAGCGTTTTAAGTGAGAGGATAGAGTGGGGTTGTCTCCCCCCCGGCTCTTGAGAAGAACGTGAGGTGAGGTGGGTCTCCCAAAAAAAGATGCAGATTTTCGGATGAGTACCGGGAAAACACCAGGGATAGACGGTTATACCAAATGATTATTTATCTTCACATTGGGGGGTGTATTAGGCAGTGTATCCCATCCCTCTGTTAGGCTAATGGACCATATGAATTAACTAGTGGGGGTAGGAAGTGGGCCTTCGCAAAGTACAGGTGACAATTCATGCTATTTTGGTGCAAAAGCCTACACGGGTGTGTAGATCGTTCGAGTGCTTACCGTTGCAATAACTAAGAGTGCCTCTATTTCACGCCTGACTAGACCAACAAGGTTTTTGCGTCCGTCTCTCTCTAATAGCTTGGGTAATAGATGAAGACGGTCATGGGGTCGTGATACTTGGGGGAAGTTTGGTATCCCGGGGAGGAGTTATGCGGGTAGGTCATGGTCGTATTCGGGATTTCCTTGAGGGTAGTAATAAGGGAGGTATTCTAGGTTGGATTGGGAGTAAGATTATGATATGTGGTAGGGAATTGTTTGATTGAGAGTATGGTGAGAATGGGATTTTGGAGGGGAGGGTGGTTGGGATGGGTGAGGACTTTGTATGAGAATGCATCAATTGAGAGTACAGGTATATGGGAGTTGGGTTAGTTCAGTAAGCATGAGAAGGGTTCTACGGGCAGGGAGGGGTGTCCACTCTCCCAAATACTCTTGCATGTATGCAGAATCCTTTCTAGGTTCTGGTGGATGGTGGATGGGAAGGTTGGGGAGAGTGGAGGATATTGTGGGAATAATTGTTGGTTATGTAGGATGATACAACTGTTTTTACTTATGAGATTGAAGATTTAGAAAAGTGGGAAGGGTATTGAGTTTTTTGGAATGACTACTGGGATGAGAGTTATAGCAGAAATCAGGTTGTTGAGGTATGGGCTTGGGTTAGGAGGGACAATAGGGGGAGGAGTTTGGTTGGGATAATCTGTAGATAGGCTAAGGATTTGTGGGATTTTTTTTTTGGCAGATGCACAGGAGAGCAGGAGGTTAATAATTCTGAAATGGTTATGGACAGAGCTTTGTGTTAGGCTGAGGCGTCTAAGGCCGGGGTGTAACCTTGCATCAAAAGGGTTGTGTGGTAAATACGTCGTTTTATAGTAAGGCTGTGGGGAGTGCGGAAATTTACCCATTAACAAAAGTCAGGATATTATGGATATGCAAAGAAGGGTCTTAAGGTATGTGTGGGGCTATGGGATGTGGCGTGTTGGGCAACGATGTAGTATGGACTGCGAGTAAGGCTGGAGAAGACTGGGATGATTGCATTATGGGTCTAGGGTGAAGGCGCCTATATGTGAAGCGAGGTATCTTCGGGCAGCGGGGGGAAGGGGTCTTCGGGTGGGGGTAGGTGATGGGGAGATCCGAAATGGTGGGGTGGCAGGGACTTCAGGGAGTGTGAAGACATGTTGCGGTTTATGTTAAAAGGTATGCAATGTTAAAAAAGCTCCAAGGTTAAAACGCGTTAGTGGGTGTGGGCCGTCGTCAGGAATTTATGCAAAGGGATGGCCGTGTATCCCTCATATGATTGGCGGGAGATATGGGTGGATTAGTAAATTAAGAATACCAGCAGGCGGAGGGAAGTAGGTATATATAGATTTCTTTGGACTTTAGCTTCGAAAGAAGGTGCTTAAGACGAATGGGCTTTTGTGAGAGAGGCCGTCATGCGCTTTTTTTTGTGGGGAAGTTGAAACGGCATTTCATGTAGTTATATTTTGTTCTGCACTGGAGGTGGTAAGATTGTGGTTGATGAAGAGGGTTTTCTGTTATTGGGGGGGGGGGGAAAGATACACCCTTAGGCTTTAAATGTTAGATATGGAAGGGGTACCCCAAAGAGGGGGTAGGGCTATCAGATATGTATAGTTGATTACTTGTATGTTTTTGGGAATGAGGGGGTGGAGGGTAACATTAGGATAAAAGCGTGGCCGGCGAGTTTTTATTGGACAGCTTGTAGGAACAAAAATTATTGGGGAAGGTGGGTAATAGTTTTCCCGGAGGGATTCGTGGACTTACTGTTGAACGTTTTTTTAACCCCCCCCCCCGTTTTGGTATGGGGTGACGAGGCAAGGGGTTGGTTCTTCAGGGTTGCGCCCGCTGGTGTGATTGGAAGCCTGGTGAGACTATGGTTGATTGGGGTTGCAAGGGTGGTTGATGTGGTAAAGTTTTATTGTAGGGAGCCGTTGGGGGCTCGGGGTATGTAGACTTATGAATTTTTTGGTTAAAATCACAGATGTCAAAAGTTGTATGTGATTTCGGTTTTTTTCCCTTATTGTTATATGGAATCATTTTATATAGGTGGGTTTATTTTTATATGTATACTGTGAGATATGTCTTATATTTTTTTAATCTGACAGATAGATTTAGCCTTTGCATACACCTCTCTTTATTTATTGTATTGAATATGTACATTATGCACTATGTACGAAAATATATTAAGTATTTGATGGGGTTTATATATACCCTTAATTTGTTATGGATGGTTCCTATTATATATTGAGTGTTGTTAATCAGTAACATTACTTTGGGTATGTGTCGGGTGTTTGGGGGAACAATGTCTTTGGTATAGTTCTATCATTGATTGTAATATTTAGTTTTTTGCAGACAAGTCATTTAGCGATTTTTTTCTATGTTTGATTTAGTTTGTTCTATGAATAAGTGCACATACACGTATGTGTAATATGGATGCGTTTATGTATACAGATATGATTGCAGGGACTCGTTCATACTTGTCTTATAATGACCCTGACTGTTTTTGGTTTGGAAGTCTGATGGGTTGAGTTAAATTTTTGTATTAGAAATTGTTTTCAATGAACCATTCATTAGCGAAATTGTATGTATGATATTTTTAGAATGGGGACTGTACATACGGGGGGGGGGGGTGTCGAAGTGTCAGCTGTGTCGCCTGGCAAATAATGAGTATTGCTAAAGGAGGTTTGATGCTTATGTGGATTAATAATTGATATAAATAACAATGGAGAAAAAATAATGCAGATTGTAGGTTTGGGTTTTCCTGGTTATAATATAATGATGAATATTGTTATGTTATCTTGTGTAATCTTACTTAACATAGTTACATTGGATGTAATGTATATGGGATGAGGGACAGGTGTGACAACACAACGTAATCGTCTGTGTTTCTTTAGACAATGAGATTATTAATTTTGAGTATGAAACTGATTACTGTGTTCTTTTATCTATTTAATGTATTGTGTTGTTTTAAATAAAAATATAAAAAAAGTTGCAATCTGCTAATTTACCCAACAACAGGTCCAATCTTTTAAAGTGTATTTGCACAGCTTTTGCTATGATGATCATTTATTCTTACATCTTTAAGGTGTAACTGATAAGGCGTCTGAATAATGTTATTCATTAAGCTTCGGAATATGATAGTAGTCTATAGGTTAAAAGCCATTTTGGGAAATGGGGTGTGTAACTTGTTGAAAGTGGAGAAAGCATTTAACGGTTTGTCGATCTATATTAGTTAATTATCAATTATTGATAATATGTATTAGTACATAACCCGAGTTGGTTTTCAGCGCATGTGAGTGAGTGATTATCATGTGATTGAGAGCGAGGCTGTAAGTAATAATAGGTTCGTGACTGGGTTAGTTGGACTATTTAACTATAACTGATTGATTAGCGAATCTATGGAACACTCCTGATAGTAGTTAAGGTGAAGTTGGGTAATTAACGATTGGCAATTATTTGATGATATGAAACAATTAAGGTTCATGATGATCACCGGTATTATTTGTCCCGTAGTTTGGTAATGTGCATCAGCTGACACACTGAGGTCCCGGTAGCTGGGTGTTAGTGGACTGGTAGTGTGGGCCGCATCCTGGGAGAAAACTCACCAATTTTCCGGAAATGCGCAGGCATTATCAAAGGGATTTCTACTATAGTTAGTATGTTATGATGTCTGTATGGGTCTGTATACCTTGTACTAGTAGAAATAAAATTAATATTATTATTATTACTATATTATTATGCCGTCGGTTGGCCGAAACCATGTGTAATTAATTGTTCCATGAATAATTAGTTCGGAGGTTATTATTTTGAAAAATGAGTAAGGTAATTAATTATTTGGAAAGAAATTAGTTTTAGGAAAATAATTTTTTGAGAAGATAGTTGCATAACGGAAAATACATTATGGAAGTACTCTTATCAGACATTAGTTTGTAAATTAAACAGTTAGTGCAGTTTAAGTTTTATGTAAAATAATTGTATGAAGATTAATAATTACTTGGTTATTAGCTATCCCTGACTCACTAGGATGCTGTGAATCATTACTTGTCTCAAGAGCAGTTAACTTTCAGGAATAAGTAGTTATTAGGTGAACTGATACTAATTAGGCTCAAGGTTGAAAACAGCTTTCAGTGAGTAACTTTGTTAATCCGTGTGCAATTGTTTTCCGTGAGTAATTAATTATCCCGAGTCATGTAATTATCAGAAAGTGAGTAATTAGCGGCTTCCGTCAGGGAGCAGGCACCTTCACTTCATCTTCATTACCTTCGTTCAGGAACGTCGTTCATTCAAGTCTTAGGTACGGCGCCCCGTTATTACCACTGAGCATGACTCATCTGTATTTATTACAAGGAATTATCTTCTTCATGTGTCATACACAGAGCATGGATCATCTGTCGTCATTACACAGAGCATGGACTCATCTATGTCATTACACAGAAGCATGGATCATCTGTGTCATTACAAGAGCATGACTCATCTAGGTTTCATTACACAGAGCAAGACTCATCTAAGTCATTACCGAGGCATGACTCATCTATGTATTACACAGAGCAGGACTCATCTATGTCATTACACAGAGCATGACTCATCTATTGTATTTACACAGGCATGACTCATCTATGTCATTACACAGAGGCATAATCATCTATGTCATTACACAGAGCATGACTCAGCTATGTCATTACACTGGCATGACTCTCTATGTCAATTACACAGAGCATGACTCATCTGTGCATTAAAAAGAGCTTGACTCATCTATGTCATTACACAGAGCATGACTATCTATGTCATTACACAGAGCATGACTCATCTGTGCATTTTAAAAGAGCATGACTCATTCTGTGGCATTTTGACCAGAGCATAACTCATCTATGTCTATTTCCACCCAGAGCATGCTCATTATGGCCTTACACAGAGGCATGAACTCATCAATGTCATTACACAAGAGCTTGACTCATCTATGTCATTACACAGAGCATGAATCATCTATGGTCATTACACAGTGCATGACTCATCTATGTCATTACCAGAGCATTGACTCAATCTATGTCATTACAAGAAGCATGGACTTATCTATGTCATTACACAGAGCTTGGGACTTCTGTGGCAATTACACAGAGATGACTCATCTGTGGAATTACACAGAGCATGACTCATCTGTCATTACAAAGAGCATGTCTATCTGTGTCATTCCCCACAGAGCATGACTCATCTGTGTCATTACACAGAGCAAGGACTCATCTGTGTCTTTACACAGAGCTATGACTCTTCTGTGTCATTACCAGAAACATGACTCAATCTGTGTCATTACACAGTACATGACTCTTGAGTCATCACACAGAGCATATCTCATCTGACTGAGTCATTCACTACTGAGCAATGGACTCACTGTGTCATCTAAAGAGCATGACCTCATCTGTGTCATTACACAGAACCTGACTCATCTGTGGCATTACAGAGAGCATGGACTCATCTGCATCAGCACCAGGCATGACTCATCTGTGTCATTACACAGAACATGACTCTTTTGTGTCATTTAACGGGAAATGACTCATCTGTTCATCCACAGAGCTGACTCATCTGTGCATTACAGAGCATGACTATCTGGTCATTACACAGAGCAGACTCACTGTGTCATTACCAGAGCAGATCATCTGTGTATCCACAGAGCATGATCATCTGGTCATTAACAGAGCATGACTATCTGGTCTTAACAAACATGACTCATCTGTGTTTTTTTCACAGAAATGACTCATCTGTGTTTTCACAGAAAAAGCTCATCTGCCATCCCGAGCAGACCCATCTGCGTCTCACACAGAGCTGACTCACTGTGCTTACACAACATGCTACTCGTCATACACAGAGCATGACTCTTTCTGCGTCATACACGAGCATGATTTATCTGCCATACATATATTTCATCTTCAAGACATTACAAGATCGATTATTTTCTTATTACTCAGGAAAATTCGTCCCCTTGCCATTACACGGGCATTTTTTTATTTCGGATCATTAAAGATCAGAATCTCTGCGTTTTAAACGGATTATAACTTCCATTTTGTCATTCACAGAACTTACTTATTTTGCGTCATTAAAATATGGATTCAAACCCGGGCAGTGCATATATCCGATTCAAAATCGAATCCGATTTACTTTTTCCCTGTCATTTTCGAGTATATGCTCTCCCGGGTCATTACTAAAAAATGATTCATCTCCCAAGTCATTCATAAAAAACCCCAGGAAGTCTTTGTCTTTGCTTTAATTGTGTTATCTTTCCCCTTCATTGTAATTTTTCCTAAACATGTGTTTTCCCCCCTGTCACTGCAAACCCCTCATTTGCATGTTATTATGAGATAAAACAATTTAAAAATTTGATTACATTTCCTATTCTCTTGTACTAATAACTGATTCTTTTAGACCCCCAAAATCTCTATAAAAGAGTTTTTTGAGAATTTAACGACAATTTTTTTTTATTTTTTGGCAAAAAATTGAAAATATACATACACAAATTTTGTAAGCCACTGTTCCTTGAAGAAAATTTTGGGCAGAAAACTACATATGGATTTATACCTGAATGTAGCATACGCTTTTACTTAGTAATGCATTTTGCAAAAAAAAAACAATATTGCAATTCGAAACATTTGGGGATAATCACAAATGAAAGTAAAGCCCAAATTTACCATCTTTCATTTTTAAATAATGAAAAACATGTTTTATGGTACCAAAAAAAAAATTTTTATGTCTTGAGATTTTTTTTTTTTTTTGCACTTTACCAATTTATGCAAACTGAAAGGGATTTTTACCCAAGAAAACTCCCTACAAAATTCCAAACGGGTCCCCCGAATAAATTTTGTAAAATTCGAAAAGAGGGTTTTTAAAAAAATGGGTTTGGATCAAAAAAATAAAAAAAGCACTTTTAAAAAAAAAACAAATACATTGAACATTACTATACA
>NC_069399.1:10904030-10929874 GCF_026875155.1 Cherax quadricarinatus | reverse complement strand
GGGCCAACAGGCTCTGCGTGTTCCTTCTTTCTTAGTTCTTTTTTTTTAAGTCGACCCCTAAAACCTTCGGGTATGTGAGAAAACAAAAGGGGGATTGTAATGTAAAAATTGTCTCCGTTCTAATTTGTTCTCCGTGATTTCCGTCTTCTGTTCGGCTTCTTTATAATAATAACTAAGCGCTAAACCAAAAAGGGCCAACAGCGTTTATTGGGACTTAAAAAATTTTTCTTACAGATACTTAATTGCATTCTTTTGCATTTAGATAAAAATAATGATTTTTTTTTTTTGGCGCCTACTAACCTAAAAAACCCCTCCCGCAGGTTAAATAACATTATAAATAACGTAGTTTGTGGAGGGAGGGTCGAATTAAGGGGCCGTTTTACACAAAAACTTTATTTGTTATGCAAAAAGAAAGGTCATTAAAATCCAAAGTTTTAAATGTCCATTTTTTTCATTTAAAGAAAAACAAACAATAAAAGGGAAACTTTTCTCCCAAGGGGGAAAAGGTCGGATGAAAAGGGAAGTAGTACGAGTATTCCGGTGCGCTTTTGTCGGTTTTGCCCCCCGCGGGGGGACGGTACCTTCCCCGGTTTGCACATTCGGGGGATAGTTAATTTGCCAGAGGACGAGCAAAAATACACCTTTTTCAATCTCGCGGGAAGGGGAAAAATAAGGTTCTGTAATAAAATAATAATAATGAAATAATAAAAAAAGTAATTACACTCAAATAAAATAATATTGATACTGAAATAAAATACAAGGGAAGAGAAAAACCTCTCAAAAATCACACCAGTAGGTTTTGGGCTTTTTGGGACCTGATGGCAGCCCCTGATGACCAGTTCAGCACTTCCGGGTGATCCCGGGTGAGTAAAAAAATGGTCCTTGGAACAAGACCAACATTCAGGGTGACTCCGCCAGTGGGTACGGTTCTAAAACCAGAGTCTCAGGTAGCGATAAAAACGTTCTCTGGTGATCAAAGCAACAGCTCTCGGGGAAATCGACGAAAACTCTCAGGCGCCAGAAAGAAAATTTTTGGAAACCCAAACCTTGATCTATCAGTGTTTCCCAATATGGGATGTAATCTGATCGGCATCCAGGTGACAGATAACGCTCCAGGTGAACTATTTAAACCCAGAGTTTAATTTGTTTTTCAAATGAACAACTCTCAGAGATCAGCATTCGGGTAAACCCCAACATCCCAGTTGAGGACAGCAGACTCAGGTGAAAAACTAGCATCGCCTGGTCAGCGTTGATGTAACAAGCATCTCTAGGTAATCAGACCAGCATCTCAAAGGTGACAGCCCAGTAGCTCCGGGGGCCCCAACACACCAACTCGCACTTTATTAGAAAATCACCCCCAAGTGCCCAGACGACAGCTTTTAGACAGGCAAACTTTATTGTGAAGGCTGGGGTCGTTCATGGGCCGTGGAAGCGAGGGCGAGAATCCTCCCACAAGGGGAAAGAAATATGTCTTTCTTTCGATTGCGAGTCCCGGGCTAGTGCCTCGCAAAATAAATTATCCGTCAAGGTTGCCCAAATCAAAAGTTTCTAGGCAACCAGATCGTTTCAAGGAACCCAGATCAGCAGTTTCTAGCAACCGATCAGCAGTTTCTAGGAAACCCAATCAGCATTTTCTAGGCAACCAGACAGCGTTTCAGGCAACCAATCATGTTTCAAGGAACCCAGAGAGTAGTTTCAAGGAAAACCATCGATTTTCAGTAAACCAGTCAACGTCTACGAAACCCAGATAGCAGGTTTAATGTGACTATCGGACCCCCTTTAAAAGACAGCCCTGCAGCTTCGGGGTGATCAAGTACAGCCTAAGTGAAGAACGCATATATCGTGTGCCCAGACCAGCATTTTTTCGGTAACTAGAAAACCCAACGAGCACCCTCGGGATCGCAGCTCACAGGTGATCAGCCCCCTTCGGGTGCCCCAGATCAGACCTCCTAGGCGCCCTAAAGGGTGTAGCTGGGGTCACCAGACCAGCACACAAGATGTGAGAGGTCCAAACACCCCTTGGTAATCAGAAGTTCCATAATGTGATAGGAACAGCTGTTTCAAGTAAATAGGAATTTAGGCGTTAGACTAGAAAAAATGGGCTTGCAGAAAAGAATTTCAGGGGTACTAGAAGCCAGCTTGGTCAAAAAATATACCGTTGATAGGTGACCGACTAGAGCAGAGCTCTATCGTCACTAGACCAGCGCACTATCGTCACAGACCAGCAGTCTATCGTCTTAGACCAGCACTCTTCGCCCTTTAGCCATCAGTTTTATCGACTGACCAAGCATTATCGTACAAACCCAGCAGCATATGTCCTACCCCAGTAGCACTATCGTCACTAGACCAGCAGCAGCTAAAAACTAAAAACCAATAGCTCAAGTCCCACATCAAAAAAAATTTTTAAAGGTACTAAAAGCATGATGAAACCCCGGGTTTCCCCAAAACTGCACAATCCAGGGCAACATGGGTTCGGCGGTCGCTCCTGCCTTCACAACTACGGATCACTATGTATGGCCCTTGGATGCACGGGAAGAAAAACGAACGCAGATGTAATAACACAGACTTTCAAAGCCTCTGACAGGTGCGATCGGGGCGAAATAGTTCAAAAAAATACGTCTAAAGGAATAATGGCAAAGGGGGGGAAATAAAACTTTCAATTTCCCCAAACAATCGAACACAAAGAGCAGTGGTAAACAAGTTAAATGGAGGCTGCCGAGTGAAGAGCTCTGTTACAAGGCACGTACCGCCCCCCATCCTTTTCCTCATCCTCATATCAGACAGGACAGATTTGAAATCCACGCACCGTATAAACCTTTGAGAGTTTTAAATAGGCTCTGCATGAGGCTGTCATCTACTGAGGAACAGTTAACCTCCAAGAAGATATAAACCAAGTTTTCCAGGGCACGGAAAGCAATTGATTTTTCATTGAGGACATACTCCAATACTCCGTTAGGAAAATGAAAACGGAGGAGATAAAATGTTTCTCAAACTCGGGCCATAAAAATAGAGGGGAAAAAAATAAGAAAGGGGACCGGGGAGTGTAATGTCTAAATCTCCCTTAAAGGGATCCAACGTGCCCGTCAAAAAAAAAAGGGGCAAAAAAAAAATGATAGGTGTTAATGAGAACGTTCAAAACGAGAGCCCTAGCCAATGATGTTTCTTTTCAAATACTTCTCTCTAGGGGAATTTTGGTACATAACATCTCCGTTCAAAGCAGGTGAAATTGCAGATCTAGAGAGTGTATTATATGCACTAAAAGTTCTTAAAGCACCCAACTCTCGGAACACTTAAAAGCATTTTGATTTGTCCGTCGGAAGGGAAAATGGAAGAGAGAGGGATAGCATAATCTACGCTTGAAAAATCCTAGAAGGAATGGTTCCAAATCGAAAGCAAAATCACTCCTACAGAAGAAAAAGACGGGGCGGCGATGCAAAAATACCCCAATTAAAAGTAGGGGCGTTTGGGGACAGAAAGAAAAAAACCCATAAGTGTCCGGGGCCCAAGATGTTCAACAGCCCCCCACCAAGCATAAGGGAAAATCCAATAGGCCCCTGGTGCCTTCAGAGGTTGCGGGGACAAAACCTAAAGTCATGCCGATCGCCGGGCTGGGGTTGACGTTGGAAACTAGTGACTCCGCAGTAACACCGGTTGATCGGCCCTATCCCCCGGGAGGCTTGGTCGTGGACCGGGGGGGGGGGCATTGATCCCCGGAAAAACCTTCAAGTAACTCCGGGTAGCCCAGCAGCTCTATCGTCACTAGACTTCTTATGGATGACCAAACCCCAGCACTCTGGGTTTGGGTTAGCCCATCAATCTCAGAAAATCAGATCACATTTTCCCAAAAGTAAATAAATAGCAGCCTTTGATAAACAGCTCCCAATTACTAGCCAACAGCTCCCGTTGACAAGTCACTTCCACGTGACCAATTAGAAAACTAATTGAAGAACCAGCAATCTTTCCGTAAAACCCGCTAAAGTGATAGACCAAAATTATCGCTTTTGGCGACAATATCAGCAGCTCCCAGAGGACTCATTGCAACGTTTTGAAAACCATCCCGGGACCAAAAAATTTGACTGTCGCATCTCCCAGGCCATCAGAACCTGGTCTTGGGTAAACAAGTCTGAGGATCTTTAGGAAATCAGACCGCAGTTTCCCTCGATCGAATCAGACACGGCTCCAGATGCCAGGGGGCTCTCGAGTGGTCAAATCAAAGTTGCGGGGACAGCCCAGCAGCCTCAGGCCCCCAAAGCCGCACTCTCAGGTCACCAACCCAGCAGTTACATATAATCAAAATAGCAGCTCTAGTGATCCCCCAGCCTGTCAGGTTAAAAAAACTAGCAGCAAACAAACCAGCTCGTGGTCCCCGTCCTGCTTGCAATAACCAGAACGAAGCTCTCAGGTCACCAGAAAAGCGTTTTCAAGTACCAATGAGAATCCCAAATGACAAAGCAACAGCCCCTAATGATTTGACCAGTAGCCCCTTTGGAACCATCCCAGGAGCCCCAAAGGGAGAGGAATATGGCACATTTGTAACCCCTGGGAACTTTGTTTGAACCGTTTCTCCAGCCAGTGGATTATGGCTAAAACTAATAGATGGATGCGAAGACGAGAAGAGGGGAAAATCAGACAGGAAGTTGACTTTATATACTGGAGTCAAGGAGGTACAGTATTTGAAGGATTTCCCAAGGGGGCCTGACCTTTAACGATAGTAGTGGACTAAGATTTGAAACATCGGCTCCCCGGCTGAGAGACGTTCCCTTTAAACTTTCACTGTCTTCTCTGTACTGTTCCGCAAGTCTGGGGGGATAAATTACTCATCTGCAACAATTTTTGCTATTTCTTTGATTGAATGACAAATAAAGTATCGATTATTACAAGGTCTGTTCGTCATCTTGTCCTTTTAAAATATCATTTTAAAATAAAAAATCATAGGTGACACAAGCGCAGCTGTGAGGTTCCCAGGCCAGCACACCCCTAGTGACCAATAGCGCTTCAGGTGACCAACAAGCTCTTTCCGGGTAACAAACAGTTTTCTCCAGTAAAGAAGCTGTTCCTAGTAACTAGACAGCAGCTAAAAATTTACCACCCAAACCTCCATTACACTCAGCAGCCCAAGTGCCTGACTAAAGGTTTAGCGTCCAAACCAGAAGCTATTGGGCTACCAATCAGAAATTGTATATAAAAGTTTAGCATTCATAGATGCCAATCAGCAGGCATCGGAAACCAAAACAAAGTTCAAAGGGTGCCCACACCTCATCGTAAAAGACACCCCGGATCTCTCAAGAGGGACTTTAGCTCTCTTGGTGACTAGGAGAGATCATCTCGGGTGATAAAAAGAAAATCATTCCTGTGGCCACAAAAAACTCTCAGGTGATCCCACTAGAACCCCCAGGTAAGCCCCCCTAGCATCCCCCAGGAACCACATAGCCTCATCTCACTAACACAATAACGGTGACCACAGCGGGTTCATCAAGATGACTACACTAGAATCCTTCAGTTAAGACACTAACACTATCTCAAGAAAACCCCACATAATTATCTCAGCTATCCGACGGCATCATCTGAAAGGGGCCACAAAACATCGTCGCAGGCACCCTCAAAATCGTTGATGATCACATCAGCACCGTCCGAGGAACCCACTAGCATCCCTTGGGGTAACCTTATCCTTATGTCATTGCCATACGGCATCATCTCACGAAAATCAGCATTGTTGAGGTACCCACGTAAGCATCTTTTGAGTGCTTTATCACATCATTAAGATGCCCATGTAGTGTCATCACTCGCAACATACAGCATCATTCAGGACCCGTACTGTCATTAGTATGATGTCACCGCATTTTTTGGGTGACTATTCCTTACATCTAGGGGGACCCACCTGTAACTTATCGGGTGAATATTGATCATTCAGCTCATAACAGCGTCATCTGAGGCGCTATTTCAATGTCATCTGGGGTGAAAAACCCCAAGATCACAGAGGGGAACCATGCAAGGAGACAACCCTAGCAGTTCTCACTTGACCATAGAGTTTTTCTAAGCTGAGCACTCCACTAGCTCACGTTGAGAAAACAGGTGAGAATGCAAGACAGCTAGGGTGTTTAAGTTGTCAAGGTGCCTTTAGGTAACCAACAGCTCTCAGGTGATGGCAACGCTGCAATTTTTACTAGGCAGCGCTTTCAAGCCACAAACTTATCATCCGGGTAGCCACTTGCTTCATTTTTGGGTCGCCCATAATCACTATGGTCCCCCCTCAGCATCTATAGGTGAATACTTACTGGGTGCCCTCTGAAATTTTTTCAGGTGAATAGTTACTATCGTCTCAGGGATGACAAGAACATTCGGAGATCCACTAGATCACTCAGGAAGGCCACACTAGCTCACTCGAAGCCCAGCTAGCATCATCTCAGGGACCAGACTAGCATCTCTCGGGAAACCCAGACTAGCATCACTAGGAGGCCACCTAGATCATCTCAGCCCACACTACATTCAAAGATCACACTGCTCATTCAGGAGGCTACGCTAGATCATCTCAAATTCCAGACTGCATTGCCCTAAAATAACCTCATTTAGATAGTACATCAGCTTTATCTGAGGATGTTTTAGTAAAGACTTTCATTTTGTTCTAAAATTTTGTCTTAAAAAAAAGAGCTTTCCAGTCGGAGATGGCAGTCAGGAAAAGGGCCGGCGTTTCCTCTTTCCCGGGTCCGGGTTAAATTTGGAATCTTCGTGTCGTAAAGACGCTATGGGTGATGACCCCTTCCCAAAAGGGCTGGCAAGCACTATCCCTTTCGATAGATCTCCACTATGGGTCGTGGAGGAGCGAGGGGTTTCATAAAAATCCCTCTTAAAGATGTGGGAGAGGTCACCAAACATTTATATGTAAAGTTATGTTAAAAGCAAAGGGAGTGTATTTCCATCGTAATAGATGGAGTCTGTTGTTGCCACTGAGGTCTGTACTTTGCACATGCTAGTAGAAAGATACTGGTGTTTAAATATATACTTAAAGAACATTTCCAGGTGGTTAGGGATGGCAGCGTCAAGCCTGGGCTGTACACTTTTGGGGAGGCACAGCCCAAGTTTTTTTTTTCATTCTTCTTCTTCAAATTTAATGAGGTGTGCCCGAAAATTTGCAAAAATGTCTCACTATGGCCAATCTTTTGGGGACTGTGATGTTCACGAAACTGTGTGTAGCTCCCATCATTGTTAATAAAGCCGACAGGATGGATAGACTGCCCCTCCGTTTGTTCCGGCTTGAGCGTGAGTGGAAAGGGGGGGTAGGGACCGGGGCAGTAGGGCACGGGGGCAGCCACTGAGATTAGCACGTTACTTGAAAAAACAAAAAACCACCGCTAAGCCATGACGTGCGGGGGTGGGTGACGTGTGTTCACAATTTAGATCTTGGGGTTTTTGTTTTGAGAACAAATCTTTTAAAACTGTCTCCAATTTTCCCCTTTTTAAAACAAGGGTTTTTCCCCCGTGCTCCTTTTGTGGCAGTAATTGTTTTGGGTATCTCGCAGAATTTGTTAGTGGTGTCCCCCTCCGGTGACAGTGACAGGGGGGAGCGCGCCTGGGTCCCAAGAGGGTGGACTCCTTTTTCCAGCACCTTTTAGTGTTTCACTGTTTAAATTTGAACTCTTCCATCTTCTTTTTCCCCTTTCTTTCCCCCCTTTCTCTTTCCTCTCTCTTCTCTTTTTCTTCACTCTCTTTTCCGTCCCTTCTCCCCCTCTCCTTACTCCCACCCCCCTCCCCCCCCCTTTTTCCTCCATTTCTGTCTTAATAAATATGAAGTATAATGTTTGCCTATGTAAATGGAATATTGGGGAGGGTGTTGGGAAGAGTGGGAAAAGTGGGTGGGTGGGGGGTGGATGGGCGGAATGTGGGGAAAAGGTGGCATCCATAAGGTACTAACAAGACTTGACAAAAGACTTACAACAATAGAATGAAATATCAAGTTTACAATTTTTTAACAAGTTTAATTGGCTTCTGTTAGCCGGGGGCTGCCTGGGGGGGCTGGCTGCGGGCTGGCGGGCTGCCTGGCTGGTGGCTGCCTGGTGGCTGGCGCTGGCTGGTGGCTGCTGGTGGGGCTTCAGATGGTTGGCGGCTGGCAAGGAAATTTTGTGGGCGGCAACAGGTTGGCTCCTGGCTGCCGCCTGCCTGCCTGCCTGCCTGCATGACGCCTGCCTGCCTGCCGCCTGCCTCCCCTGCCTGTCTGTCTCCCTGTCTTTGTCTCCCAGTCTACATCCCCTTTTTTGCACTTCTTGAAAAAAAATGTTTTGTCTCTGGCAACATAATTTCCAGCGGGCACAAGGGGTAGTTTTATGACCACAGTGACAATGGAAAGTCCAGGATAAAGCCTGGACCGCACAAACCTAGATTAATGATGTCTGGAGGGCACTGTCCATGTATTGTTACGTGAATTTTTCCTTTTTATGCCCCCCGTGAATACTTGAACCGATGATTCGGTTAAACATTATTAAATAGAGCCTATTTTGACGGGGAAAACCAGACCCCTTTTTCTCTCTTCCCCTTTTTAATTTGTAGTTGAGTATTTTTAAAATTATATTTATATAAAATTTATATATAATATAATAAAATTTATATATATATATATATATATATATTTTATTATTTTTTTTTTTTTTTTTATTATCACACGGGCCCGTTTCCCACAAGGGGGTGGCCCGAAAAAAAAACTTTCACTCATTCACTCCATCACTGTCTTCCCAAAAGGGTGTTTTACACTAAAGTTTTTAAACCAACTTTAACAAATTTCACTTTCCTTTTGGGAAAAGATGACTTTGCTTTTTAAGCCAAGTCGAAAGTTTTCCCTTTCAGCACGATAATTTTAAATTTTTAAATTATATGTTTAAAATATATAATTATATTATATTTTATATATAAATATATATAATATATATATTATATTTTTAATATATATATATATATTTTATTATATATATAATAATATATATAAATAATATATATATTATCGTGCTGAAAAGGCAAAACTTGCGATCTTGGGCTTAAAGCAACGCTATTTCCCATATAGGACAAGTGAAAATTTGTGTTGCAAAAACTTTCGCAAAAATCATTCTGAACCTAACGAAAAAAAAAATTTTCCCCCTATTTTTGTTTATTTTTAAATACTGTAAACAAATCAAAAATATATTTAGTTGGGGTTAGGTAAAAAAAATTTGCTTTGTTATAATGATTTTAGGAAAGTTTTCTAAGATTCTTTTGGTGCAAAATTAAAATATTTACATAACATTAATAAAAAAAATATATTTTTAAAGTTAAAGAAAATTTTTAGAAAGGACTTAATTTTAAAGAGTTCTTGCTAATTTGACCGTTTAATGTTTGCACGACTATATATATATATATATTTATATATATATATTATATATATATATTATATTTTATAAATTATATATATATTATATATATATATATATATGGTGTGTGTATGGTGCAGAAAAGTAGTGATCTATGATAACATTTTGGTTTGGCCGTTTTGTAGGTAGTGATGTATGGTAAATTTTGGGTATTGTGTCTGAGCAAGGGGTATGATGTATGGTGAGTGTTGGCAGGATTTTGGTGACTGTAGGGTATTGTGCCTGAGTGTATGGAGTGAGGTATGATATGAAGGGTGAATGTATGGTATTGTGTCTGATGTTATGGTAGTGAGGTATGATGATATTAGGGATTGTGCTCTGTGTATGGTAGTGATGTATGGATTGTGCTATGAGTGTATGGTATAAATTTTGGCAGTGTAGTAGTGATCATTAAAAACATAATAACAAAAAAAGAAAGAAGGAACACTGCAAAGGTTACTTCCCATGCGGAGCAGGCCCCAACGTCCCCCCCCGGTTTTAGACCAATGCCCCACCCCCCGGTTTTTCCAATGCCCACCCAGTCTGGTCTCCCCATCAAGGAGGAGCCTGTACCAGACCAGCAGCAAAGCTATCGGTCCACTCACACCCCCCACGCCCCTCAGTATTTATCAAACCCTTTTTTAATACCCCCAACGTTTTAGCCCAATAACGTCTCGGGAGTTTTTTCCCACCACCCGACTCTATTACCAACCCAGTCTTTCCTATACCCTTTCCCTAAATCTGAATTTTTCCAACTTGAAACCATTGCGCGAGTCCTTCCTTGGCGGGAAATTTTTTCGCTCTATTTACATCCCCTTTATTTATTCCTTTTTTCCATTTATACCCTCGATCATATCCCCCCTAATTCTACGCCTTTCGAGGAGTGCAGATTCGGGCCCCTTCGTCTTCCCATAGGGAAATTTTATCATGGGATCTCTTTGTCACCCTCCTTTGTCGTTTTCCAGAGATTTATATCCTTTTCGTAATACGGTGCCCAGAACGAGCAGCATATCTAAATGGGGCCTAACCAAGGATATATAGAGTTGAAAACAATTGGGGGATTCTTTATTTATACTTCTAGACAGAACCAAGAATTCTTTTAGCTTTATTCGAACACAAATGCAGGTTTTTTCTTGGTTTTTGGGTTTGTTAACCAGAACCCCTAAACCTTTTCGCAATCGGTAGTATTAAGATCTACATTATTTGTTTATTGTGGCATGGTTATTTAACTGCCCAACTTTAAAACTTGATTTGTCAATATTTAACTGCATCTGCCCTTCCCGACCTTTTGCGTGTCTATTCGGCACCCTGGGTGCTCTAATGTCCTCTTAAAAGGGTTTATGATCTTAGTGATGTGTAGTGATCATTAGTATGTGTATGATCATTAGCGATGTTTTAGTGATCATTAGCGATGTGTAGTGACATTAGTGATGTGTAGTAATCATTAGTGTGTGTAGTGTCTTTAGGTGTGTAGTGATCATTAGGAGTGTATGATCATTAGTGAGTTGTGATCTTAGTGATTTTTTGGATCATTAGGAGGTAGTGATTTTATGATGTGAGTGATCTTTAGTGATGTGTAGAAATCTTTAGTGATGTGTAGTGATATTAGCGAGTGTCCTGGGGTTTCCCTTTTTAGAGGTTTCGGGTAAACCCAAAACTATGCACCTCAATAAAACAAAAAACCACAAGGGAAAATCAGTCACTTCTTTTTTCACAGTTAGGGTAGATAATTTATGTTATGTTACTATGTAAAACAATCATGTCCTTAAATTTTTGTAAGTGTACTTGTGTGTACTTGTACCAAAATAAACTTGGGGTTTTGTTGAAGTTTCTTCTGAATAAACTTATTTAGATGAGGTTCCGGGTTCGTTCACGGCAAAGGATGAAAAATTGGATTGTTTTCCCTTCAGACGTCTATGTTCACCCATCAGTAAAATGGAACCCGGGTGCAATAATGGTGGGGCGCATCCTGGGGAATTTGTGGACTGCTATGGGTGCATCCTGGGGGTTAGTAGACTGGTGGGGTCGCATCGTGGGTGTTGTAGCTGGTGTGGGTCGCATCTGGGTGTTAGTGAACTGGTGTGGGCCATATCCTGGGTGTTATGCCCGATGGGGTTTCATCCGGGTATTAGTAAAAGGTGTGGTTGCATCTGGGTTTTAGTGAACGTGTGATTCGCTCCTGGATTTTGTGAACGGTGGGGTCACTTCCTTGGTGTTAGTGAACTGGGTGGGGGCCATCCGGGGGTTAGTGGAATGGTTGGGTCGCATCCCGGGGGTTTTGTGGACTGGTGTGGGTGAGACCTGGGTGTTAGTGGACTGGGTGGGTCACCCTGGGTGTTAGGGGCTGGTGTAGGGGACATCCCGGGTGTTGGGATTGGTGTGGGTGACTTATGGGTTTAGTGGACGGTGTGGGGGCATCCCGGGTGTTGTGGGCGCTGTGGGTCACATCCTGGGTGTTAGTGGACTGGTGTGGGTGAATCCTGGGGGTTAGTGGACTGGTGTGGGGAAAACCTGGGTGTTAGGGATGGTGTAGGTCACATCCTGGATATTAGTGGGCTGGTCTGAGTCGCATCGTGGGGTTTTTGTGGGCTGGGGTGAGTCGCAACTGGGTGTTAGTGGAGGGGTGGGATATGCATGGTGTTGGGACTGGTGTGGGGTTTAAATTTGGGGGTTATGGATGGTTGGGCGATCCCGGGTGCAGTGAACGGTGGGGGGTCACATCCCGGGTTTAGTGGGCTGGGGTGAGTGCTCCCGGGTTTTAGTTGATTGGGTGAGTCGCATACTGGGTGTTAGGGGTGGTTTGGGTACATCCTGGGTGGTAGCGGACTGGGTGGGGCGCATCCTGGGTGTTAGGGACTGGGGTGGGGCACATCCCGGGTGTTGGACTGGTGTGGGGCGCTCCCGGAATTTAAAGGACTAGTTAGGGCCTATCCGGGTGTTAGTAGACTGGTTAGGTCGCATCCCGGGGGTCAGTAAATGGGTAATCCATCCAGGTTTTTAGTGGGCGGTCTGAGTCGCATCCTGAGTTTTAGTGGGCTGATTGAGTGCATCCTGGTGTTTGTGGACTGGTTGGGGGTCACATTGAGTGTTAGTGGGCCGTGTGGGCACTCCTGGGTGTTTAGGGACTGGTGGGTCGCGTCCTGCGTGTTAGTGGGAATTATTGGGGACATTGGGTGTTTGTAATGGTGTGGTCGCATCCCGGGTGTTAGTGGGGGTGTGGGTCCTCCTGGTGTTAGTGAATGGCGGGTCTTTCTTGGCGTTAGTAGTGGGGGGGTCACATCGTTGGTGTTAGTGGACTGGGAGGGGGTATCCGGGTGTTTGTGGATGGTGTTTCACCCTGGGTGTTTTGTGGGCTGGTGTGGGTCGCACCGAGTGTTAGTGGACTAGTTGGGTGGCATCTGGGTATTATTTTGGGCTAGAGTGGGTGGGATCCGGGGTTGTGGACTGGATTGGGCAACCTGGGTGTTAGTGTATGGTGTGGGTGCATTTTCCCGAGTTTTTGTGGGGGTGGTGGTCGATCCCGGGTTTTTTTTGGGGCTGGTGTGGGTCACTTCCCCGGGTGTTGTGGATGGTGTCAATCGATCCTGGGTGTTATGGGGCTGGTGTGGGGCACATCGGGTGTTATGGACTGGTGTCGGGGCACATCCTGGGTGTTAGTGGACGGGTGGGTCACATCCTGGGGGTTAGTGGACTCGTGTGGGTGGATCCGGGTGTTAGTGGACCTTTTTGGGGGGCACCTGGGGGTTAGGGACTTTTTGGGGGGCTCCGGGGGTTAGTGGATTTTTGGGCACTTTTGGATTTAGGAATGGTGTGGGTCGCCTCCCGGGGGTTAGGGGCTGGTGTTTGGGGGATCCCGGGTGTTGTGGCTGGGGTGGGGCGTATCTGGGTTTAGTGGGAAAGGTGTGGGTGCATCCTTCACAAAACTGACCTAATTTTTGGAAATGCCCCAAAAACAAAAAAAGGGCTTCCCCTATAGTAGTATGTCATTGTGTCAGTATGGTCTGTATAATTTTTTCGTGTACTGGCAGTAATTAGATATTATTATTATTACATATCTTCCCGCCCGCTGACGGCTTTACCCTTTTACTTCCTCTCTAACTTTTAGACAGTAACTAAATTTTTAAACAAACTTTGATAAAACTTTGTTTTTGCACTCGTACTGCCCTTTTAAAACAACCTTTGTTATCCTTCCGCCCCGGCTGTTTTTTGCTCCGAAAAACCCCTTTTCCCCCCCACTTTTTGGGGATCTACTGGTGCAACACCTTGTCCTGCACCCCTGTGTGATCTACGGGGAACACCCTGTCCCCACCCTGAGTGGCCCCTTCTGGTGCAAACCCCTGTCCCGCACCACGTGTGACTCTTCTGGGAAAAACCTCTGTCCTCATATGAGTGGTGTTATTTCTGTTCTTACTGTGAAAAGCGGGTTTTGTGCGATGAAGGTTTCGTAGGGGTAGGGGAAAGTACGGCCGTGGGCTAGATTTGGTTAATTGGGTGGGTGAGTACACAACGGGGATGGAGGGGGTGACCGCAAGCCCGTCCCCTGGAGGGGGCACCTGTTTACTAACACGTCGGTGGTCGAGGAGTGAAGAGGGTGGGCTGTGCTTCCCCCGACCCAGAGGCCCCACAGAGGGCGCCTGAATGCCGCGAAATATGAATTTCGAGCAGACGGTGGGTGTGTGCCTGACAGACAGGCTGTCTCTTTTCTCGGGGCCCCGCACTGCGTCGCCCAGCACAATACTGGTGGGCCCAAAAGGTATAAAGGAATTACATAGTACCCCCGAGAGGGAGGCTTTTGTCAAGTAAAACAAAAATGGACAAAAAATGCGACAGGAAAAAAAAAAAAATCTCCCCCCAGGGGGGAAAAGAAACTGGTTTTTGCCGCGCTGTTTTCATGAGTAGAAGCCCCAGACGTCGCACGGAACTAAAAATTTTTTATACAGGGTTTTCCCAGGGTGAACCAGTTTACCCTCGCTATAACGTTTTTCACGCTCACTCTGCAAACAATGACTGACAGTAGATTTCCTAAAGGTTTTACATTAATCAGAGGGCGCACGCCCTGACCGTAATACAGGCTTTTTTTCTTTTTTTATAAAACACTGGTGCACATTGTACAATAAAACTTATCCCTGGAATTCATACACTTGGGTACCTTCAAAAGATTTACATAATTAAGATTTGTCCACCCTGACCCATTATCGATAGTATACAATGTGTGGCTTTATACCCATTTCTGCAACAAAAAAATTTGCTAACTAGCGTAGGGTCGACAAGTCAGTAGGTACGTCAATGTCACGAAATGTATGTTGCCGGGTCGCAGGCCATAAGTATGGAGCCTTACTGGGCCGTTTCCCTCCATATAGTGGGAGAAGGGGTTTGACGGTTTGTCCCAACATTAGTTAAACGGGCGTTGCAAAAGCACGCGCCTCCAGCTCTGCTTCGGCCTGCATATGGGCCACATACTTTATGTGATCAAGGTGGGTTCCCTTTATATTCCCGTAGCAATCCCCTCACCCCGAACTTTTTGCCACGGGGCTGTCGTAGGACCGGTAAGGACCCACAAAACTTTGGGAAAGTTTGTGCATACCCGGGGCTGCACGGGTTGGCAACATAACTTTGAAACCCGGTTCCCCTTTGCTTTCCTTGGGGGGCATTTCGCTCAGCGTGAAAACCCATCAGAGTTTCATAGGTTTTCTCGTACCCGCTGGAAGACAAGCCGTTTCCTCATCTTTAAACGGGGTTATCAGTGTCGTAAGTGGTCTAGGTGGGGTAACAGAATTTTATATGGAAGCGCTTTTCATAGCCCTACAACGCAAAAAAAGGTTCTCACCGATGAGCTGTTGAGGGGGAATTTAATGTACACGAACATTGGGAAGCCTCATCCCTGTAGTACAACTTGGGTTAACGGTTACTCTGGCACCTCCAGGATTGCTTTTTTATTTTTGCAAGACCATTTCCGGGTGGGGGGAGCACTGGCGCTTGTGAATGTTGAATCGGAGCAAAAATCCCGCATTATGCCATTTATAAAATCAGACCATTGTCTGACAGAAGGGGAAAGTGGGCAAGTATGACGAAGAACAACATGCCCCGGGAAAACATAAAAAACCCGTTTCCGCGGTTTTTTTTCAGGGATGGGTTTAAAAAATTCCTGTACCCCGTAAAAATTTTCTACCCTTACAAAGCGGGGGCTTATTTTTCCCCTTTTCGAGGGAGAAGTTCGTCAACAGGGGCGACAGAAGTTTTCTCCCAGGGCTCCTTTGTAATGGGTACTTTTGAATGGGGTTAGGACTGTAATGGTACCCTTGTGCTGTAGGCAAACAACCCTGGTGTACATGCTTGGCAATGTTTCCCAGCCTCTTAGGCCAGAAATATTTTATTCGTGCCTGTTTTTTACTGCGGGCCTTCCCGGGGGGCGTACACCTGGACATTGTGGCAACCTAAGATAGTGGTATCAGGACTCTGGGTTTACCGTTGGTATACGGTTCTGCCGGGGGCCCCCGCTGTTTCAAAACGGCACAGTATCCTTGGTTGCCCCTAAATCCCTTTGTGGAACGGGAACTTGACCCGTAAGTCAACGTCCTCCTTGGCAGGAAAGAAGACTGGGACCACACGGGTCCTGCGTTGGGGGTCCTCGGACCTCAACAAGAACAATTGCCGACCTCACGAATGCTATAGTTCGAAGGGGTCAGTACAACATTTTGCTTACCTGGGGCATAGCAAATTTCGGGTTGTAGTCTTGAACGTAGCGCCCCGAGCATGCTTTCCCCAGAGGTTTTTATTTGCAAAAAAGGGCCCAAAAAGGGTAAAGATCTTTATAAATCTTGATAGGATAATGATAGATGATACCCGAAAAGACTCAGGGGGATAAATGGCTAAAACTTTAGCTCTGTCACTGAATAATTGACTTCCGCTTTAGTAAGAAAACGGTAGCATGGCAAAAGGCGTTGTTTACCATTAGATTCCTGTACAAGACTGCAAACCCATGCCAAATTTGCTGGCATCAGTTAAGGTAAATGCCTTGGTGAAACAGGGGGTCTAAAAGGGGTTGGGGTGATGTTTAACTTGTTCTTAAGAATGACAAAAAACTCGTTCCTGATGCACGTCCACTCAAAAAAAAGGGATCCCTTTTTGAGTAAGCGTGTCAGGGGTCCAATGGTGGAGAAACCTCGATAAAGGGCGGGAGAAACCCGCCAGGGGCCCAGAGGACCGGACTGCATCCGCCGTCATGGGGCTGGGGGAATTTTTGCCGGCCGGATTTTAGACTTCCGTCTTTATGCCATTCTGAGTTACTACGTGACCCCGAAATTTATTTCCTTCCGGGGAAATGACATTTTGGGGAGCTTTACCTTAAGATTTGCCCGAAACCTGTCCAATACCCTGTCAAGTTTCTCAAGATGGACGGGACATCTTGCGACAGGGCTATGAGATCATCCAGGTAACCATGAGGGGCCACCTAGGAGGGTACGGAAAATTTTCATCAAACGACTAAAGTGATTTTGGGGTTCCGCGCAAGCCGAAGGGCATCCTCCTGAAAATGGTAATGAAAGTTGGGTAGAGAAAGCGTCAACCTCTGCTTCTCATGAGGGGGATCTGCCGAACCCTTTAAGAAAATCAAGATTGAAAAACCTTATTATCGCCGATGTTCTGCAACAGGGGCGTTCAAACTGGCAATGGAAAAAGGTCTGGGATGGTACATGATTCGTTTCCGTAATCGAAAAAGGGCGCCCGGTTCCCTCTTTTTTTGGGAAACAAAAAAAAGGGGAGCATTCCAGGGGAATGGATTTCCCCAATAACCCACACGGAGCATCCGTTAATGAGTTCTTCGGGGAAACTTTTGCGCATGTGGGAGGCGATACCAGGTACTAAAGGGTTTAGTACCCTTTGTCAAATGGAAACGGGGAGAAATCAGTGGGGTCAAACCCTCGATCACCCCAGTGCAAATGCAGAACGGCACGATTGAGAACTGGAGAATTTTGGGGGCCTCTTCAGGAAAGTCTGTCAAAGTAGATACTTCCGCAGGCCGGGTGTTGGAAGAGTCAGCGCGACTCGCCTGGGAGAACTGCACTCAAGGAAGTCAGTGGGGCTTCACCCCCTCTCACGGGAGAGGGGGAAACTGACAAGGGCGCAAGTGAGGTATTCTTCTGCAGGGAAAATTTTCGACTATGCATGTTGACAAAAAAGGATTGCAACTTACCCCGTTGCACGTGTGCAAGGTGGTTCAAGGGGGAGGCCCTTGACTCGGGATGTGTCCTGTCAACCCGCCCTGGGCTCCTTTAAAAACCTGCCCCACGTAACCCTAAAGGGGGTGAGCGGTTAGCTGACAAAGGACGTATAAATTTGTACAAGCATAAAAATTGTCGTGTGCCATGACACGAGTCAGACATCTCTGCCGACAGGGAAAAGCGGCTTGAGAATGCTGGTCTCTACAACGCGCAGAGTTAGAGTGAAGGTTAGACGGGCGTCCCCAGATGGGTTTCACTGGGAACTACGCGCTGTGGCCAGGAGGGGATGGGCAACGAGCTCTACTACGAGGTCGATCGGACAAGAGACCCACCCCGGGGGAATGTTCTATGGAAACCACCGGTTTCCCAACGATTTAGGACTGTGCATCTCTGAGACAGAGTACACCCAGTGGTCCTAAGGGACCCCCAGAAGGGGACATCCACTCCATTGAATTCCGCTTTCCACTCAGCTGGATCTAAAGGATCCTAAAATCTGTCATGATTTTGAAAACCCCATAGCAGGCACCATGGAAAACAATACCATTACGACTAAGAATTTTCGGACAGCTTGTGCCCGGGCCCCAAAATTTTAGCGTTGTGCGACCGCGAACGTCAGCGGGTTTTCCTGAGACTCCTATCGGCTGAATGGCAGAGGCCTGTCAAATGGCCGCGTGAAGGGCCAAAGTTCGGAAAAAGTGGGCGGACATGTTTAACCCCCGAAACCGTATTTTAGGAAAAACTGAACAGGTTATTGGGAAAATGGATCGAGACGGTCCATGGGTTTATACCGAACATGAAAGGGATGACAGGCCGACGAGACCCCCCGGGGCACAGCTGCTCGAGGCTCGACACTTGTTGACGAGGCTCGACCTGGAAAGGTACGGTACGAGTCTCGGCAACAAGTCAAGACACTCGGTTTCCTCACGTCGGCAAGCGTTTAACTGCCAGGGGGGCGAAAGCATTTCGGACAGGGGGCGGATACAGCGACTCGACAGGGTTTTCATGTCTTTCGCTGGTTTTGCGGACCCCCTCTTCCCCCGATAGTGGAAAGGGGTTCTACGAGCACGGGATTGCGCGACGATGCTTGCTCCACTCAGCTGCAGTATACTTCGCACTTTTTAATTGGGGGTATGACTGGAAGTATTGTGGTAAACACAGACTCCCCGCGAAGCGACATGGGGGGCGGGGACGGGTTACTTGATACTGAACATGGGGGGGGTTTTGGTTAGGGGGTCTGGATGGGACTGTTTGGTTATTTTTGGGGGACTTTGGTTTTTAACACTCCCCATCGGGGTGCCCCGTTTCCACAGTTGAAACGCACTACACGCTTAGGGGTGAGGTTTGGGGGGGGTGCTCTGGCGACGTTTCGCCCCGGTCCCGGGAATCGTGACTGCCCTTTTTTTATGAGACCGACTGTTGTTTTGTGGTCAAAATTTTTCTTAGGCGCGGTTTTAGTGGGACGGGGTTAGAAAAATTTGGGCTGGCTGTCTGACAGCAGCAGCAAAAAGGGCTTCCCGGGCGACCGCGGGGGCACTGGGACGGCGCCGGGAGGATGGGGAGGGGGGTATCCCAAAGCGGCAAACCTTTCCTGCTGGAAGGTGGCTTGAGCGGTCGATGGCGTATATGCACCCCGGACGTCGTGCTGAGGGCCCAGTCCTGGCTCAATGGGAGCCCGAGGTTAGGGGGGGCATCCCTCCGCATGATGCCGACAGCCGCATGGGGAAAGATGCTTTAAGCAGCAAAAACCCACACAATCCCCCACTTAGTGGGGGTTGTGGGCCCGTAAAGTCCGGGCGGCTTGCTTGAAAACCGGCAAACGCAACCGGGGGCTTTTGTGCGGTATTGACATTCGGCCCAAGACGCTGGTAACGATCAATGTAATGGCGTTGGCACTACGCCGAAAAAACGCCCTAAATTCCTCCCTTAAATTCATCCCAAGACTGAATCTTACACACCGCTTTAGCGCACAAAAGGGACCCATATCACCCGGGGGTGGATCCAATGCTGCAACGCACCGAGTACTGGTATCCGTTTGGGGTTCAAATAAGCCTGAACGTCGCCCGATGACGCCCAGGCTCTAAACTATTTGCACGACCGTCAAAATAAGGGTCGGTATGGCGATGAGCCGGGCCAGGTGGTCGAGGCTTGAGCCACAAGTTGACCAACTGTCGCTGGGGCTTCGTGCCCCGCCCCGTGTTCACGCTGGTGAGGCACCATTGCTGGCACCCGCAGAATTGGACAACGGCATGGGCCCCTGCGTTCTTTCATGACGTCAATTGTTCAAATGAAGTAGGCACGAAGATGGTAAAAAAGGGCAGAGCAAGAAATGGTTCATGGTACAATTCAAAACGGTCAAAGGAACTCAGACCCATTTCTAGGGAAACTGCTTAGCGATAGAAATAAATTTTAGCCAAAACAACAATAAAAAGGGAAATAGGATCACTCTGACACAAAATAAAAGATGTATGCAAGTGAAAAGTATACGGGAAGTGCACAAAAAGAAACTAAGGTAGTCAATAAATTTTACCAGGGATTTTCAACAAAATTTATGAAAAGGAGTTGAACTGTAAACATGGTAGCAAAAATTGCACAAAATTAAAATAAAAAGGTACTACACAACACTAAACTGTGCTGCAAGCCAGTTTTTAAAAAGTTTTCGGGGGCTAGCAGTTGCAATTGAAGCGCAAAAAAAGGGGTAATTCACTTGCACAAGGAATTGGCCCCAGAAAAAATTTTCAGAGTATGGAATAGTGCCCAAAAATCACAAAAAAAAATACACGTATCCGAATTTCTATATTGCACACAAATAAAATTAATAAAAATGCAAAATTTTTAAATTCAAAAATAGGGAAAGGTTTTTCTGGGGTTGCAGGGTGTACACTGGCAAAAAAAAAAAAATTGCACAATCTAAAGGGCAAAATTAATTAACTCACAGGAATTTTGGTAATTTAAAGGTAAAAAGCAGGTTCCCAAAAAAAACACCCTATTGGGTATAAAAAATAGCAAAATGCAAAGCACATAGGTGAATATTCACGATAAAACATAGAAAAATTTTAGAGCAAATAAATGGGGGGGGAAAAAGAAGAAAGTTTAATGGGGTGGCAAATTGTATCACTGCGGGAGAATAAAAATAATACTTAAGTACTTGAAGAATTTCATTTTTAAAAAGGAAAAACACTAACAAACAAAAGTGCAAGGGTTTTTCAACAAACTGTGGCTAACTTGCAGGTGCAACTAACAAAAAAACAGCACAAGGGAATTCATGAAGAGTATGTGAGAGGTAATTTTATAAAAGGTTAACACTGAACAATTTAAATCAATAAAAAGGTGCAAAAAGCAGAATAAAATACTGGGAAATTTAAAAAGTGGGAGTGGGAAAAAATAAATTTACAAAAAATTTTTGAATTTAGGTAAGTGGCAAAATGTGACTGATGACATGAACCATTTACTGAAGTAGGCTTCATAACTAACGTATGGTGCAGGACAGTTAAAAAATTCAAAAATTTGGAAACTAGGTAAGTCACTGTTTTACAACTTTGGGCAGATGGCGAAGGGAAGGGTGCTGAGGTCCTGGAACTTTCAGTGATGCTCAGTAACACTACACGCCTGAGCTTTGTATATGCTTGGGGCTTCAATGTCGAGAAAAAAAAATATCAGAAAGGACTTGGGAAGAAAAGGGAAAGGGCCGGGGGGAACTCTGTGGGGATAAGATATTAGAAGACGGGATGCCCGGCGACCCGGCGGAACCCCAGTGGTGTTGTTGTTTTCAGGCAAGGTGTCTGGGGGCGCTGACGACTGCGGCTCAGCACCGGAACAAAACATTTTCTGCACTACTCAACGTGCTAAAAAAGCTTAAGTGAAACTTTGAACTGGGGCGAGTAATTTTTACTGTAACAAAACACTGGGGGAAAAAAAGAAAATGGTGATGAAATGGGAATATAACAGCAAGGGAAAGGGAAAAAAAAAAAATAAAAATGGGGAACACAAAAAAAAAAATGCACTGGGTGGAGATACGTAGACGCGAGAGTTGAGACACTTGATGAGTCACGATGCTGTAGACCCTTTAATGACTGGCTTAGGGCTAAGCTGAGGGTTCCCCCGTGGTTAAGCCAGGTAGAACTTTTTGAGGAAACTTGGAAGAAACAACACACATGACGGGGAGCGGGCGTCGTTGGTAGCAGAGAAGGCTGTAGAGGGGTGGTGTGTTTACACCTGTTAGGGTTAAACCAACCCCCGAGCTGCCCCGTGGTCACCCGGGGAGCCCCACGAAGCCAACACACTAAACGGCCTCACCTTACTTTTGTAGTGAGAAGGGGTGGGACGCTGTAGGGGCAGGGGAATGGTGTGGAGGGTTGAAGGGCTGTAGAGAGGGTGAGAGGGAACAGTGACGTAAGGGTGGAATGGCCCTGACGCCTATGTCCAGATTTTGTGGGAAAAACTAGGCGAAGATCTATCTCAGGTCCCGTCAAGACGCTCGGATAACAATAACTTTAGGCCAGCAGGGGCGTTGGATGACGACGGATGATGTTTTACTGGCGTCGACCCCATGGTTTGACCCCTCCCCCCTGAAGAGGTCACAAAGCCCCGACTCCGCTGTCCCATGTTATTTCTGTTTTTATGTTGAACAGCGGGTTTAGTCCCAGAAGGTAGCGCAGGTGCAATGATACGGGTGGGCTAGTTTGGCTTTAAATTTGGGGAAGTGAGTCCAACGGGCATGTGAGGGAGTGACCGCAAGCCAGTCCGTGGAGGGGGGCACCTGTGTCTGTACGTCGGTCGGGGCTAGGAGTGAGAGAGGGGGGGCTGTGCTTTCCCCCTGACCTAGGGAGGGCCCACAGAGGGCGCACGAGCCGCGAAATATGAACTAGTCAGCAGAGGCTAGGGTGGTGTCTGACAGTACAGGCTGTCTAACAAGAACAATGAAAAAATGGCGGGAAGCCTGTACAGAACAATAAAAAACCCAACGAAAAGATTCAGAACAAAGGAATAAGATGGGAAACCCTGCAGAACAATGAAATAGGAAAAAAAACCCTTCCAGAACAATGAAAATGACAGGGAAACCTTTCCAAAAATTGAAATATTGGAAGGAAACCCTTCCAGAACAATGAAATATGACAGGGAAACCCGTCCAGAATAATGAAATTTGGGAAGAAAACCCGTCCAGAACAATTAAATATGAGATGGAAACCCGTCAAGAACAATGAAATATTAGAGGGAGACCCGTCCAGAACAATGAAATATGACAGAAAAACCCGTTCAGAACAATGAAATATGACACGGAAAACCGTCCAGATCAATGAAATATGACAGGAAAACCTTTCAAAACAATGAAATATGAGAAGGTAACCCGGCCAGAACAATGAAATATGAGAAGGTAACCCGTCCAGAACAATGAAAAATGACAGAGAAACCCTCCAGAACAATGAAATATGACAGGGAAACCCGTCCAGAAGAGTGAAATATGACAGGGAAATCCGTCCAGAACAGTTAAATATGACAGGAAAACCCGTCGAGAACAAAAAAATATGACAGGGAAACTCGTCCAGAATAATGAAATATGACATTGAAACCCGTCCATAACAATGAAATATGAGAATGAAAGCCGTACAGAACAATGAAATATGATAAGGAAACCCGTACAGAACAATAATATATGACAGGAAAACCCGTCCAGAACAATGAAATATGACAGAGAAGCCGTTCACAGCAATGAAATATGAGAAGGAAACCGTCCAAGACAATGAAATATGACAAGGAAACCCGTCTATAACAACAAAATATGACTGGAAAACCCATCCAGGACAATGAAATATAAGAAGGAAACCCCTCCAGAACAATGAAATATGGCAGGGAAGCCTGTCCAGAACAATGAAATACGAGAAGGAAAGCAGTTCAGAACAATGGAATAAGAGTGGGAAACCCGTGCAGAACAATGAAATATGAAAAGGAAACCCTTCCAGAACAATGAAATATGACAGGGAAACCCATCCAGAATATTGAAATATTGGAAGGAAACCCGTCCAGAACAATGAAATATGACAGGAAAACCCGTCCAGAATAATGAAATTTGGGAAGAAAACCGTCCAGAACAATGAAATATGAGAAGGAAACCCGTCAAGAACAATGAAATATTAGAGGGAGACCCGTCCAGAACAATGAAATATGACAGGAAAACCCGTTCAGAACAATGAAATATGACACGGAAAACCGTCCAGATCAATGAAATATGACAGGAAAACCCTTTCAAAACAATGAAATATGAGAAGGTAACCCGTCCAGAACAATGAAATATGAGAAGGTAACCCGTCCAGAACAATGAAAAATGACAGAGAAACCCTTCCAGAACAATGAAATATGACAGGGAAACCCGTCCAGAACAGTGAAATATGAGAGGAAAACCCGTAGAGAACAATAATTTATGACAGGAAAACCCGCCCAGAACAATGAAATATGACAGAGAAACCCTTTAAGTACAATGAAATATGATAAGGAAACCGTCAAGAACAATGAATATGACAGGGAAACCCGTCCAGAACAGTAAAATATGACAGAGAAACCCTTCCAGAACAATGAAATATGACAGGGAAACCCGTCCAGAACAATGAAATATGAGAGGGAAACCCTTCAAGAACAATGAAATATGAGAAGGAAACCCGTTCAGAACAATGAAATATGAGAAGGAAACCCGTACTGAACAATAATATATGACCGGAAAACCCGTCCAGAACAATGAAATATGACAGAGAAACCGTTCACAGCAATGAAATATGAGAAGGAAACCGTCCAGAACAAAGAAATATGAAAAGAAAACCAGACCAGAACAATGAAATAGGACAAGGAAACCCGACCATAACAACAAAATATGACTGGGAAACCCGTCAAGAACAGTAAAATATAACAGGGAAACCTATCCAGGACAATGAAATATGACAGGGAAACCCGTCCAGAACAATGAAATATGAGAGGGAAACCCTTCAAGAACAATGAATTATGAGAAGGAAACCCGTCCAAAACAATGAAATATGAGAAGGAAACCCGTTCAGAACAATGAAATGTGCGAAGAAAACCCTTCAAGAACAATGAAATATGATATGGAAACCCGTCCAGAACAATGAAACATGGGAAGGAAACCTGTCCCGAACAATGAAATATGACATTGAAACCTGTCCCGAACAATGAAATATGAGAAGGTAACCCGTCCAGAACAATGAAATATGACAGGGAAATCCCCTCCATAACAATTAAAAAATGACAGGGAAACCCGTCAAGAATAATGAAATAAGACCCCTGAAACCCCCCTCCGAAAAACAATGAAATATGAGAATGAAAGCCGTCCAGAATAATGAAATATGAGAAGGAAACCCGTACTGAAGAATAATATATGACCGTAAAACCCTCCAGAACAATTTTAAAATATGACAGAGAAACCGTTCACAGCAATGAAACATGAGAAGGTAACCCGTCCAGAACAATGAAATAGGAAACCCGTCAAGAACAGTAAAATATAACAGGGAAACCTATTCAGGACAATGAAATATAAGAAGGAAACCCCTCCAGAACAATGAAATATGGCAGGGAAGCCTGTCCAGAACAATGAAATACGAGAAGGAAAGCAGTTCAGAACAATGGAATAAGTGTGGGAAACCCGTGCAGAACAATGAAATATGAAAAGGAAACCCTTCCAGAACAATGAAATATGACAGGGAAACCCGTCCAGAATATTGAAATATTGGAAGGAAACCCGTCCAGAACAATGAAATATGTCAGGGAAACCCGTCCAGAATATTGAAGTATTGGAAGGAAACCCGTCCAGAACAATGAAATATGGCAGGGAAACCTGTCCAGAACAATGAAATATGAGAAGGAAGCCCTTCCAGAACAATGGAATAAGAGTGGGAAACCCGTCCAGAACAATGAAATATGAAAAGGAACCCGGCCAGAACAATGAAATATGACAGGGAAACCCGACCAGAATAATGAAATATGGGAAGGAAACCCGTCCCGAACAATGAAATATGAGAGGGAAACCCGTCCAGAAAAATGAAATATGACAGATAAACCCGTCCAGAACAGCGAAACATGAAAACGATACCCGTGAAGAACTATGAAACATGACAGGGAAACCCGTCCAGAACAAAGAATTATGACAGGGAAACCCGTCGAAACAATAAAATATGGGCAGGAAAAACCCCCCCAGAACAATGAAAAATCAGAAGGAAACCCCTCCAAAAAAATGAAATATTAAAAGGAAACCCTT
>NC_069399.1:10853158-10903530 GCF_026875155.1 Cherax quadricarinatus | reverse complement strand
CCTTCAAATTTTTTTGCCCACTTTTTTTCCCTTCTATTTAAATTTTTAGGAGGGGTTTTCCCCTGTCATATTTCATTTTCTGGACGGGTTTCCCTGTATTTTTTTTTCTGACTGGTTTCCTTTCATATTTAATTGTTCGGACGGGTTTCCCTGTCATATTTCATTGTTCGGGGGGGTTTTCCCCTTATATTTCATTTTCTGGACGGTTGTTTCATATTTCATTGTTCTGACGGGTTTCTGTCATATTTCATTTTCGTAAGGTTCCCTTCTTAATTTCTTCTTTCGGGAACGGTTTTTCCCTTTCATATTTTCATTGTTCTGGAAGGTTTCCCTGTCATATTTAATTTTTCTGGACGGGTTTTCCCTGTCATATTTAATGTTCTGGAGGTTTCCTGTCATTTTTTATTTGTTCTGGGGGGGTTTCCCCCTTCCAATTATTGTTCTGGACGGTTTCCATTCATTTTTTCATTGTTCAAAAGGGTTTTCTTTTCTCAATTTCATTGTTCTGGGCGGTTTTCCTTCAAAAATTTATTGTTCACTAACGGGTTTTCTTCTCATATTTCATTGTTTTGGGACGGGTTTCAATGTCTTATTTCATTTCTTCTGGACGGGTTTCCCTGTCATAATTTCATTGTTCGGGAAGGGGTTTCTCTGTCATTTTTCATTGTTCGGACGGGTTTCCTTCTCAAATTTCATTGTTCTGGACGGGTTACCTTCATATATTCATTGTTTTGAAAGGGTTTTCCTGTCATATTTCATTGTTCTGGACGGTTTCCGTTCATATTTTCATTGTTCTGAACGGTTTTTCTGCCAAATTTCATTGTTTTGGACGGGCCCCCCCTTTTCCAAATTTTAAAATTTTCGGAGGGTTTCCCGGGTTAATTTTCATTTTTTCGGGAAGGGGTTTTCCCCTTTTATTTTTTAATTGTTTTTGAGGGGTTTCCCCCAAAATCATATTTTTTTTTTGGGAAGGGGGTTTCCTTTCTATTTCATTGTTCTGGACGGTTTTTTTTCCAAAATTTTCTTTGTTCTGGACGGTTCCCCTTCCATTTTTCATTGCGGGGGGGGGGTTTTCCCTTCCTTATTTTCATTTTCCGGAGGGTTTTTCCCGAAAATTTTAAATTGTTCGACGGGTTTTCCCTTCTATATTTTTGTTGTGGGGTTTTTTTTCCCTTATTTCATTGTTTCGGGGACTTTTTTTCTTTCATATTTCTTTTTTCTGGAGGGGTTTCCTTTCATATTTTTTTGGGCTTTAAAACGGTTTCTTTTCATTTTTTAATGTTCTGGGAGGGGTTTTTTCCCGGTCAAATTTATTGTTCAAAAGGGTTCCCTCCCATTTTCATTTTTTTGGGGAGGGGTTTCCATTCATATTTCTTTGGTTCGGAGGGGTTTTTTTCTTGCAATTTCTTTGTTTCGGGAAGGGGTTTTTCCCTTTCATTTTTTATTGTTTTAAACTTTTTTTTCCTTTCTCATATTTAATTGTTTTTTAAAGGTTTTTTTCCCTTCATAATTCATTGTTCGGGAAAGGGGGTTTTCCCCTTCCCATTTTCATTTCGGGAAAGGGTTTCCTTCATATTTTTTTTTGTTTTGGACGGGTTTTCCCGAAATTTTCATTGTTCGGGAAGGGGTTTCCTTCCATTTTTTCCATTTTCGGGAACGGGTTTCCCCTTCTCATATTTCATTTTTCTAAAAGGTTTCCCCTTTCATTTTTAATTTTTCAAAAGGGTTCCCTGTCATATTTCATTTTTCTGGGGGGTTTTTTCCCTGAAAAAAATTTTATTTTTTTTAGGGGTTTTTCCCTTTCATTTTCATTTTTTCTGGAGGGGTTTCCCTTGTCATTTTTTCCTTTTCTGGGGGGGTTTTTCCCCTCATTTTTAATTGTTTTGACGGTTTCCCCTTTCTTTATTTAATTTTTCTTTAAAGGGTTTCCCTGTCATATTTCATTTTTTCTGGGGGTTTTCCTGTCATTTTATTGTTTTTTAAGGGTTTTCTTTCATTTTTAATTGGGGGGGGGGGGGGGGGGGGGTTTTTCATTGGACGGGTTTTTCCCTTCTATTTCATTGTTCAAAAAGGGGTTTTCCCCGCCCAAAATTATTGTTTGGACGGGTTTTCCCTCTTTATTTCACTGTTTTTTGGAGGGGTTTCCCCCTTTCATTTTCCATTGTTCGGGAAGGGTTTTCCCTTAAAATTTTCATTTTTTCTGGAGGGGTTTTTCCTTTCATTTTTCATTGTTTGGGGGGTTTTTCCTTTCCCAATATTTAAATTACTGGATGGTTTTCCCCTGTCATATTTCATTGTTCGGGAAGGTTTTTTCCTTTTTCATATTTCATTGTTCGGGAAGGGTTTTTCCCTAAAAAATTCCATTGTTTTTAAACTTTTTTCCCTTTCTCTATTTAAATTTTTTGGGGACTTTTTTTTTTCCCTTCCAAATTTCATTTTTCTGGAGGGGTTTTTCTTCAATATTTCATTTTTCCTGGGGGTTTTTCCAATATTTTTTTGGAGGTTTCCCTTTGTCATATTTCTTTGTTTTGGAGGGTTTCCTTTTCAAATTTCTTGTTGAAGGGGGTTTCCCCTCTTTTTCCCTTTTTTCGGGAACGGTTTTCCTTTCGAAATTTATTTTTTGGGGAAGGGTTTCCCTTTTCCATATTTCTTTGTTCTGGGGGGGTTTTCCCTTCTTATATTTCATTGTTGGAGGGTTTTTTCCAATTCAATTTTTTATGCACTTTTCCCTTTGTCATATTTTTTTGTTTTGGGACGGTTTTCCTTTCTTTTTTAACTGTAAGGGGTTCCTCTGTCATATTTCTTTTTCGGGAGGGTTTTTTCCCCTGTTAAAATTTTTGTTCTGGGGGGGTTTTCCTTTCATATTTCATTTTCGGGACGGTTTAAATTCATATTTTCATGTTTGGGGGGTTTTCCCTTCCCCAATATTCATTTTTCGGGAAGGGTTTCCCTTCATATTTTTTTGTTTTTAAAGGTTTTTCCCTTTCAATTTAATTTTTCGGAGGGGTTTTCCCCTGTCATATTTCATTTTTTCGGGAAAGGTTTTTTCCCTTTTATATTTTTGTTCTGGACGGGTTCCCTTTCATTTTTTAATTTTCTGGAGGGGTTTTCCTTTCATTTTTTCTTTTTTTTAAAAGGGTTTTTTCCTTCTAATTAAATTTTTTCCCGGGGGACGGTTTTTTTTTTCATATTTCATTGTTTTTAAAGGGGTTTTTTCTTCTTATTTCTTGTTCGGGGGGGTTTTCCTTCAAAAATTTTTTATTTTTTCCCCTTACGGTTTTCCTTCTCATATTTCATTGTTTGGGGGGGTTTTTCTTCCCCCAAATTTCATTTTCTGGAGGGGTTTTCCCCTGTTTTTTCATTGTTCTGGGGGTTTTCCCTTCCATATTTCATTGTTCGGGGGGGGGTTTTGCCTTCTATTTATTTTTTTTAAATTTTCCTGGATGGGGTTTTTCCCGGTCATATTTTTTTTCGGGAAGGGGTTTTTTCCTTCATTTTTCATTGTTCTGGGGGTTTTCCCCCTTCAATATTTTATTGTTTTGGGGAGGGTTTTTTCCTTCATTTTTCTTTTTAACTGGAGGGGTTTTTTTTAAATTTCATTTTCTGGACGGGTTTCCCTTCCTTTTTTCATTTTTCTGGAAGGTTTTTCCCTCCATATTTCATTGTTTTGGGGGGTTTTCCCTTCCTATATTTCTTTTTCCTGGAGGTTTCCCGCCCATATTTTTGTTTTTGGGGGGTTTCCTTTCAATTTTAATTGTTTGGACGGTTTCCCCTTAAATATTTCATTTTTATTGGAGGGGTTTTCCCTTCCCAAATATTTCAAAAACTGGAGGGGTTTCCCCTTTTATATTTCATTTTTTTAAGGGTTTTTTTTCCCAATTTTCATTTTTCTGAGGGGTTTTCCCCATTCTTATTCCTTTGTTTTGAAGGGTTTTTCCTCCTCATTTTCATTTTTTCTGGACGGGTTCCCCTGCCATATTTCATTTTTTGGGTTTTTCCCCTTCCATTTACTTGTTTGGGGGTTTTCCCCTTCTTAATTTCTTTGCCCCGGGAAGGGTTTTCCCCTTTTAATTTTTTATTTCCCGGGAGGGGTTTTCCCAGCCCATATTTTTTTTGGGGGTTTTTTAAATTTTTAGGTTCGGGTTTCCCCCTTTTAAATTTCCATTGTTCGGGAACTTTTTTTCCTTTTTCCCCTATTTCTTTGTTTCGGACGGTTTTTTTTCCATATTTCATTGGGGGAACTTTTTCCCCTTTTCCCATATTTCATTGTTCGGGGGGGGGTTTTTTCCTTCCCAAAAATTTATTTTCCCGGAAAGGGTTTCCCTTTCCCTTTTATTTTTTTTTCCCGGGACGGTTCCCCCTTTCAAAATTTTTGTTTTGGGGGGTTTTCCCTTGCCCTATTTCATTTTTCGGGACGGGTTTCCCTTTTCATATTTTTTTTTTTGGGAAAACGGTTTTTTTTCCCCTTTTAAAAACTGCGGAAAGGGGTTTCCCTGTCATATTTCATTGTTCTGGACGGGTTTTTCCCCAAAATTTTTATTGTTCTGGCGTTTCCCTTTCATTTTTTCTTTGTTCTGGAGGGTTTCTTCCCAATTTCATTTTTCCCGGGAGGGGTTTTCCTTCATATTTCATTTTTCGGGAGGGGTTTCCCTTCCATATTTTAATTTTTCCCTTAAAGGGTTTTTTTAAATTTTTAATTGTTTCTGGAGGGGTTTTCCCCCTTCATATTTCATTTTCGGGAAAGGGGTTTTCCTTTTTCCCCATTTTATTGTTCTGGAGGGGTTTTCCCTTCATATTTCATTTTTCTGGAGGGGTTTTTCCCTTGCCATTTCATTTTTCTGGGGGGGTTTTTTCCTTCTCATATTTCATTGTTTTTAAAGGGGTTTCCTTTAAATTTTTAAATTTTACTTAAGGTTTTTCCTTTCATATTTCATTGGGCTGGGGGGGTTTTTCCCCTGTCAAAAATTTTTTTTGGGGTTCCCCTTCAAAACGGTTTTCTTCCCCGTCAATTTCTTTTTCTGGAGGGGTTTCCCTTGCCCCTATTTCATTTTTTCTGGATTTGGTTTCCCCCTTTCATATTTATTGTTTTGGCCCGGTTTTCCTTTCATTTTTAATTGTTTTTAAAGGGTTTTTCCTGTCTATTTCATTGTTCTGGGGGTTTTTTCCTGTCATTTTTTTCCCTTTTCTACGGGTTTCCTTCTCAAAATTTCATTGTCGGAGGGGTTTCCTTTCATATTTCATTTTTTTTAAAAGGGTTTCCCCCCTTCATATTTATTGTTTTGGCCCTTTTTTTTCCCTTCATTTTTCCCACTGTTCTAAAGGGGTTTTTTCCTGTAAATTTCATTGTCGGGAAAGGGTTTTTCCCCCCCTTTTAATTTTTCATTGTTTTTTGACGGGTTTCCTTCTCAATTTCATTTCTGGGGGGTTTTCCCCCAAAATTTTTTCATTTTTTTGAAGGGTTTTCCTGTCAAAATTTCTTTTTTTTCTGGACTTTTTTCCCCTTCCCAATATTTAAATTTCGGGAAGGTTTTTCCCCCTGTCATATTTCATTGTTCGGGAAGGGTTTTCCCCCTTTTAATATTTAAATTGTTTTTGAGGGGTTTCCCCATTTTTTCCTTTGTTCGGGAACGGTTTTCCTTCCCAATTTCATTTTTAAACTTTTTTCCCGGGCCTATTTCATTGTTCGGGGGGGGGTTTCCCCTTCCCCAAATTTTTAAAATTTCCCGGGAAAAGGGTTTTTTCCCGTCATATTTTTTTTTATAAGGGTTTTCCTTTTTCTTTTTTCATTTTTTTGGGAGGGGTTCCCCCTTCCTTTTCCCATTGTTTAACGGCTTTCCTTTTCTATTTCATTGTTTTGGACATTTTTTCCCCTGCCAAATTTATTTTCGGGGGGGGTTTTTCCAATTCATTTTTCATTTTTCCGGAGGGTTTTCCCTCATATTTTTTTGTTATGGACGGTTTTCCCTTGTCATTTTCATTTTTTGGATTTCCCTTCATATTTTTTTGCTAAACGGTTTTTCCTTTTCCATATTTAATTTGTTCGGACCTTTTTTCCCCGGGTCATATTTTATTTTCGGGAGGGGGTTTCCCCTTTAATTTCATTTTTTCCGGGACGGTTTCCCCTTCTCATATTTCTTTGTTTGGACATTTTTCAATGCCCATATTTCATTTTGGACATTTTCCCTTTTCCCCAATTTTTTTTTCCAAAATTTTTTTTTCCTTTTCCATATTTAAGGGTTCAAAAGGGTTTTCCCCTGTCAAATTTCATTGTTCTGGAGGTTTTTCCCTTTAAAATTTTCATTTTTTTCGGGAAAGGGTTTTCCCTTCATATTTTTTTTTTTTGGAAAGGGGGTTTTCCCCTGTCATTTTTTAATTTTTCCGGAGGGGTTTCCTTGTCAAAATTTCATTTTCGGGAAGGGGTTTTTCCTTCTCAATTTCATTGTTTTTTAAAGGGTTCCCCCTTTCATTTTTCATTTTTCAAAATTTTTCCCCTTTTCCCCATTTTTTAAATTGTTCTGGGGGGTTTCCCCCCTGTCAAAAATTTTATTGCCCCCTAGGGGTTTTCCCTTCATATTTAAAATTGTTCTGGAGGGGGTTTCCCAATGTCATATTTAAATTTTCTGGACGGGTTTTCCTTTAAATTTTTCATTTTTTTTTGGAGGGTTTTCCTTTCATTTTTTCATTTTTTCCTTGGGGGGGGTTTCCCTTCTCTTTTTCATTTTTCTGGGGGGGTTTTTCCTTTCAAAAATTTATTGTTTAAAGGGTTTTTCCCTTTCATTTTCTTTGTTCTGGAGGGGTTTTTCCTGCCCATATTTCATTTTCCCTAAAGGGGTTTTTTTTTTCCTGTAAATTTTTCTTTGTTCTGGGGGGGGGTTTCCCCCTTCAATTTTTTCATTTTTTCGGGAGGGGTTTTCCTTTTCTAAATTTCATTGTTCGGGGAAGGGGTTTTCTTTTTCCCAAATTTCATTATTTCCAGGGAGGGGTTTTCCCTTCTATTTCATTGTTTAAAAGGGTTTTTCCTTTAAAAATTTAAAATTTTCGGGAGGGTTTCCCCTGTCAAAATTTCATTGTTCGAAGGGTTTTTTTTTCAAAAATTTAAATTTTCGGCTTTTTCCCCCCCAAAAATTTCCCTTTGTTTTGGGGGGTTTTTCCTTCTCTTTTTTTCATTTTTTCTGGGGGGGCTTTTTAAACCCCCGGGCAAAAATTTCATTTTCCCGGGAAGGGTTTTTCCTTTCAATTTTAAATTTCCCGGGGAGGGGTTTTTCCCCGTCATATTTCATTTTTTTGGGAAAGGGTTTTCCTTTCATATTTTTTGGGTTCTGAAAGGGTTTCCCCCTTTAAACAACTTTCCCCTTTTTTTTGTTTCGGGACGGTTTCCCCCTTCCATTTTTAAATTTTTTGGGGGGGGGTTTTCCCTTCTTTTTTTAAATTCCCCGGAGGGTTTCCCTTTTATAATTTTTTTTTATAAGGGTTTTCTTTTTCCCATATTTCTTTTTTTGGACGGGTTTTCCCATATTTATTGTTTTTGAAGGGTTTTTTTTCCCCCAAAATTTCATTGTTTTTGGACGGCCCCCCCTTCAAATTTTCATTTTTTTGGGGAAGGTTTCCTGCCATTTTTCTTAAGGAGGGGTTTTTCCTTTTAAATTTTCTTTGTTTTTGGGGGGTTTTCCCCTTTTCCCAAAATTTCTTTTTTTCGGGAAAGGGTTTCCCTTTCAATTTTAGTTTTAAAGGGTTTTTTCCTCATATTTCTTGTTCTGGAGGGGTTTTCCCTTTCATAATTCATTTTTTTAAAAAGGGGTTTTTCCTGTCAAATTTCATTGACGGGCCCGTTTTCCCTTTTAAATTCATTTTCATTTTCCCGGGAAGGGTTTTCCCCTGCCTTTAATTTTAATTGTTTCTGGACGGCCCCCTATTTTCATTGTTTTAAAAGGGTTTTTCCCTTCCATATTTAAATTGTTCCTGGAGGGTTTTCCCTTCCCAATTTCATGTTTCGGGAACGGGTTTTTTGTCATATTTCATTGTTCGGGAAAGGTTCTCCCCAATTTTTCATTGTTTTTGGAGGGGTTTTTCCTTCTCAAAATTTCATTGTTCTGGAGGTTACCTTCCCAAAATTTTTCATTTTTTAAAAAGGTTTTTTCCCTGTCATATTTCATTGTTCTGGGGGGTTTTCCCTGTCTTTTTTCACTTTTTCGGAGGGGTTTTTCCCTTTCAATTTCATTGTTCAAAAAAAGGGGGTTTCCCCCTTTTTCCAAAAAATTTTCATTTTCTTGTTTGGGGTTTTCCCCCCTTCATATTTTTTTGGTTTTTTCCGGGAATTTTCTTTTCCTTCCCCAAATTTCATTTTTTTGGAGGGTTTCCTTTCTATTCATTTTCTGGAGGGGTTTTTTTTCCCAAAATTTTTTAAATTTTTCTGGAGGGTTTCCCTGTCATTTTTCCTTTGGTTCGGGAAAGGGGTTTCCTTTTTCCATATTTCATTTTCGGGGGTTTTCCCCCTTCTTTTTTAAATTTTTCTAAACTGCTTTCCATCCGTTTTTTCCATTGTTGGGGACAGCTTCCCTTCCAAAATTTATTGTCTGGGGGGGTTTTTCCTTTCTTATTTTTCTTTGTCCCGGGAAAGGGTTTTCCATCATATTTTTTTGGGTTATGGGAGGGTTTTCCTTGTCTTTTTTTTCTTTGTTTTGGAGGGTTTTTCCTTTTCTCAATTTCATTGTTGTGACGGCTTCTCTGTCATTTTTTCATTGTTTTTGGGGGGGTTTTTTCCTTTTGACATATATTATTGTTCTGTAGGGGGTTTTCCAAATCATTTTTTCCATTGTTCTGTAGGGTTTTAAATTCTAAATTTTCTTGTTAGGGAAGGGGTTTAAAATGTCATATTTCTTATTCTGGACAGTATCCCTTTCATATTTTTTTTCTCGACGGGGTTTTCCTTTAAATATTTAACTGTTAAAGGAGGGGTTTTCCCCGTCATTTTTCCCATTGTTCTGGAGGGGTTTCCCTGTTTTATATTCATTGTTCTGGACGGGTTTTTCCCCTGTCAATTTAAATTTTTCGGGAGGGGTTTTCCCTGCCCCATATTTCTTTGGGTTCTGGCCCGGGTTTTTCCCTTGTTAATCTTTTAAATTTCATTGTTCTGGACTTGTTGCCTTCCCTCATATTTCATTTTTCTGGATTTTTTTTCCCAAATGCCCCTATTTCATTGTTTGCTACAGGTTTCCTTCCCATTTTTAAATTCTTCTGAAGGGGTTTTTTTTTCCATATTTAAAAAATTTCTTAAAGGGGTTTTCCCCCTGTCATTTTTCATTGTTTTGGGGGGGTTTTCCCTGAAAATTTCATTGTTCGGGAAGGGGTTTTCCCCCTGTCTTTATTTTACTGTTTCTGGAGGGGTTTTTTCCCTGTCATATTTGAATTTTTCGGGCCCGTGGTTTCCATGAAAATTTTTTCTTTTGTTCGGACTGGTTTTTTTTTCTAAACTTTCCCATTGTTCTTGACGGTTTCCTTATAAATATTTCATTGAAATTAAAGGGTTTCTCTCTCATATTTCATTGTTCTGGGGGGGTTTTTCCCTGTCCTAAATTTTTTGGGGTTTCCCTTTTACGGATTTTTCCCCTTCTCTTTTTTAAATTTTTTCTGGAGGGTTTTTTAAATTTCATTTTTAAACTCTTTGGACGGGTTTTTCCCCGCCCATATTTCATTGTTCGGATGGGTTTCTCTGTCATTTTTCATTGTTCTGGACGGGTTACCTTCTAAAAATTTCATTTTTTTAGAGGGGTTTTACCTTCCCTAAATTTTTCCCCATTGTTTTGAAAGGGTTTTCCTGTCATTTTTCCCATTGATCTGGACGGTTTCCCGTGTCATATTTCATTGTTCGGGAACGTTTTTTTCTTCCAAAATTTCTTGTTTGGCGGGCCCTCCCTCTAATATTTCATTGTTCTTGACGGGTTTCCTTCTCATATTTCATTGTTCTGGACGGGTTTTCCTATTATATTTCATTGTTCTGGACGGGTTTCCCTGTCATATTTCATTCTTCTGGACGGATTTCCCTCTCACACATTATTGTTCTTGACGGGTTTCCTTCTCATATATCATTGTTCTGGACGGGTTTCTCTGTCATATTTCATTGTTTTGAACGGGTTTCCTTCTCATATTTCATTGTTCTGGACGGGTTTCCCTGATATATTTCATTGTTCTGAACGGGTTTCCTTCTCATATTTCATTGTTTTGGACAGGATTCCCTCTCGTATTTCATTGTTCTGGATGGGTTTCCTTCTTATATTTCATAGTTCTGTACGGGTTTTCCTCTCATATTTCGTTGTACTGGACGGGTTTCCTTCTCATATTTCATTGCTCTGGACGGGTTTCCTTCTCATATTTCATTGTTCTGGACAGGCTCACCTCTCATATTTCATTGTTCTGGAGGGGTTTCCTTCTCATATTTCATTGTTCTGGACGGGCTTTCCTGACATATATCATTGTTCTACACTGGTTTCCGTTTCATTTACAATGTTCTGGACTGGTTTCAATGTTATATTTCATTGTTCTTGAAGGGTTTCCCTCTCACATTTCATTGTTCTGGACGGGTTTCCTTCTCACATTTCATAATACTGGACAGGTTTCATTCTAATATTTCGTTGTTCAGGACGGGTTTCCTTTTCATATTTCATTATTCTGAACGGGTTTCCCTGTAATATTTCATTGTTCTGGATGGGTTTCCTTCTCATATTTCATTGTTATGGACGGGTTTCCCTCTCATATTTCATTGTACTGGACGGGTTTCCATCTCATATTTCATTGTTCTGGACGGGTTTTCCTGTCATATATTATTGTTCTGGACGGGTTTCCCTCTCATATTTCATTGTTCTGGGCGGGTTACCTTCTCATATTTCATTGTTCTGGATAGGTTTCAATGTCATATTTCATTATTAAGGACAGGTTTCCTTATCATGTTTCATTTTTCTGGATAGGTTTCCATATCATATTTCATTGTTCTGGACGGTTTTTCTTCTCATATTTCATTGTTCTGGACGGGTTTCCTTCTCATATTTCATTATCCTCTACGGGTTTCATTCTCATATTTCATTGTTCTGGAAGGGTTTCCCTGTCATATTTTATTGCTCTGGACGGGTTTTCCTGTCATATTTAACTGTTCTGGACGGGTTTCCCTGTCCTATTTCATTGTTCTGGACAGGTTTCCTTCCCATGTTTCATTGTTCTGGACGGGTTTCCATATCATATTTCATTGTTCTGGACGGGTTTTCATCGCACATTTCATTGTTCTGAACGGGTTTCCTTCTCATATTTCATTCCCCTGTTATATTCTACTGTTCTTGACGGTTTTCCCATTCATATATTTGTTGTTATGCTTCGTGGTTTTTCCTGTTCCAATTTTCATTCTTCTTGACTGGTTTTCTTTTCATATTTCTTTGTTCTGGACGGTTTCCTTCCATATTTCATTGCTGTGAACGGTTTCTCTGTCATATTTCATTGTTCTGGACGGTTTTTTTCCGGTCAAATATTATGTTTCAGAGTACGGTTTTCCTTCTCAATATCATTGGTTGTTTAACGGCTTTCATCTAATATTTCCATGTTTTCTGGACGGGTTTTCAGTGTCATATTTCATTATTCTGGACGGGTTTCCCTGTCATATTTTAATTGCTCTGGACGGGTTTTACCTGTTTTTTCCCACATATTTAACTGTTCTTGACGGGTTTCCCTGTCATATTTCATTGTTCAGGACAGGTTTCCTTCCCATGTTTCATTGTTCTGGACGGGTTTCCATATCATATTTCATTGTTCCCTGGACGGGTTTTTCATCGCACATGGTCATTATTCCTGAACGGGTTTCCTTCTCATATTTCATTGTTCTGAACGGGTTTCCCTGTCATATTTCATTTTCTGGAAAGGTTTCCCTGTCATATTTTACTGTTCTGGACGGGTTTCCCTGTCATATTTCATTGTTCTGGACGGGTTTCCTTGTCATAATTCACTGTTCTGGACTGGTTTTTTTCTCATATTCATTGTTCTTGACGGTTTCCTTATCATATTTAATTGACTTAAAGGGTTTCCTCTTGTCATATTCATTGTTTTCTGGGCGGGTTTTCCTGTCATAAATTTTGTTCTCTACGGGGTTTTTCTTCTCATATTTCATTGTACTGGACGGGTTTCAAATGTCATATTTCATTGTTTCTGAACGGGTTTCCCTGTCATATTTTGATTGTTTTGGGACGGATTTTCCTGTCTCATATTTCACTGTATCTGGACGGGTTCCCTGTCATCTTTCAATTGTTCTGGAAGGTTTCTCTGTCATTGTTCACTGTTTCTGGACGGGTACCTTTTCATATTTCATTGTTCTGGACGGGTTACTCCTCATATTCCATTGTTTTGAAAGGGTTTTTCTGTCCCATATTTCATTGATTCATGGACGGTTTTCCCTGTATATTTCCACTGTTTTCTGAACGGGTTTTCCTGTCAATTTCATTGTTCTGGACGGTCACCCTCTAATATTTTCATTGTTCTTGACGGGTTTCCTTCTCATATTTCATTGTTCTGGTACGGATTTCTCTTCCCAAATTTCATTATTCTGGACGGTTTCCTGTCATATTTTCATTGTCCTGGACGGGTTTCCTTCCAATATTTAAATATTCTGGACGGGTTTCCCTGTCATTTTTCATTGTTCTGGAAGGTTTTCTTTTTCATATTTCATTGTTCCGCACGGTTTCCCACTCTTATTCCATTGTTCTGAATTTGCTTTCCTTCTCGTATTTCATTGTTCTGGACAGGCTTCCCTGCCATATTCATTGTTTGGCAGCTTCCCTTCCTTTTCAGTTCGAGGGGTTTTCCTTCTTATATTTCATTGTCCTGGAAGGTTTCCCTGTTTATTTTACTGTTCTGACGGGTTTCCCATCATATTTGTTGTTATGGTCGGGTTTCCTTGTCCTATTTCATTGTTCTGGACTGGTTTTCTTTTCATATTTCTTTGTTCTGGACGGTTTCCTTCTCATATTTCATTGCTGTGAACGGTTTCTCTGTCATATTTCATTGTTCTGGACGGGTTTTCCGGTCAAATATTATTGTTCAGTGCGGGTTTCCTTCTCATATTTCATTGTTCTGGACGGCTTTCATTCTTATATTTCATTGTTCTGGACGGGTTTCAGTGTCATATTTCATTATTCTGGACGGGTTTCCCTGTCATATTTTATTGTTCTGGACGGGTTTTCTTGTCATATTTAACTGTTCTGGACGGGTTTCCCTGTCATATTTCATTGTTCTGGACAGGTTTCCTTCCCATGTTTCATTGTTCTGGACGGGTTTCCATATCATATTTCATTGTTCTGGACGGGTTTTCTTCGCACATTTCATTGTTCTGAACGGGTTTCCTTCTCATATTTCATTGTTCTGAACGGGTTTCCTTCTCATATTTCATTGTTCTTGAAGGGTTTCCCTCTCATATTTCATTGTTCTGGACGGGTTTCCCTGTCATATTTCATTTTCTGGAAGGGTTTCCCTGTCATATTTTACTGTTCTGGACGGGTTTCCCTGTCATATTTCATTGTTCTGGACGGGTTTCCTTGTCATATTTCACTGTTCTGGACTGGTTTTCTTCTCATATTTCATTGTTCTTGACGGTTTCCTTATCATATTTAATTGTACTTAAAGGGTTTCTCTGTCATATTTCATTGTTCTGGGCGGGTTTTCCTGTCATAAATTATTGTTCTCTACGGGTTTTCTTCTCATATTTCATTGTACTGGACGGGTTTCAATGTCATATTTCATTGTTCTGGACGGGTTTCCCTGTCATATTTGATTGTTTTGGACGGATTTTCCTCTCATATTTCACTGTTCTGGACGGGTTTCCCTGTCATATTTCATTGTTCTGGAAGGGTTTCTCTGTCATTTTTCACTGTTCTGGACGGGTTACCTTCTCATATTTCATTGTTCTGGACGGGTTACCTTCTCATATTTCATTGTTTTGAAAGGGTTTTCCTGTCATATTTCATTGATCTGGACGGTTTTCCCTGTCATATTTCACTGTTCTGAACGGGTTTTCCTGTCATATTTCATTGTTCTGGACGGGTCTCCCTCTAATATTTCATTGTTCTTGAGGGGTTTTCCCTTTCTAAATTTTTCATTGTTCGGCGGTTTTCTTCCCAAAATTTCTTATTTGAACGGGTTTTCCTGTCTATTTCTTTGTTCGGGAGGGGGTTTTCCTTCCAATATTTCAATATTCTGGATGGGTTTCCCTTCATTTTTTCATTTTTCGGAAGGGTTTCCTTTTTTCTTTTTCATTGTTCGCACGGGTTTCCCACTCTTATTCCATTGTTCAACTGCTTTCCTCTCGTATTTCATTGTTTGGACGGGGCTTCCCTGCCAATTTCATTGTTCTGGGGGGGTTTCCTTTTTATTTTCTTGCCGGGATGGGTTTTCCAGTCATATTTTTTTGTTATAGACGGGTTTCCTTGTATATTTCATTGTTTTGGACTTTTCCTTCTCATATTTCTTTGCGTGAAGGGCTTCTCGTCATTTTTTCTTGTTCTGGACGGTTTTCCTGTCATATTTATTTTCTGTACGGTTTCCCTTTATAAATTTTCTTTGTTCGTACGGCTTTCATTCTCATATTTCATTGTTATGGACGAGTTTCAATGTCATATTTCATTATTGACAAAAGTACCCCTGTCATATTTTTTTTTTTCTCGACTTTTTTTCCCTTTCATATTTAACTGTTCAGGAGGGTTTTTTCCCTGTCAATTTCATTGTTCGGACGGTTTCCCTTTATATTTCATTTCTGGACGGGTTTGCCTCTCATTTTCATTTTTCGGGACGGGTTTTCAATGTCATTTCATTTTTCGCTACGGTTTCCTTCCCATATTTCATTCTTTGAAGGTTTTTTCCTTCTCAATTTCATTGTTCTTAAAGGGGTTTTTCCCGTCAATTTCATTTTTTCGGACGGTTTTCCCCTTCATTTTTTCATTGTTCTGGAAGGGTTTCCCCTCATTTTTTTACTTTTTCGGGACGGGTTTCCCTGTCATTTTTGAATGTTCGGGAGGGGTTTCCATGTCATATTTCATTGTCCTGGACGGTTTCCTTCTCACATTCATTGTTCTGACGGTTTCCTTATCATATTTTCATTGTACTAAAAGGGATTCTCTCTTCATATTTCATTGTTCTGGGCGGGATTTCCTGTCATAAATTATTGTTTCCTCTACGGATTTCTTCTCATATTTCATTGTTCATGGACGGGTTTTAAATGTTTCATATTTCACTCTTTCGGACGGGTTTCCCTGTCATATTTGCATTGTTCTGGATGGGTTTCCTCTGTCATTTTCATTGTTTCTGGACGGGTTACCTTCTCATATTCATGTTTCTGGACGGGTTAGCCTTCTCATATTTCATTGTTTTGAAAGGGTTTTTCCTGTCATATTTCATTGATACTTGGACGGTGTTCCCGTGTCATATTTCATTGTTCTGAACGTGTTTTTCTGCCATATTTTCATTGTCGGACGGTCTCCCTCTAATAATCAATTGTTCTTGGATCGGGTTCTCCTTCCATATTTCATTGTTCGGGTGGGGGGGGGGGGGGAACGGGTTTTTTCCCTTTAATAATCGCACAGAATTCCTCAAATTCGCCATAAGCTTACAGGACGGGGTATTCGGCAGGTCATATATATTCCTTGTAAACAGGGACCCGGAAGACCAACCGCCACAAACCCCAGGCAAAACATCGTCATAGTTTAAACCCAGTCCCCAATATTCCCTGATCTGGAAGGGTTTCCCTTTTTTCAAAATTCAATGATATCTGTACGGGATTCCCACTCATATACCATTGTTCTGAACTGTTTTCCTTCTCGTAGTTCATTGTTCTGGACAGGCTTCCCTGCCATATTTCATTGTTCTGGAGGGGTTTCCTTCTTATTTTTCATTGTCCTGGATGGGTTTCCCAGTCATATTTTGTTGTTATGGACGGGTTTCCTTATCATATTTCATTGTTTTGGACGGGTTTTGCTATCATATATTATTGTTCTGTACGGGTTTCCTATTCATATTTCATTGTTCTGGACGGCTTTCATTCACATATTTCATTGTTATGGACGGGTTTCAATGTCATATTTCATTAACTGGACGGGTTTCCCTGTTATATTTCATTGTTCTATACGGGTTTCCTTCCCATATTTCATTTTTCTGGACGGGTTTCCTTCTCATATTTCATTGTTATTGAAGGGTTTCTCCGTCATATTTCATTGTTATGCCGGGTTTCCCCTGTCATATCATTGTTTTGGGAAGGTTTACCTGCTCACATTTATAACTGTATTGGACGGTTTTCCCTAGTCATATTTCCCATTGTCCCTGGCGGGTTTTCCTATCATAAATTATTGTTCTCTACGGTTTTTCCTTCTCTTAATTCAATTGTTCTGGACTTGATTCAATGTATTTTCATTGTTCTTGGACAGGTTTTCCCTGTCATATTTTATAGTTTTGGACCGGTTTCCTATCATATTTCACTGTTCTGGACGGGTTCCCCCTGTATCATATTTCATTGTTTCGGACGTGTTTCCACCTGTCACATTTCATTGTCGGAAGGGATTCTCTGTCATATTTCATTGTTCTGGTCGGGTTTTACCTTCTCATATTTCATTGTTCTGGACGGGTTTACCTTCTCATATTCATAGTTTGAAAGGGTTTTCCTGTCATATTTATTGATATGGACTTTTTTTCCCGTGCCCATATTTCATTGTTCTGGAGGGTTTCCCTGTCATATTTCATTGTTCTGGAGGGTTCCCTCATATTTCATAGTTATTGACGGGTTTCCCTTATATTTCATAGTTTTTTGACGGGTTTTCCCTCTCATATTTCATTTTTTGGACGGGTTTTACCTTCTCGTATTTCATTGTTCTGACGTTTTTTCCTTTCTGGAACTGTTTCCCTTTGTCATTTTTTCATTGATCTGGACTGTTTTCCCTGTCATATTTATTGTCTAAAAGGGGTTTTTCCCGTCATATTTCATTGTTCTGGACGGTTTCCCTGTCATTTTTTCATTGTTTTTGACGGTTTCCTTCTCATATTTCTTTGTTCGGACGGGTTTCCCTCAAAATTTTTCATTTTTATGAACGTTTTTCCTGTCAAAATTTCATTGTTTCCGGACGGGTTGTTTGTCTTATTTCTTTGTTCTGACGGGATTTCTCTCATTTTCATTGTTCGAACGTTTTCCCTTGTTATATTTCATTGTCTGGACGGGTTTCTTGTCTTATTTCATTGTTCAGGACTGTTTCCCTGTCATATTCTCGTTGTTCTGAAAGGGTTTCCCTCTAATATTTCATTGTTTCTGGAGGGGTTTCCTTCTCATATTTCATGGTTCTGGACGGGTTTTTCAATGTCATATATCATTGTTCAGACGGGTTTTTTTTTCCCATTTTCATTTTTCTGAAGGTTTTTCCTGCCATATTTCATTGATTTAACGGGTTTCCCTGGAAATTTTTTCATTGTTCTGGATGGTTTATTTTTCATAATTTCTTTGTTCTCGACGGGTTTCCTCTAATATTTCATTGTTCTTGATGGGTTTCCTTTCATTTTTCATTGTTCGGGACGGTTTCCCTGCAATTTCATTTTTCCTGGACGGTTTCCCTCTTTTATTTCATGGTTCTTGACGGGTTTCCTTCCCTATATTTCATAGTTCTTAACCAGTTTCCCCCTGCATATTTCATGTCTTCCGGGTTTCCCTCTAATTTTTTCATTGTTCTGGCCGGGTTTCCTTCTCATATTTCATTGTTCTGGACATGTTTCGTCTTATATTTCATTGTTCTGAACGGTTTTCCCCCTGTCATATTTCATTGTTCTGGAGGGTTTCCCTATAATTTTCATTGTTCTGGACAGGATTCTTTGTTCATTTCTTTTCTCTGGACGGTTTTTCTTCTCCATTTCTTTTTCTAAACAGGCTTCCCTGTCATATTTTTTGTTAGGCGGTTTCCCTGCATAATTTCATTGTTCTGCAGGGGTTTTTCCTTCATATATTATTGTTCTGTACGGTTTCCTTCTCATATTTCATTGTTCTGGACGGTTTTTCCCTGTCTTATTTCATTTTTCTGGACGGGTTTCCCTTTAAATTTTCTTTGTTCTGGACGGGTTTCCTCCCTTGTCTATTTTTCAATTCGTTTCTGGACAGGGTTTTCCCTTTCTATTCGTTGTTCTGGAGGGGTTTCCTCTCATATTATTGTTCTGGAAGGGTTTCCTTGTCATATTTTATTGTTCCGGACGGTTTCCCTCTCATATTTCTTTGGGATCTGGACGGATCTTGTCATATTTCATTGTTCTGGACGGTTTCCTTGTCATATTTCATTGTTCTGGACGGGTTTCCTTGTCCATATTTCATTGTTCTGGACGGTTTTCCCTTGCAATTTCATTGTTCTGTGCGGGTTTCCCTCTGTAACCAAAAGGTATTCTTAGGGGCATTATATTTAAAGCACAGTTGCACTTTGGATTTTTTGGGATACCCTAGTAATTTTCAATTATGTAAAATTTATTTATATGTACCTGTGAATAGAATAGAGACAGATGATCAATTAGACAGACTATTCATTGTTTTTTGGTGCTTTTTTTAACCTTTGACTGTCACAATCCCTTTCTGAAACGTCCACTCTATGTAGCAAAATATTCGAAAAAAAAATTAATTTTTTTCTTATGAAGATGTTAAGATTATTTTTCTGATTGTTTTAGTCCAAAAAATTTTTTTTGCTATCAAAACTTACCAAGATATAGAGGCGTGAAGTTTGGCAGAAAATGAGCCGCATATGACAAAGCGGCGATCTGCCTCTTACCGTAAACTTGTTTACATGTATTGAAGAATCTGTATTGATAAAGCCACTGGATGGCGAAACATCTACAATATAGATAACCAGATGTTGCACAATCGTCTTAACTTTCATGAGTGTTAAGGTCTTTTTCATTGTTTTTGGTGCTCGTTTATTAAGTGCAACTGTGAAATAAGCTACAATGGTGTGATTGTGGGGGTGGAATTTTTATTGGTGGTTTGGTGGTGGATGGTACTGGTAGATAGTGGTGGTGGATGTTATTGGTGGATGGTGGTGGTGGTGGATGTTATTGGTGGATGGTGGTGGTGGTGGATGGGGGTGGTGGTGGATGGTGGTGGTGTTGGTGGTGGTGGGGGAGGGGGTGGTGGATTTTATTGGTGGAGGGTGGGATGGTACTGGTAGATAGTGGTGGTGGAGTTTTTGGTGGATGGTGGTGGTGGTGGATGGCTTGGTGGGTGGTGGTGGATGGTATTGGTGGTGGATGGGAATGGTGGTTGGATGGTATTGGTGGTGGATGGTATTTATGGATGGTGGTGGTGGTGGTAGACGGTAGTGATGGTTTTGGTGGGGGATGGTATTGGTGGATGACAGTGGTGGATGGTGGGGGGTAGTGGTGGATGGTGGTGGTAGATGGTGGTGGATAGTGGTGGTGGTGGATGGTGCCTTCTTCAGAGATCAAGGAGATTTGTGCAATGTAAAATAGGGTGCGGCATTTGCTGAAAAATATCAGCCTGAGCAAGCTGAAACAAGCCATCTCTGCAACAAGTTCAGTGACAGAACCCTGTCCCATTTTTGGAAAATCTTTGAGGCGCCAGAGACCGAGGACTATGGACAGTTATTTTGTGAGACAAGGTCCAGTGACTCTCAAGCTGGTCCTAGTGGCATTAAAAGACAAAGAAGAGAACTAACCCCAGATAAGGACTTGTACCTAAAGTCTTTATGGAAGGGGATTCCCCTTCCAAACAATAAGTCTCCCTCACTCATCCTACTATATTCCAAATTCCATCAACAATCTTCAGTAAAGCTAAGTAAAAATGTTATTTTAAAAGTTTATTTAAATGTTTATTTATCTATTACAAATTGTACTATGTAAGGTTTGTTGTGTGTATGTAAAACTATAATTAATCTCTATAAAATATATTTTTTTCTGAAAATTTTTGAGTTTCTGGAATGAATTAATTGTGTTTACATAATTTCTTATGGGAAATATTGCTAAGAGTTTCAAATGTTTCAACTTTAGAACTAGCTCCTGAAATGGATTAAGTTTAAAACCCAGAGTTACACTGTATATTAGTATGAGCAGCTCTCAGCTATTTTGTGTATACCTTTATCCCTAAAAGTGACACAACAAACACCCAAGAACTCACCACGAGGAGGTGGCTGCTACTAGAGTTCCATTTTTTTTTTTTTTTTTTTTTTTTTTTTTTTTTTTTTTTAAATACGAATGAGTATGAACGTTGTTGATAGATGTAGATGTTGGTTTGTGTTCTGAGTATGGTTAACATACTGGGCATAACACAATCTGTTCACATCATTTTGAACTTTTCGTTTTTTTTTTTTTTTTGTCCTTACCTAGAAAAATAAAAAAGAAGAAGTCATCCTTCTTTTTATTTTTCTAGGTTTACCCTCACGTCTAAACAAACCATAACCATCTAGAGGTCATCATAGTAGTCGATGACATTGTTGTGGGGATTCATGGTGGTCAGGGAGATGGCTCCTCTCAGGAATTTTGTTGTTGCCTTTGGACATTGAGGGTCTCACCGAATTTCTTCTTTTTCTTCTTCTTTTGTTCAAACTTAGTGCCACTCACCGAGTTCATCATTGTTGGTGGAGGGCACTCTCTCCCTGTGGATCTCTCCTTCTTCCTCCTTTTCTTCTCTTGGTAGTGCATTCATAGTTGTTTGGGGTCAAGGTTGTCACAGAATTTTCAAAGTCGATGGGCAACTCTTCTGACCAAGGCCATTGTTTGAACAAGATGTGGAGGCCCAGAACAAATTATTAGAATTTTAGCATGGAAAATCCACAAATTTCAGATGATCAGTTAATGAATAATTTTAATTGGGAAATTCAGAGTTAATGTGATCCAAATAAAATATATGAGAAATATAGTGACCTTCGAATTTGGTACTGCCATGTGTATAAATAGTGGGAATAGAGTGGGGAAAAAAGTGATGGTAATATATATAGTGAATAATGATAGAAGTGATGTATAGTGATGGTGAAGGATGTGTAAATGTGAAGGTGATAAATGAGAACATAATGATAAATGTGGTAATAGTGACGGTGATAGATGTGGTATATGGTAGATGTAGTAAAATTTTTAAAGTAGTGATGTTGTGTATTGTTGCTGATTAGTGATGTGTAGTGATACTGATTTGTAGTGATGTTAATGTATAGTGTTTAATGTATTGATGTTGAGCCCACTGTTATTGAGACCACCATTGCTTGAGACCACATTCATGAGACAAATGTTCCTTGAGACCTCCATACCCTGAGATTACTTTTCCTTGGACCAAAAGTGAAAGCGTTAGCCACCAGGCCACCAGAGCCCCAGAGTGGGGACATTTGATAAGCCTATGCGAGGGTGCAGTGATAAGAGGAGTTTAAAGGGTGATATTTGATGAGTGTTGGTATCTCTGTCTCTGCTTATCTGTCTGTCTGCTTGTCTCTCTTTCTGTCTCTCTGCTTATCTCTCTCTCTGTCTCAGAGAGAGCCACTGTGAACCAACAGGTATTCTTACGCATTAATTTACAAGCACAGTATAGCACTTTGGATTTTTTTTGGATATCCTAGGTAATTTACACTATGTATAATTGTATTATGTGTACCTGTGAATAGAAATAGAGACAGATAGATAGAGACAGATAGACAAAGATAGACAAGACAGATTAGAGACAGATATAAAATAGAGACCGACAGAGACATATATACAGACAGACAGACATGCAGAGGTAGAATGAGCCAGCCATTAGCCGTACAGCCAGTTGGCCAGCCAGCCAGCCTGCCAAACACTTATTACACGTTTCAGAATTGTTTCTCTTTACTTAGAGCATAGGTTATAAAACATTCTGAAAGGGTGTTGCCCAAATGTTGCATAAGGGTTTTTTTTTCACTGTTTTTTTTATATTTTCTTGACCACTTGTGGCCACATTGACCTGAAAGCCACTAAACTTGGGCTAACATCACTTTCGTCTTTAAGAAAATTGTGAAACATCTGGTTATCTTTATTGTAGACGTTTCGCCGTCCAGTGGCTTTGTCAATGCAGATTCTTGGACATAATAAGAAAACAGATGAACTATGTACAAAAGATGAGGTAATCAGTCCCTCAGCCTTGGAGGTGGTGTTTTCTTATTATGTCCGGGAAACTGTATTGATAGAGCCACTGGATGGCGAGGCGTCTACAATAAAGATAACCAGATGTTGCACAAGTGTCTTAACTTTCATGAGTGTTAAGACCTATTCATTGGATCTTAGTCATACCAGTCTCCTAACACCCAGGAACTGACCGACACCATTCTGCTAACATGCAGGATATGACCCACACCAGTCCACTGACACCCAGGATGTGTCTCACACCAGTCCACTAACAGCCAGGTTATGATCCACACCAGTACACTATCACCCAGGACACCACCCACACCAGTCCATTAATTCCGAGCATGCCATCCATACCAGTCCACTTACACCGAGGATGCCATCGGCACATGTCTATAAACACCCAGTATATGACACACACCAGTTCACTAACACCCAGCATTCCACCCTCACCAGTCCACTAATGCCTAGAATGCCACCCACACCAGTTCACTATCACCCAGGATGCCACCCACACCAGTTCACTGGCATCCAGGATAGGACCCACGCCAGTCCACTGACACCCAGGATATAACCCACACAAGTCCACTAACAACCAGGATGTGACCCACACCAGCCCACTAATTCCCAGGATACCATGTACACCAGTCCATTAACTCCTAGAATGCCTCCTACACCAATCCACCAACAACCAGGGTGTGAGCCACACCAGTCCACTAACACCCAGGATGCCACCCACATGAGTCTACTAACATCCAGGATGACACCCACACCAGTCCACTAACACCCAGGATGCAACACACACCAGTCCACTAATACCCAGGATGCCACCCATACGAGTTCACTAACATGCAGGATGCCATCTACACCAGTCAACTAACACCCAATATGCCACTCACACCAATACACTAACACACAGAGGATGCCACCCACACCAGTCCACTAATTCCCAGGATGCCACCTACACTAATCTTTCATTGGGCTGCAGAAAACAATATGAAGTTCAACTATGAGAAATTTCAATTACTCAGATATGGTAAATACGAGGAAATTAAATCTTCATCAGAGTACAAAACAAATTCTGGCCACAAAATAGAGCGAAACACCAACGTCAAAGACCTGGGAGTGATCATGCCGGAGGATCTCACCTTCAAGGACCATAACATTGTATCAATCGCATCTGCTAGAAAAATGACAGGATGGATAATGAGAACCTTCAAAACTAGGGAGGCCAAGCACATGATGACACTCTTCAGGTCACTTGTTCTATCTAGGCTGGAATATTGCTGCACACTAACAGCACCTTTTAAGGCAGGTGAAATTGCTGACCTAGAAAATGTACAGAGAACTTCACGGCGCGCATAACGGAGATAAAACACCTCAACTACTGGGAGCGCTTGAGGTTCCTAAACCTGTATTTCCTAGAATGCAGGCAGGAGAGATACATGATTCTCCAGGTAATATTTCATTGTTCTGGACGGGTTTCCCTCTCATATTTCAATGTTCTGGACGGGTTTCCTTCTCATATTTCATTTTTCTGGACGGGTTTCCCTGTCATATTTCATTGATATGGACGGGTATCCTTGTCATATTTCATTGTTCTGGACGGGTTTCCTTGTCATATTTAATTATTCTGGAAGGGTTTCCCTGTCATATTTCATTGTTCTGGACGGGTTTCCCTCTAATATTTCATTGTTCTGTACGAGTTTCCCTCTCATATTTCATTGTTCTTGGCGGGTTCCCCTCTCATATTTCATTGTTCTGGTCGGGTTTCCTTTAAATATTTCATTGTTCTAAACGGGTTTCCCTGTCATATTTCATTGTTCTGGACGAGTTTCCTTCTCATATTTCGTTGTTGTGGACGGGTTTTAATGTCTTATTTCATTGTTCTGAACTGGATTTCCTGTCATATATTATAGTTCTGTACGGGTTTCCTTCTCATATTTCATTGTTCTGGACGGGTTTCCATGTAGTATTTCATTGTTCTGGAGGGGTTTTCTGTCATATTTCCTTGTTCGGGACGGGATTCCGTGTCATATTTCATAGTTCTAGACGAGTTTTCTTCTCTTATTTCATAGTTCTGGACAGGTTTCCCTCTCATACTTCATTGTTCTTGACGGGTTTCCTTCTCATATTTCATTGTTCTGGACGGGTTTTAATATCATATTTCATTGTTGTGGACGGGTTTCCGTTACATATTTCATTGTTCTAGACGGGTTTCCATGTCATATTTCGTTATTCTTGACGGGTTTCCTTCTCATATTTCATTGTTCTGGACGGGTTTCCCTCTCATATTTAACTGTTCTGGACAGTTTGACTCTATGTTCCTATGTTCTTCTGTTCCTATGTCCACTATTATTCCTCGCATCAAGATAGAGTCAAACTCTGTTTTCTCATCAATGTTTTTGAGAGCTTTACGAATTTGTAGTCCTGAGTTCATAGATGAGGAAATATCCAAAATTTATGAAATAGGTAATGATTTAAAATACCCAAGAAATGTAATTGATAAATCTTTTAAAGTTGCTAGAAACACTTTTTATAATCCAAAAAGGGGCAACCAGCCTTATTCAACTAAAAATATGTGGTTCTCCCTTTACCATGAAAACTTGGTTGATATGCCTTCTCTTTTTAAGACTTTTAATATTAAAGTTGTATTCAAAAATCTTGATACAGTAAAAAAACTTTTGATAAAGAATTCCCCCCCAAAATGCTGATGGATGTGTCTATAATTTTCCCTTGTAAAATTTGCGATAAAGTTTATTACGGTCAAACTGGTAAAAATCTCGAACTAAGATAAAACAACATAAATATAGCATTAGAACTGGACAAGATTCCAATGCTCTATTTTATTCATGTAAGAGATTTTAACCACCAATTGATTTTCAAAAAGTTGAGAAAGTAGTATCAAGCAAGTCCATGGTCGACAGGATATAATTGAATCTTGTTTCATAAAAAGCAGTTTTTGACAATAATATGAATATTTCCTTGGTTTATATAAATTAAATACATTTATAATTAATAGAATTTGGGAAGAATTTAATAATACACTGGACAAAAAATTTTTTAAAATTTTCTTGGGTAGAATAGTTTGGGGGGTGAGTTGTGCAAAGGACCTATCCAAGTTGGCTCGCCGCGCGTCACTTGTTAAAACCGTTGTGGGATCTGATAGTGAGGTGCGGGCCCGGGACCCCTTATATAGTTCCTTGGATGCTTCATTTTTCATAGTTCCTTGATAATGTGAGTAGTCACGAAAGAGCTTGGAATTTCTCTATTTTTTCAGAACTGTATTGGAACTGGACAGAAAGCGTTAAATATAGACATTAAAGCAATTCTAAAACAAGATGACTCAAGAAATCGTAATGACACGATTGCAAATAAACCATACCCCCGGCCGGGATTGAACCCGCGGTCATAGAGTCTCAAAACTCCAGCCCGGGCTGGAGTTTTGAGACTCTATGACCGCGGGTTCAATCCTGGCCGGGGGTATGGTTTCTAAAACAAGATATACCTGAATCCAGTACATAAACTGACCTAACATGTCCTTTTCTTCTAAATAGTTCAAATATAGGCAATTGTCGGTTAGGATGGCAAGATGGTCTCTGTTAAGTAGAAGGACACAAATACAACTAATGTAACCTTTTACTGTGGCAACGTTTCGCTCTCCAGGAGCTTTGTCAAGCCGTTACGAACAATACATGGACACTGAGGATATATATAGGCTTTGAGTGAGGGGTAGTACAAGTAGACGTAGTAGTAGTAGTTATACCTGTGGTACAACTGGTACATGAGAAAGATTACGAAAGCTATGGCTTGGATAGCATAAAAAAAATGGGTTTGGGCAAATGTATATGGAGGGTTTTGAGAAGACTTTTTGTGTCCTTTTACCTAACATGTTGTCGGTAATTCTACCAATATTAATGCAAGATGGTCTCTGACTATTTAGGAATTTAATCCTACATTTGCACACTCGTATGACAAGCAAAATGAGGTCATTGATACCTTGTTTCAACAAGTTAAAACAATTGATGTCGATCCCCATTTTTACCAGAACAAGTGTTTAGTGTGCTAATAGAAACATCAGATTCATTCTGGTGTAGTTAGGTTCTTATCCAAGGAGAAAACAGCCAAGGAGATAAACAGTTAGATACTGAGTCCCCAAAAAATAAGGAAAATGAGGTAAACATCGTGATGGCCGCCTAACTGGAAATTGGTGGCAATGTATTCATATCGCTGTTAATCAGATTACGTACATATAGAGGTTTTGATAACAAAAAAAAAGCACAATACCGTGACTGGAACGATACACAAATAAACCCGCACATAAAAGAGAGAAGCCTTCGACGACGTTTCGGTCCGACTTGGACAGTGTGGCTTTGTAGATGAATGGTTCAGAGAACCGACATGTTGTTGAATTAGACACATGTGCAACTTTGGGTATCTTTATTGAGGAAACGTTTCGCCACACAGTGGCTTCATCAGTCCATACAAAGGAGAAAACTTGAAGATCAGGAGGAGATGAGGTAATCAGCCCCTCAAACCTTGAGTCGTTTTTGGTCAGTCCATCAGTCTATCAAGTTTCTCCTTTGTATGGACTGATGAAGCCACTGTGTGGAGAAACTTTTCCCTCAAAAAAGATACCCAAGAGTTTGCACAGTGTCTAATTCAACAGTGTGGCTTTGTAAATGGTCCAAGTCGGACCGAAACGTCGTCGTAAGCTTCTCTCTTTTATGTGCGGGTTATTTGTGTAGTATCATAGAGACGAAAAAGAAGAAAAGAAGATATGATCATTTCTTTTTTCTGTCAGGTAATTTTTGAGTAGTCACAGATCCCTTGGTAAAGCCTTTTACGTCTGGCAAATTAGATCTAATATAACTTGAAAATTTTTCAATGATTGAGAGTAATTTCTTCCTCGCTGACTCCCCCCACAAAAAGCAGAATCACTCGAATAAAACCGAATAAACTGTATTGTCAATAAAGTTGAATAAAGTATATTATCAAACAGATTTTCATTGCTGCTTTATAAAGTTTCTCGGGTTGGGTGTTAATTTGCCTTAATTCTTGCCTTTTTGACTTTATTTATTACTTTAAACATTTAAAATCTCAAAAATTTTTATTCCCCATTTTCCTTTTTTTTTTTCCGTTTGTTTTTAATTTGGCTAGTATGTAATCCAACAATCATTCAAATGATAAACAAATTTGAAAAGTCAGTAGGACTCTGCTAGTCTGTAAAAAAAAAAATTCTCCTATTCTTATTAAACTTCTCAGCAACGACTCACAAAATCGTATTAACAGGATTGTAAACAAATCACTGGAGTGAGTTTTACGACTAACGAAAAAAATGGCTACAATCTTCACCAATTCCCGGATTTCTCCTCAGAAATTTTTTTATATAATCTTATATTTACGTCCCCTCTTCGATCAAAAATTCTTTTCAAATTTAGTATATTCTTGTAGTTTTCGATTTCTCAGGTCCTCTTTTTTTTAACATTTTCTTCCATGTGTTTAATCTGTGTAAATGTTGTTATCACCTATTTGTGTTTATCGCTTTAATTTTTTTTCCAAATAGGCTACAACCCATTACATTCTCTTGGGGCATAATTATTTGAGTTTTTTGCCAATAACTTGAAACTATTTGCAATCTTCTTATTTTATTTTTTTGACTAATATTTGTTTTAACTTTAAAATTTTTTTTATGGAGAACTGGGGCATATTTATTGTGGTAACGTTTACGCTAATCAATGCCATTTCATTCCAGTACAGATAATAATTAATGATGGTGGTAGATGTGAAGTAGGGGTTTTAAAGGGATGATCAGTCTCTCAGCCTTGAATCTCAAAATATAACCCCAAGGACAAAAATGAATTTTGGGGGACAGTTGAGGGACAGTAGTTTGGAGACAGTGTGACAGGAGAGTCGACTCTACTAGAAGCAGTAGATCATGTCAATAGATAGACAAGTTTTGTAGAAGAATTAGCTATATCTAAGTTCCAAAAGGAAGTTAGTATTGCTATACAAAACCAACAAATTAATGAACAAAACACATGTGCAACACTTGGGTATCAAAATTGGTACGGCGTATCGCTACCCAGTGGCATTATCGATCTAATACACAGAATTTTTTTCTGGAGATGATGAAAGAGATGAACATATAGTTACAGGTGATCAGTCCTGCAGTTTTGGTAAATAGATACCCAGTGATGGCGACTTACACGAGGCATGTTGGGCAGTTGGGCGAGCATATTAGTGGAAGTAGGTCATGCTGAATAGTTAGATTCTAAGCTGTTGTGTCAGACAAATACATTAAGTGGTACTGAAAAGGGTAAATGAGAATGACACAGGGGGCAACACTTGGGTATCTTTATTGTGGAGACGTTTATCCAATTGTTTACTTATCAGTCCAGTAAAGATAAGTTTTGTGTTGCGTTTCATTCGTATTTGTTCATTCAATACCAAAATATATCTTTTACCACTACCATTTGCTGTGTCTTTGTGTGTGTTTTCAGGTTTGCCAGGTGCCCATATGCTGCAGCATTTAAATTTGGTTGATGTGCGCCTAGGATATGTGCCCCGGTATTATACTCACCCTAAGATCCTTTCCCTTTAGTGAGGTTTGCAGTTTTTGGGCCTCCTAGCCTAACTCTGTCTACGTTTCTCTTTGCCCTTCCTGAATCTTCTGACTTTACTTTGATGGGGTTAAATTCAAGGAGCAGTCACTGGAGCAGGCTTGCAACTTGTCCAATTTTCCCCTTTGTAGTCCTGCCTGATCCTAACTTCACATCATCTGCAACAGGGACCTTCTGATTCTATCTCCTCCATCATGTCATTCACATATGCAAAAAATAACAATGATCGTAATATTGACCCCTGTGGAAGCCCGCTCGTCACAGGTGCCCACTCTGATACCTCATCACGTACCATTAATCGTTGTTGCCTCACTGTCAGGTATTTTCTGATGCCTTGCAGTCCCCTTCCTGAAATTTGTGTGAATAATCCTCTAGCTTTTGCACTAATCTCTTTTGAGGAACTTGGTCGAAGGCCTTCATACAGTCCAGGAAAATGCAATCTACCCACCCCTCTCTTTCGTGTCTTGCTTCGACTACCTTGTCATAAAATTCTACTAGGTTTGTGACACAGGATTTTTTTCCTCTGAATCCGTGCTGGTTGTGGTTTATAAGCTTGCTTCGTTCTAGATCCCCTACAACCCTCCCCCCTTATATCTTCTCCTGGACTTTGTATACTATACAGGGCCATTGACAGGGTCTGTAGTTTGTACCTTGTGTCTGTCTCCTTTATAAAAAAATGGGGACTACATTTGCCGTCTTCCATACCTCAGGTAGTTGCCCGGTTTCAGTGGATGAGTTGATAATTGTTCTTACTGACATACATATCGTCTCTGCTCCCTTTCTAAGGACCCACGGAGAGATGTCCAGTTCCACCCCCTTTGAGGTATCAAGTTCACTTAGCAGCTCCTTCACCTCCTCCCTGGTTGGTAAATTCCTTGTTGGTGTACCCCCCCCCTACTCTGACTTCCTGGCGTTCTTTCTATCTCCACTGCAAATATTTCCTCAAATCTAATGTTGAGCTCCTCACATACTTCTTGGTCGTTTTTGTGAGCTCTCCACCCTTCCTTCCTGGGCCTGATTACCTGGTCCTTGACTGTTGTTTTCCTCCTGATGTGGTTTATACTACAGCTTCGGGTCAGATTTGGGACTTTCGATGCATTGGTCGTTTTCGTACAATCGCTGGGCCTCCCTCCGTATCTAAACATCCTCGTTACTGGCTCTTCGACTGATCTCTTTATTTTCCTGGGTCCTTTGTCTTCTGTACTTTTTTCATTCTGTAGTGACTTAGTTTTAGCCTCCTTTACCTTTGGTTAAAAACAAAAGGCTCGTTCTGGTCTTCGCATTATTTCTGTTGCCGTTTTGAGCCTTTCCTCTCATCTATTTCGTTTACTGATTTTCCTACAGTTTCTCTTTCGCACTGAACCTCCTGCAGGAATTTCCCTCATGCCTGGTAGTCTCCCTTTGTAGTTTGGCTTTGCCATCCTATTCCTGTTACCCTGTCTACTTGTAACTGTACTATAAATTCAAAGTTCAGAATCACGTGATCAGTAGCTCCGCAGGCTTCCATATGTGATGTTCCTCGATGTCCGAGCTACTCAGGGTGAATACGAGGTCCAGTCTTGCTGGTTCATCCTCACCTCTCTCTCTCTCTCTCTCTCTCTCTCTCTCTCTCTCTCTCTCTCTCTCTCTCTCTTTTTTGGTAGTGTCCCTAGCATGTTGAAGCATAAGCTTTCCCAGTATCACATCCTTCATCTCGGCTCTCCATGTTTCGGGACCCCCGTGTGGCTACAGGTTTTCCCAGTCAATCCCCTTTGTGATTGAAAAAACCATATAATAGTAAATTTTCTCTACCCGTGTGAGCTCTTCTTCCCACCTCAGCTAGTGTGTCCACCATTGCTCTGTTGCTCTCTTCATATTCTTCTCTTGGCCTCCTGCAGTTCTGTAGAGGGTTGTACATCACTGCAATGACTACTTTACGCGTATATTGTGTGTGTTAGTTACCATTTTGTCCTAGGCACATGTCATGTGTGAGCATGTATGTGTGTGTCTGTGTGCCTGCGTGTGTGGTTGTTATGCACACGTATGTTTGTGTGCGCGCGCTTGTGCGTACGTATGTGCGCGCGCGCGCACACACACACACACACACACACACGGAACGAAACGGAACAAGATTATAAACGACAACCAGCAGGGATTCGTGGAAGGGAAATCCTGTGTCACAAACCTGGAGATTTATGACAAGGTAATAGAAGTAAGACACAAGAGAGAGGGGTGGGTTGATTGCATTTTCCTGGACTGCAGGAAGGCCGCAGACACATTTCCTCCAGCAGAAGCTGGAGGATCAGGCGCATGTAACAGGAAGTTCACTGCAGTGGATCAGGGAATACCTGACAGGGAGGCAACAGCGAGTCATGGAACGTGATGAGGTATCACAGTGGCAGCCTGTGAGGAGCGGGGGTCCCACAGGGATCAATCCTAGGACCAGTGCTATTTTTGATATATATGAATGACATGATGGAAGGGATAGACTCTGAAGTGTCCCTGTTCGCAGATGATGCGAAGTTAATGAGAAGGATTAAATCGGATGAGGATCAGGCAGGACTACAGAGAGACCTGGACAGGCTGGACACGTGGTTTAGCAACTGGCTTCTCGAATTCAGCCCTGCCAAATGCATAGTCATGTATATTGGGGAAGGGCAAAGAAGACTGCAGACAGAGAATAGGCTAGGTGGACATTGGCAGCAAACCTCATTGAAGGAGAAAGATCTTGGGGTGACCATAACACCGAGCACGTCTCCGGAGGCACACATCAACCAGATAACTGCTGCAGCATATGGGCGCCTGGCGAACCTGAGAAAAGCGTTCCGATACATTAGTAAGGAATCGTTCAAGACACTGTACACTGTGTATGTCAGGCCCATACTGGAGTATGCAGCACCAATTTGGAACCCACACCTGGTCAAGCACGTCAAGTAGAGAAAGTGCAAAGGTTTGCAACAAGGCTAGTTCTTGAGCTCAGGGGAATGTACTACGAAGGAAGGTCGAGGGAAATCGGCCTGACGACTCTGGAGGACAGGAGGGTCAGGGGAGACATGATAACAATATACAAAATACTGCGTAGAATAGACAAGGTGGACAGAGACAGGATGTTCCAAAGAGGGGAAACAGAAACAAAGGGTCACAATGGGAAGCTGAAGACTCAGACGAGTCACAGGGATGTTAGGAAGTACTTCTTCAGTCACAGAGTCGTCAGGAAGCGGAATAGCCTAGCAAGTGATGCAGTGGAGGCAGGAACCATACTAGCTTTAAGACAAGGAAATGACAAAACTCAGGAAGCGGGAAGGAGGAGAAGGAACCTAGTAGCGATTTTTTAAAAAGGCGGGGCCAGGAGCTGAGTCCCTACCCCTACAACCACAATTAGGTGGGTACCCACACACACAAAAACCACAACACACACACACACCCCAAAACACACACACACACACACACACACACCACACACACACGAACACCCACACACACCCCAACACACACACACACACACACAAAACACACAAAAACACACACACACACACACAAAAAACACAAAAACCCACACACACAGATAAAACACACGTCCCAACAGGCCCTAGTGTCTAATCGACATGTGCCTAGGACAAAATGGTAATTTACACATACACCCCACACACAAGTTCGTGTTCGTGTCCGTGTATGAGCAGTTCTTTGTGAAGTGTTCACCCGCTTCTCTTCCCTCTTCATCTAACCTGGTTCGTATAAATAACGCTGTTAAAATTTCGACAGTATTTCACGCCAGGGGTTTGCGTATAAATCAATTACTCTCAAAGCTTCTCCGGCTCAGGTTTATCATCAGAAAATAGAATGAACATGTAACGTGCACTGTTTCCAGATTTTTGTTAGGAAGTTACTTAAGTCAGCTTTAGGATGGATTTGTATTTAAACATAATAGTCACATATCGAGGTGACTTTGTACTGTTAACACAACACTATATTAGCGGTTATTCAGTGTTTTTTTTCACAGGGAAAAGAGCAGACACCATGGATAATTACAGACAACATGAAGAGGAGCAAATGCAACACTTTCCCTGTGTAAAGTTCCAATTTCGATTATCATTACCTGGTACCAACATAAAACAAAAAAAAAGAACCACAACATATAAATGAAAATTCATTTAGACACAATCGAAACTATAATTTTATTTCAAGGCCAAATGTTATCAGTAAAACGGAAACCGTAAGGGACGACGGAGTTAGCAGCAGTGGCCAGGTCAAATGGCCGTTGCAAACCCAACAGTTTCCAGGAACAGCTTGGCTATGGAGTGCTGCAGCAATCAAACACAGCAGGACAACAGAAGAAGCAACATAGGCAACAGCAACATAATTTCAATTACCTTAGCCCACACTCCATCCAATAGTCTTTCAGTATAAGAGGCCCCCATGTCACACTATGTAGGTTCCGAGAGTGGCAGCAGTTGTGTCAGCAAAGGAGGCGTCGTCAAAGACGAAGTTTAGGTTCGGCGGCGTCAGCTGATGCAGTAGCATTAGCTGCAGTGGTGGTATCAGTTTCGATGGCATCAGCTGTAACCACGTCAGACGATTAACCTCAGTCCAAAATATATTCATAATTTACTCCATGTCATAGGTACCACAATCACAAAAAAATTCAATGGGCCTGCAGTACCCGGTCGTGCTACTTTCCAAAACAATGCCTTGAGGATTCCAGGGTCTCTGATCCCACTTGGACAAATTGGTACTGATGGATGTAGGTATTAAACTAGATTCAACACGCATATATAGTACATGCTGAGAGCTTGCCATTCTTCCCAAAGGGTAGATGGTGATCCAACAGTGGCGACTGACTGTATTGTGAGCATTGCTGGATGCTAGAGATTGGGCTCTCTCTCAGCTGGGGTTCCAGCTTGGTATTCGGTATTTAGCCCCTTCAACTCACTCAGTAAGGGCAAATGGTGTCCCTTCAGCATGATCACTAATTGGAAGAAGATGCATACCAGCGTGTCATTAGTCACGCCACTGTTCCTGCAAGAGACCATGTTGCACCCATAGCATGCGTTTAATGAGAGCAATGACTCTTCTGTAGCAGGGAAAATTTACAAGAAAACCCTTTCATCACTATTTCCAATTTGAAACTATCGTAAAACACTGGATAAGTCTTAGTCAACCCAAAACTGCTATCTTGTATTGCATGAGGTTGCAGTGTTCAGCAAGGACAAGTAATAACGTTGAATTCAGCAAATCCCCTGTAAGGAAAGGCGCCCAGCCGAAGCGGCTGCAGGGAAAGAGACAGATTTCTTTAAGAACTGGCGTAGACAACTCGTGTTCCATGCTAAAAAAAAAGACACTGTTTGATTCACACGGTTTTGTCCTCAGTGATAATCTCAGGAATTCGTGGTGGGCTATTACAGTGAAGCATACATCTTCCTCTTGTGACATTACTACGAAAGAACAACCTTGGAGAACAGTGTAGTGTTACAATCTTCAGAGACAGTGCAATGTACGATAGACACTACTATTTCAGCCAGGATAGCTGATACCGGGGTGACACTTGAGAGCTCGATACATGTACTCAGGTAAGTCTAGTCAGTTATGAATTTAGTTAGGTCGGCTGCAAGCAGATTTGGGTAAGACATAACCTGTCTGGATTTATCAAAATACCCCGTAATCCCCCGGACCATTGAGCCCACAAAACGTCAGTTTAATCGCACTAAGTTATGAATGATATGCTGAAACCAGCTTTCCCCTGGCGCAATTATTTAATCATTAATTAAATATACTACAGCCCAAGGCTGGTGCCTAGACGGCTTCTGGAACTGACGACTTCGGGGGTGGCTGTGAAGACGTGAAGGCGTCACTAAGCTAGGTACCCTACCCGTCCTTAAATTTGCTCATCTCTACAGGCTCCAATACCTTACACTGCGTAGCAGAGTAAGGTAATGGAGTTTGTGTCTTGGGTGCCAGCCCTTGGTTTTGGAGCAGTCCTAGGTCTATTGATTGGCTTGCACATCATTTCCCCAAATACAGTATTGTTCCGTGTGAATTGGGTAGTTAGGCGGAGAGCCACTGCAATACGGAGGGTCTGTTTTTTTGAAGCGTCTTCCCATTGCCGAAATGGGAAACTGTTTGAAGGACGTCCCCAAAAGTAATGTGGTACTCACCAGCTTGGGGGGACTGACTCTCTGTTGGATGTTGCAGCCATGGCATGTTGGCATGCAAAGTAGGCTGGTGCTGCACTAGGTTTTGGCTGTGGAGCAGTGAGAGTCTTCCATTCGTTAATGTACTGGTATGGCTAGATTCATGTATTCCTACTGATTCACCAGGGTTGCGAGCTTTGTCAGCTTATTATTGAGGTGATCGAATCCCTCAGTCAGAGGGATTCGATTACCTCTGAGGCAAACTCAGGTAATCTTTCTTTCTGTACTTCCTTAAGACATCAGCCTCCCCATCACACAAAATGATCCTCTTCAGACGAGAATTTCGCCTACGGGATCATAACAAGCACGCCTTCTGAAGAAAAAAAAAAAAACGGGTCTATCAAAGGAAAATTTCGTCGGAAAGAGGATACAAAATGTGGTCCTTGCTGAGATTGTAGTGCAATTTTACTAAAGTAAACAGATTTTCAAATCAAAAACAGTTTTCGAAACGAGTGTACACGCCCTCATGCATACACACTTATGCACTCAAGCACACATACACTTTTAGATACGCACACACACAGACCCACCAAAGTGGAGAAGCGACAAGTGAAGCTTAGTCAGATGGGCGTTTTGTGGAAAAAAGGACCAGTGGTGAAAAAACACTGAGAAGGAAATTTAAAAGGGTGGACAGAAAATGAATATTCGACAGTTTTGTAAACAGAAACACGAGAAAAAACTAGAGACTGAAAACAGAAATGAGTCACAGGGATGTTAGAATTTTTCTTTTTGTCCTCAGAATGGTCAGAAGTGTAATACCTGGAACTCGAAGTGATAGTGGTACAATCCCCTCCACATATTTTAAAACTAGGGGCGATAAGGTTCCTGAAATCAGAGCAAATGCCCTAACACAAGCACAGACAGATGGGCATATAGAGACAGACACATAGACACAGACACACACACACAGACACACACATAAAAACCCACAACACACAACACACCCACACACACACACACACACACACACACACACACCACACAACACACATACACATACCTAGAAAGGAATGAGCTTATCAATTGCAGCCAACATGGTGTCAGGGACGGGAAATCCTGTCACAAACCTACTGGACTTCTGTGACAGGGTGACAGCAGTGAGACAAGAGAGAGAGGGATGGGTAGATTGCATTTTCTTGGACTGTAAGAAGGCGTTTGACACAGTTCCACACAAGAGATTAATGCAAAAAAAGTGGAGGACCAAGCAGGAATAACAGGGAAGGCACTACAGTGGATCAGGGAATACCTGTCAGGAAGACAGCAGCGAGTCATGGTACGTGGCGAAGTGGCAGAGTGGGCGCCTGTGACGAGTGGGGTTCCACGGGGGTCGGTCGCAGAACCATGCTGTTTCTTGTATTTGTGAACGAAAATGACTGAAGGAATAGACTCCAAAAGTGTCCATGTTTGCAAAATGAGTGAAGGTGATGAGAAGAATTCATTCGGACGAGGACCAGGCAGAACTACAAAGGGATCTGGACAGGTTGTAGCCTGGTAAAAAAAACTGGCTCCTGGAGTTCTACCTTACCAAGTGCAAAGTCATGAAGATTGGGGAAGGGCACAGAAGGCCGCAGACGGAGTACAGGCTAGGGGGCCAGAGACTACAAATCTCACTCAAGGAAAGAGATCTTGGGGGGAGTAAAACACCAAGCACATCTCCCGAGGGCGCACATCAAACCCAAAAAACTACCCGAAGCATAGGGGCGCATAACAAACCTAAGAACAGCATTCCGCCATCTTAATTAAGAATCGTTCATGGTCCTGTGCACTGTGTACGTTAGGCACATACTGGAGTATGCGGCACTAGTTTGGAACCCATACCTAGCCAAACACGTAAAGAAACTAGAGAAAGTGCAAAGGTTTGCAACAAGACTAGTCCCAGAGCTAAGGAGTATGTCCTACGAGGAGAGGGGTTTAAAGGGAAATCGACCTGACGACACTGGAGGACAGGAGAGAAAGGGGGCACATGACAATGACATATAAAATACTGAGAGGAATTGACAAGGAGGACAGAGACAGAATGTTCCAGAGATGGGACACAGGAACAAGGGGACACAGTTGGAAGTTGAATAATCAGAGGAATCACAGGGATATTACGAAGTATTTTTTCAGTTACAGAGTAGTCAAGAAGTAGCATAGTTTGGGAAGCGATGTAGTGGAGGCAGGATCCATACATAGCTTTAAGAAGAGGAATGATGAAGTTCATGGTGCAGTGAGAGTGCCCCAGTAGTGGCCAGTGAAGAGGCGGGGCAAGGAGCTATGACTCGTCCCCTGCAACAACAACTAGGTTGGTACAACTAGGTGAGTACACACACACAAGCACACACACCTACCCATACTTAAACACACACACATACATACATACACATACACACACATACGGGGCCAGGAGCTATGAATCGACCCCTGCAACCACGACTAGGTGAGTACACACACACACACACAACCATACTCATACATATACTAGCTCCAGAACTAATGGGAATATATTCACACACTTAAAAAACTAACCTAATGGCCTTAAAAGATAGACGAACCATGGAAATCATGGTCCCGGTACTCAGTTACTTCATAAGGAAAATCAGAGTAAAGTGACTAGAGGGACTGGAAACTGAAATTATTTAATATTAAAAATACAGTTAACTACAGAGAAGACTTCTTCAGCTTCAAGACATTTGATATAAAAAGTAAAGTGTATGAGGTAGACTCCATACAAAATTTTATGAATAGCTGTGATAGGGTCCCAGTGGCCAAAAGTATCTCGAATTCCGTCAAAAGCGAAGTGAGAAGAAGGACTAAAGGTTTGGGAAAACCGACTGATCGAGCTTAAAACAAAAATTGAGACACACAGAAAGACCCCAAGGAGAAGCCAGACTTAGGGAAAGCCAGCATCCCGAATCTCGTTAAGAAACACTAAACTCGAGAGTCAAAAACTGACACTATGCTGGAAGATCTCTTACGTAATGCTGACATTCAAAAACCGTAACACACAGTGTATCCTAGTGGAAAAAATAGCAAATACGAAGCTGTGGGAAAAATTAAAAAAAGAAGGAAATTCATCAAAAACAATAAGTTCGGCAAAGCCGTTAAAAAAGCTTCTAACATTAAGTACCTACTGTCTTTTGGGTTTTGTTAGTTAAATGTTCACAACACTACTGATGAACGATGAACTAGAGACTCACAATCATAACTGTTCTTACACCTTCATGCACCAGACGACACGAGACATTATAACAGACATTTTGCTTAATCTAAAACGAGACATTATTCGACATAACTTTTTAAAGTTTAAACCATTTGTATTGCTCTAACACTTGCATGATATATGTTCATGAATAATTCCCCTTAAATTAGGAGTCGCGAGCGTGTGGTGTGTTGTGTGTTGTGTGTGTGTGTGTGTGTGTGGTGTGTGTGTGTGTGTGTGTGTGTGTGTGTGTACTCATGTACCTATTTATAGTCAGCTGTTTGTGGTTGCAGGGGTCAAGTCTTTGCTTCTGGCCTCGCCTCTTCGCTAGTCGTTACTAGATCCATTCTCTTCTCCAAGAGTCTTATCGTACTTCGTCGCAAAGCTATGTATGGATCATGCCTCCGCTACTTCGCTCTCCAGATTGTCCCATTTCCTGACAACTCTAAGACTGAAGAATTACTTCCTAACATCTCTAAGGCTCATCTGAGTTTAAACTTCCAGTTGTGTCCCTTTTTTTCTGTCCCATCTCTGAAACATTCTGGCCCTGTGCACCTTGTAATTCACTTTCAGTACTTTATACGTCGTTACCATGTCTTCCCTATCCCTCCCCCCCTTCTTTGACGTCAGGTCGAGTTCCCTTAGCCTCTTCTCATGGGCATGCCCTTGGCTCCGGAACTAGTCTTGTTGCAATCTTTTGCTCTTTATACAGTTTCATGACGTGTTTTGACCACGGGTGGTGATGCATACTCCAATATGTGCCTGACGTACACAGTGTACGGTGTCGTGAAAAAGAATCCTTACTTAGATTTCGAAACACTATTCTTGGGTTTGTCAGGCGCCCATTTTACTGCAACAGTCAAATTTGAATGCGCCTTAGACGTGTCCGGTGTGATGTTTACCCCAAGATCCGTTCCCTTAAGTGATTTTTGCAGTCTTTGATCCTTCAGGTTGCACTTCGTCTACGGTTTTTCTTTGTCCTTTCCCAAGCTTCATGAGTTTGCACTTACTGGGGTTAATCGTCATTTGTTGGACTAGTCTTGCAGCCTTTCCAGATCCCCTTTTAGATTCACCTAATCCTCATCTGCTTGTATTTTCCTCATTAGTTTCATACAGTCTGCAAACAGGGATACCTCTGAATCTGTCCCTTCCATAGTCATTAATATATACAAGAAACAGCACCGGACTTAGAACTGACTCTTGTGGAACCCCGCACGTCGCATGCGCCCCCTCTGAAACTTCGTCACATACCAACACTCGACGTTTCCTTACTGTAAGGTAGTCTTTGATCCATTGCAGTAGTTTCCTTGCTATTCCTGCCGGCTCCTCTATCTTTCCAACCAGTCTCTTGTGTGGAACTGTGTAAAATCCTTTTTTAATGCAAAAGAAGATGCATTTTACACATCACTCTCTCTCCTGCCTTACATCTCCAGTACGTTTGTGAAGCAGGATTTCCTTTCTCTGAAGCCCTGCAGGTTGTCATGTATGAGTCTGCTCCTTTTTTTTAGAAGATGTACCATGTCAGCGACACTGGTCTGTAGTTTAGTACAGCCTGTCTGTGTCCTTAAAATTTGGGACAACATTGGCTAACTTGCACACCTCAGGCAGTTGCTCTGTTTCGATAGATTTATCAAAGGCTCTTGTTAGCGGAACACCCTGTGCATCTGCTCCCTCTCTCAGGACAAAAGGAGAGATGATATCTGGGCCCACCACCATTGAGGTGTCTAGTTCATCTAGCAGTTTCGTCACATCCTCGTCAGTTTTGTGCATTGTGTCCAGCACCTCGTGGTGCACCCTGCCAGCCTCTCTGTTTCCACTGGGAATACCTCCCTGTGAGCTCCCCTCCTTCCTCAGCCTGATTTCCTAGTCCTAGATTGTTGTTTTCCTGCTGATGTGGATATAACAACTCTGGGTCAGATTTTTCTTTTGATGCTATGCCATTCTCATATTGCTGCTTGGCCTCTCTCCTTATTAATGTATATTCTTTTCCGGGTCTTTGGCTCAACTCTGTTTTCTGAGCCCTTTGCCTTCTATACATTTTCCATGCTCTAGCACATGTGGTTTTGGTTTCTTTACACCTTTGGGTAAAACATGGGCTCTGGTCTTCCCATTGTTTCTGTTACCCCTTGTCATGAACTTCTCCTTTGCTTCCCTGCATTTTGTGGTCATGTGTTCCATGATTTCATTTACTGTCTTCCCTCTAGTTCTCTTTTAGACTGCAACTCATGCAGGAATTGTCTCATACTTGTGTAGTCCTCTTTTTGAAGCTTGGCTTTTCCCGTCCTTTCTCTTGCTGCTTCACTCTCCACTGTTAACTCTGTATACAAGGACCACATGATCACTAGCACTGAGGGGCCTTTATATAGTGTGTAATATCCCTTCTGTCTTAACTGTTCTAGATGGTCGAGCCTTGCTGGAGGCTGGATGTGTCCCTATAATGTTAGTCCTTGAAATTTTCCAGTACTGTCTCCAACATCTTAGCCCTCCACGTTCTGGTCCTCCATGTGGCTCCAGGCTTTGCCAGTCTATCTCCTTGTGCTTGAAATCGCCCATGATGAGTAACTATGTTGGCCTTTCTGAGCATATCAACTAATGTTGTTTTCATCGTACACTTGGTCTCCTGCTGTTCAGTGGTGGGTTGTACATCACTATCATCATTTTTTGAACCACAGTCTGAAGTGTTCCTGTAGTTATCTGCTACTCTGTCCATTCTTTCCATCTCCTAAAAACTCTACTAGCTTTTGATGAACAGAGCAACTTCTCCTGCCCCCCACCCCCATCCTCTATCTTTCCTCAGGATCTGATATTCAGTCGGAAAGATCCCATCTGTTATCCTCTTGAGCTTTTTGTCTGTGAGTGCTATGCTGTGGGGGGATGCCTTAATGATACGTTCTTTCCACTCCTTATTTGTATTCCACATGCATTGGTGCACCATGCCTCCATCTCCCTTTCAGTTACTGTATTTTGAGGGGTGGGAGGGGGTTGGTTCAGGTTGGAGGTGTGGAAGGCAGGACGGAATATTATGGAAGCTTGCTGTGATGGTCATATTATTGCTAGGGGGCTGGCGACTGTGGAGTGTGGTTTGTTTCTGGTTATTGTGTTTGGTTGGTATAGTGTTATAGTGGTTGAAGGGGTTCTGTGACCATTTGTGTTTAGTATTTACTGAGGCTGACTTTTCCTGTCTGTCGATGCCTGCCCTGTCTCTCTTTCATTCCACTGGCGTCTTCTTACCCTCACTCTTATTTATTCCCATTCGTTTCGCATTCTGTTATGGTCGAAGTACACTCATTGATACTTCTGGGAGCCCATTAGCAGTGGTTTCTGTTGAAGCATCTTTTTCCATACCACCTGTCTTGAATAGCAATCTGACTGGCTGATATTTTTTTCTTTTCAATACCCTCCAATTTTCTGAAAATATGTCAGCTGGGACATGTCCTTATCTCCTGTTATTATGATGATGCACACAATCTCTTTTTTTCTCCCTCTGTCATCTTTTAATTCCTGAAGCCAATTTATTAATTATTAACTCTCCCTCTCATCTTCTATTTTTTCCCATTCCATACCTGTTGATTTTTTTTTATTTTTATATTTAAGACCTTTTTATTTCCTGGTTGGCCTGATATCACTTCTGCAAGGACTTCTTTGTTTCTTTCCGTCCTTCTATTTACCTAGCTGCCCTCTGATATTCATGTTCCCATTACATAGATTACTTTTGATCTTTTTCATAATATCCTTCTTCAGCATTTCCAATTCTCCTCCAGCCTCTGTTTCTTTGCTTCAGCAAGCTATAGCTCTTAACTCCCCACTCTTTCTTCTGCCGATATCTCCTCAAACACTGTATTGCAAAGACTCTTTTAGCTTATTTTCCCTATGTCCTGCTCCCATAATCCACTGATGCTCTTAAGCCTTTCTGTCCATGCTTTCTTCTCAGACAGTCCATCCTGAAATCAATCTGCCCCTACATCCTAATTTTTTGGGATTTCCACTTTTTTTATCTTGTTGGTTGCACTAGTTTTTGCAATCTATAAAACTTTTAAGTGCGAGGTGTGTGTGTGTGTTGGGTGTGTGTGTTTGTGTGTGTTGATGTTGTTGTGTCTTGTGTGTTGGTGTGTTTGTGTGTGTGTGTTTGCTGTGTGTGTTTGTGTGAGTGTTTGTGTGTGTAGTGTTTGTGTGGTGTGGGTGTGTTGCAATATGTGTGTGTTTGGTCTGTGTGAGTGTGTGTTTGGGAGTGGGTGGTGTGTGTTTGTTGTGTGTGTGGTGTGTGCGACCTTGTGTGTTTGTGTGTGTGTTTTGTGTACCTGTGATGTGTTTGTGTTGTGTGTGTTTGTGTGTTTGTGTGACTGTAGTGTGTGTATATGTTTGTGTGTGTGTGTGTGTGTGTGTGTGTGTGTGTGTCGTGTGTGTGTGTGTGGGTGTCGTGTGTGTGGTTGTGTTTGTGGTTGAGTCAACCGACTTACTGGCACCCACTTACCCCCCACATATCAGTTCCTGTGGTGTGTGCGTGTGTGTTTGTGTGTTTTGTGTGTATGTGTGTGTGTGCCTACATTGTGGTTGTAGAGGTCGAGTCTTGCTCCTGGGGGTTTGTGTATGTGTGTGTGTATGTGTATGAGAGTATTGGTGAATGTATGACGTGTGTTAGCCTGTGTCTGTGGGGGATTTGTATGTATGTGAATTAATATGATTATTTTGGTTGTGTTTAGTGTGTGTGTGTGTGTGTACCTCACTAACGAACTCCACCTAATTGTGGTTGTACAGGGGGTTCGAGGACTCAGCTCCTGGGCCCCTTCCTTTCACGAGAACGCTACTAGGCCCTTTCTGCCCAGTGCTTTAACATACATCGCCCCTCCTAACCCCTCTCAAAGTTCTGTTGTGTTTGGTTCTGCCTCCATGCGCGCACTTGATTAGACTATTCCACTTCTGACTACTCTTTGACTAAAAGAAATACTTCTACATTCACTTTGACTCATCTCGGAGTCTTCCAATCTTCCTTGTATCTGTGTCCCTGTCACTGTCCACCTAGTCTATTCCATGAGTATTTGGTATGTCGTCATCATGTGTCCGTAACCTCCTGTTCCTCCAGTGTCGTAGGCCGATTTTCCTATAACCTTTCTTCGTAGGACATTCCCCTTAACTTGGAACTAACCTTTGTCGCAATCCTTTGCTCTTTCTCTAACTTTCTTGACGTTGTTGTCTCCGGTGTTGGGTTCCAAACTAGTGCTGCATACTCCAGTTTGGGCTTCTTTTGACGTGCACGGTATACAGGTGAACATTGAAATGGTAAAAATTACCGACAGGTTATTAGGTAAGAAAACATAAGCAACAGTAGGTATCTTTATTTGAGACGTTTCCGCCTACACAGTAGGCTTCTTCGGTCCGAGTACAGAGAAGTAATAGAAGCAGAAGATTCTTGAAGGCGATGTATTCTGTCCATCACCATTGAAGTTTTGAGCTGGTGGTCAGTACCCTCAGCTGGAGAACAGTGATATCTTCCGATTTGTCTGAAACAAAATGGTGTTGATGTGACTGATGGAACCATATATACCGTCAGGAGGTGAGATGTTAGGCACTAGTAGGAGTTACGAATGTAGTCGTTGGTTGAGGTTAGGGTCCCTCTCATAATCGCCATTTCTCACTTAGATTGAGTTTGTCCAAGTTGATTCAGGTCTGTACCAAGATCCCTGTGTGTTGCAGTGTTGACGGGGTGATGGACTGATACATCGTCTTCAAGTATCTTCTGCTTCTATAACATCTCGTAGCTCGACTGACGAGGCTACTGTGTAGGCGAAACATTTCGAAATAAAGATACCTAACTGTTGCATATGTGTCTTACCTAACAACGGCATACAGTGTCTTGAACGATTCCTTTCTGAGGTATCAGAGCTCTATTCTCAGGTTTGCCAGGCGCCCATGTGTTGCAGCAGTTATCTGGTTGAGGGGTCTTCCGGGCACTGCTCGGGTTATACTAAACCAAAAAGATCTTTCTCCTTGAGTGAGGTTTGCAGTCTTTGGCCACCTAGCCTATACTCTGTCTGCGGTCTTCTTTGTCCTTCCCCGATATTCATGACTTTGCATTTGGCGTCGTTAAATTCGAGAAGCCAGTTGCTGGACCAGGTGTCCAGCCTGTCCAGGTCTCTTTGAAGTCCTGCCTGATCCTCATCTGATTTATTTCTCCTCAATTAACTACAAAATCATCTGCGAGCAGGGAAACTTCTGAGTCTATTCCTTCGGAGTGTTAGTTACCATTTTGTCCTAGGCACATGTCGATTAGATACTAGGCCTTTTGTATATGTGTGTGTATGTGTGTATGCGTATTTGCGTGTGTGTGTGTGTGTGTACTCACCTACTTGAGATTGCAGAGGTCGAGTCCAAGCTCTTTGCCCCGACTCTTTTGTGTGTGTGTGTGTGTGTGTGTGTGTGTGTGTGTGTGTGTGTGTGTGTGTGTGTGTGTGTGTGTGTGTGTGTGTGTGTGTGTGTGTATGTGTTTATTTTACGCCTATACCATTCAAAATTGTATTTTTTGTCAGTGTGGCACCAGTCACTTCAAAGAGCTTCCCAACGGACAATCTAATAGGCAATCACTGTCCTTTGAGAATTTCAACGCCTCTTCACCTGATTGGGGCTTAAAAGAAATTCGACGAGGGTGAAGACTACTTTTTTCCGACTTTTCTCTGACTCATTCACACAAAAAGAAAAATATTGTTTTGTGTTATTTGAATGATACACAATAATTTATCCACTGACACATTACCTCAAGTTCTCTCTCAGTTCCTGTTGTTTTTATTTACTTATTTCTTTTGTGTTTATTTCATAAATCACATGCAGTTCGGTGTGATTTATTTTTTTCGTTTCTGTGAATGATGGTGTATGTTTGGTTATAGGCCACATGGTGTGTGTGTGTGTGTGTGTGTATGTGTGGTGTGTGTGTGTGTGTGTGTGTGTGTGTGTGTGTCGTACTCACCTATTTGTACTCACCTATTTGTGGTTGCAGGGGTCGAGTCTTAGCTCCTGGCCCGCCTCTTTTAAACCCGGGTTTCTACTGGGCCCTCTCTCTCCCCGCTCCATGAGCTTCATCAAACCTCGTCTTAAAACGTGTATGGTTCCTGCCTCATTTTCTAGGGTATTCCACTGCCTTACAACTCTATGACTGAAGAAATACTTCCTAAATCTCCTGACTCATTTGTGTCCCTTTAAATTCCAATTGTGTCCTCTTGTTTCTGTGTCCCCCCCCTGGAACATCCTGTCTTTGTCCACCTTGTCTATTCCACGCATTTTTATATGTGTTTTCATGTCTCCCGACCCCCTGTCTCCAGGTCGTGTGTGTGCGTGGTGTGTGTGTGTGTTGGGGTGTGTGTGTGGGTGTGTGTGTTGTGGGGTGTGTGTGCGGCGCAGTGTGTGGGGTGTGTACTCACCTAATTGTGGTTGCAAGGGTCAAGTCACACCCATGAGTGAGTGTGTGTGTTTGTGTTGGTGTGGCTTGTAGTAAGTATTTGTGTGTTGTTTCTGGTGTTACTCACCTATTTGTACTCACCTTTTTGTGGTTGCGGGGTCGAGTCACAGCTCCTGGCCCCGCCTCTTCGCTGATTGCTACTAGGTCCTCTCTCTCCCTGCCCCATGAGCTCTATCATACCTCGCCTTAAAACTATGTATGGTTCCCCCGCCTCCACTACGTCACTTTCTAGGCTATTCCACGGCCTGACTACTCTATGACTGAAGAAATACTTCCTAACATCCCTTTGATTCATCTGAGTCTTTAACTTCCAATTGTGACCTCTTGTGTCTGTGTCCCTTCTCTGGAACATCCCGTCTTTGTCCACCTTGTCTATTCTGCGCAGTATTTTATATGTCGTTATCATGTCTCCCCTGATCCTCCTGTCCTCCAGTGTCTTCAGGCCGATTTCCCTCAACCTTTCTTCGTAGGACAATCCCCTTAGCTCTGGGACTAGTCTTGTTGCAAACCTTTGCACTTTCTCTAATTTCTTGACGTGCTTGACTAGGTGTGGATTCCAAACTGGTGCTGCATACTCCAGTATGGGCCTGACGTAAATGGTATACAGAGTCTTAAACGAATCCTTACAGAGGTATAGGAACGCTATCCGTAGGTTTGCCAGGCGTCCTTATGCTGCAGCAATTATCTGATTGATGTGCGCCTCAGGAGATATGCTCGGTGTTATACTCAACCCCAGATCTTTTTCCTTGAGTGAGGTTTGCAGTCTTTGGCCATCTAAACTATATTGTGTCTGCTGTCTTCTTTGCCCTTCCCCAATCTTCATGACTTTGCATTTGGCAGGGTTAAATTCAAGGAGCCAGTTGCTGGACCAGGCTTGTAGCCTGTCCAGGTCTCTTTGTAGTCCTGCCTGATCCTCATCCGATTTTATTCTTCTCATTAACTTCGCATCATCTGCAAACAAGGACACTTCTGAGTCTATCCCTTCCGTTATGTCGTTCACATATACCAAGAACAGCACAGGTCCTAGGACTGACCCCTGTGGAACCCCGCTTGTCACAGGCGCCCACTCTGACACCTAGTCGCGTACCATGACTCGTTGTTGCCTCCCTGTCAGATATTCTCTGATCCATTGCAGTGCCTTTACTGTTATGTGTGCCTGCTCCTGTAGCTTTTGCAGTAACCTCTTGTGAGGAACTGTATCGAAGGCCTTCTTGCAGTCCAAAAATATGCAGTCGTCCACACCTCACTCTCTTTTCTTACTTCTGTCCCCTTGTCATAAAACTCCTAGTATTTTTGTGACACCGGATTTTTTTCCCCCTAAAAACCGTCTGGTTGTCAATTATACACTTTTTCTTCCGGGTGCCCCCCATTTCCCCTCCTTGATTTCTCCATGACCTTGCATTCTTACCTTATGATACAGGTCTGTAGTTTAGGCCATTCTTCTTTTTTAAAAAAAGGGACTACTTTTTTGCCATTTTCCATATCTCAGGAGTTGCCCAGTTTAAAATGATGTTTAAGATTTTTTAAAGGGCCACAAATACCTGCTCCCTCTTTAAGGACCCAGGAGATTTTGTCTGGCCCACCGCCTTTGAAGTCAATTTCGCAAGCACTTCTTCCCCCTCCCCTTGGTTATAGCACCTAAACCAGCACTTGCTGGTGGCCCCCCCTGTTCGTTTCCTGGACCCTAAGGGTTTTCCCCCACGTAAAACCTTTTTAAATCTTGTTTTGACTCCTACATACCTCTTGGTCGTTTTTTGTAATTCCCCATCACTTTTCCTCGTCGATTCCCAAGGCCCGACTATTTTTTCCTCCTGAGTGCGTAAAAAACACTTGGGTCACTTTATTTTTGATGCTATGTCATTTCATATTGTCCTGAGCCCCTTCTTTCGTGCATATTCGTTTCTGCTCTTGGGCTAATTTTTTTATTTTCCCTATTTTTGTCTTCTGTACCTTTTTCCATTCTCATACACCTATTTTTTTGCCTCCCTACACCTTTTGGGGTAACCCAAAGGGACTCATTCTGTTTTTCCCCCATTATTTCTTTTTTCCTTTTGGGGAACAAACCTCCCCTCTGCTCCTGCATTTTGTTGCCACATATTCCATCATTTCTATACTTTTTTTCCTGTCATTCCCTCTCCCAATGAAGTCTTAATAATTCCCACCTGAGTATTTCCCCCTTTTGTTTTTTTGTTTTTTCCAAGCCTTTTCCCCTCTACTCTCTCCATTTGGGAGCTCAAACTATTATCAAGCACAGAACCACTGACACTAGCTCCCAGGGGCCTTTCAACATGATACCCCGATTCCAAACTCTCAGGTAAATACAAGGTCCGCTTGCTGTTCATCCTCCCTCCCTCGGTAGTGCCTCTAACATTTTGAGCAAGGGGTTTTCCATACCACACCACATCTTTGCTCCCCATGTTTGGGGCCCCCCAGGGCCCGGGTTTTTCCCATAAATCTCCTTGTGTTGAAACACCCAAACAAAAATTTTGCTCCCCCCATGTGTGCTCTCCTGGCCACCTCGTCTATGTGTCGACTTTGCTCTGTTGCTCTCATCGACTTCTTTTGGGCCCCTGCATTTCGTGGGGGGTTGTGCATTACTGAAATTATCACCTTATTCCCCAGACGGATTTTTCCTACTAAGTAGTCCCTTTCCCCCGTCCATCCTTCCTTCCTTTTTCTCAAACCCCACGGGTTTTTTTTAATGAGCAGGCAGCTCCCCCCCCTCTGTTTTTTCCTGAGGAATTTTAATCCGATGGAAAGATTGAATCTGTTATTTTTCTGGGGAGTTTTGTTGCTGGAGGCTAATATTTTTTGGGATGCTCCTTTATTCTTTTGTGTGTGTGTGTTGTGTGTGTTGGTTTTTGTGGTGTGTGTGTGTGGGTGTGTGGGTGTGTGTTGTGTGGGTGTGTGTGTGGTGGGTTGTGTGTGTGGCGTCGCATTGTGTGTGTACTCCCTAAAATTTTGGTTGCAGGGTCAAGTCCCACACCCATTAGTGAGTGGTTGTGTTTGGTATGTGTGTGGGCTTGTATGGAAGTATTTTTGTGATTTTTTTGGGTTTTGTTTGGGGTTGTGTGTGTGTGTGTGTGTGTGTGTGTGTTGTGTGTTGTGTGTGTGTGCGTGCCATTTGTGTTGTGTTGTGGGTTGTGTGTTGTGGTGTTGTGTTTTTGTGTGTTGTGTTCGCATGTGGTGTGTTTGGGTGGGGTGTGTGTGTTGTGTGGCGTGCGCATGTTTGTGTGTTGGGGGGTGTTGTGCTGCGCATTTTGTGTTGTATGGTGTTGTGGTGTGTTGTGTGTGTGTGTGTTGTGTGTGTGTGTTTTTATTTGGGGAGTTGGCATCAATCCTTGAAGGACAGCCACCGGACGCCGTGAAGGGAACAACTGTCCTTCAATTCTCGCCTCTTTTTTTTTCGATTGGCACATAAAAGAAAATTCTTGAGTATGGGACCGGGGGATTTTTTTGTCTTCCCCGACTGACTCGCGGAAAAAGAAAAAACATTTTTTTGATATGTTGTTTGGGAAAGACACACTATAATTTTTCACCTGACATATTACTCAGGGGGGGACACGCAATTTACATTGATTTTGGTTTTTATTTTTTGCAAAATTTTAAAAAATCAAATGTGCTTAATTTTCCTCTCTTATCTGTAATGTAAGGGAATAGATATATAATTAACCTCTTCCCACCTGTTTTACCTTCACCTGTTGGTACCACCTATTTGGTTGTAGGGGGGAGTCTTAGCTCCCGGCCCCGCCTCTTCACTGGGTTTTTTCTGGGTACCTCTCTCCCTCTCCAGGCTTTTTCAACCCCGTCTTAAAGCTAGTAGGTTCCCGCCTCCCTACGTCACTTTTTTAGGCTATTCCCGGTTACAACTCTTGACGAAGAAATACTTCCTAACACCCTTTGATCACTGGGTCTTCAACTTCAATTTTGACCTCTTTTTTCTGGGGTCACCTTTCCGGGAAAATCCCAAACATTGTCCACCTTTTCTATTCTGCACGTATTTTTTTTGTCGTTAAACTGTCCCCCCCTCACCCCCTTTCCCCCATGTCGTCAGCGGATTTCCCCAACCTTTTTTCATAGGGCATTCCCCCCTTTGCTCTGAAAAACCTTGTCCAAACCTTTTCAATTTCTCTAATTTCTTAAAGTGTTTTATCAAGTGCGGGGTTCAAACAGGTGCTGCATACTCCCCAAAAGGGCCTACTACACGGGGTACATGTCTTGAAAAATTCTTACTATGGTATGTTGGTGTTTGTTGTGGGTGTGGTGTGTGTGTGTAGGGTTTTGGGTGTGGGGGTGTGTGGGGTGTTGTTTTGTGTGTGTGTTTTTGTTGTTTTTTGTGTGTGAGTGCGTGTACCACTTATTTTTACCACCTATTTGTGTTGCAGGGTCGATTCATAGCTCCTGGCCCCCCCCTTCGTGATTGCTACAGGCCCCCCTGTCTCCCCGCCCCCTGACTTTATCATACCCCGCCTAAAACTATTATGGTTCTCGTCCCACAATCACTTTCTAGGCTATTCCACGGCTGACTACTCTATTACTGAAGAAAAACTTCCTAAAACCCTTTTATTCACTGAGCTTCAATTTTTCCAATTTTGCCTCTTGTGTCTGTGTCCCATCTCTGAATATCCCCCTTTGTCCACCTTGTCTATTCGCGCAGTATTTTTTTGTCGTTATCATGTCTCCCAAACCCCCCTGTCCCCCATGTCCAAGGGGCCATTTTCCCCACCTTTTTTGTAGGGCAATCCCCTTAGCCGGGGGCTATCTTGTTGCAAAACCCTTTTCACTTTTTCTAATTTCCCGACGTGCTTTTACCAGGGGAGGATTCCAAACTGGGGCGCATA
>NC_069399.1:10839075-10852658 GCF_026875155.1 Cherax quadricarinatus | reverse complement strand
CAGGCCCATACGAGGAGTATGCAGGCAACCAGTTTGAATCCACACATAGTACCCCCAAGCCACGTCAAGAAAATTAAGAGTAAAGTGCAAAGGTTTGCAACAAGACTAGTCCCCAGAGCTACGGGGATTGTCCTATGAAGAAAGTTTAAGGGAAATCGCCTGACGACACTGGAGGCCAGGAGGGGCCAGGGAGAAGACATATAACGACATATAAAATAGCTGAGCGCGGAATAGACGAGGTGGACAAGAAGGGATGTTCCAGAGATGGGACACAGACACAAGAGGGTCACAATTGGAAGTTGAAGACTCAGATGAATTCAAAGGGATGTTAGGAAGTATTTTCTTCTCAGTCATAGAGTATCAAGGCCAGGAATAGCCTCAGAAAGTGATGTGGTGGAGGCAGGACCAATACATAGTTTTTAGGCGCAGGTATTGATAGAGCTCATGGGGCAGGGAGAGGAGAGGACCTATGTAGCAATACAGCGAAGAGGCGGGCCAGGAGCAGTGACTCGACCCCGCAACCACGAAAACACTAGGTGAGTACAAAAAAACACCAAAATAATCACATTAATCACATACTATACACAAACCCCCAGAACACAGAGCTAACACACTATACACCAGACTCTCATACACTCAATACACACAGCACATACACACATGAGTCTAAACTGGACCTCTACAACCACAAGTGCACATACACACACATACACACACGCACACATACACACACACCACACACACCACACACACACACACACACACAACACACACACACACACACACACACACTACAAACACACACAGCACACACACACACAACACACCTCGGGCACTAAAGTTTATAATTGCAAAACTAGCGCATCCTAACAAATAGAAATAAAAGTGAAATCCCAAAAATAGGAAGTAGGGGCAAGTGAACAAGGATGGGTTTGATCTGAGAAGGAAGCATGGACAGAAAGGCTTCTAAGAGCCAGTGGAACAACAGTAGGGAAATAAGCAAAATGAGTCTTTGCAATAACAGTGTTGGAGAGAATATCCGGCCTAGAGAGAAAGAAGTGGGAGTATATGAGCTATAGGTGGCTAAGCAAAGATACAGAGGCTGGAGAGGAATTGGAAAATGCTGAAGAAGGATATTAAGAAAAAAGGATCGAAAGTAGCTAGTAATGGGAACAGGAATATCATGGGCAAGCTAGGGAAATGAAGGACGGAAAGAGACAAAGAAGTCCTTTGCAGAATTGATATCAGGCCACCAGGTGTCTGGGAAAAAATAGGAAGACGAGAGGGAGAAGTTACTAATTATTAATTGGCTTCAGGAATTTAAAATGATGACTTAGGGAGTAAAAAAAGTGATTGTGAGCATCATCATAATAACATGTCCCAGCTGACAAATTTTTTTCAGAGAATTGGAGGGCATTGAAAAAGAAAAAAATATCAGCCAGCCTGTTGCTATTGCAACAGAATCCACTGCTAATGGCTCCCCAAAAGTATCAATGGAAGTGTACTTCGACCATAACAGAATTGTAAAACAATGGGAATAAATTAAGAGTGAGGGTAAGAAAGACGCCAGTGGAAGGAAAGAGAGACAGGGCAGGCATATCGACAGACAAGGAAAAGTCAGCCTACCAAGTGAATACTAATCACAAATGAGTCACAGAACCCCTTCAACCACTATACCCCATACCAACGCAAACAAAACACAATATCCATAAACAAACCACAGCTCCACAGTCGCCTCCCCAGCAATAATATGACCATCACAGCAAGCTTCCATAATATTCTGTCCTGCCTTCCACACCTCCAACCTGAACCAACCCCCTCCCACCCCTCAAAATACAGTAACTGAAAGGGAGATGGAGGCATGTGCCCCAATGCATGTGGAATACAGAATAAGAGTGGAAAGGAACCGTATCATTAAGGCATCCCCCCACAGCATAGCACTCACAGACACAAAGCTCAAGAGGATAACAGATGGGATCTTTCCGACTGAATATCAGATCCCGAGGAAAGGTAGAGGATGGAGGGGAGAGGGGCAAGGAGGAGTTTGCTCTGGTTCACAAAGGCTAGTAGAGTTTTTTAGGAGATGGAAAGAATGGACAGATGTTAGCAATAACTACATAATAGGAACACTTCAGACTGTGGTTCAAAAAATGATGATAGTGATGTACAACCCACCATTGAACAGCAGGAGACCAAGCATGGAAAATGTATAGAAGGCAAAGGACTCAGAAAACAGAGTTGAGCCAAAGACCCGGAAAAGAATATACATTAATAAGGAGAGAGGCCAAGCAGCAATATGAGAATGGCATAGCATCAAAAGAAAAATCTGACCCAGAGTTATATCCACATCAGCAGGAAAACAACAATCTAGGACTAGGAAATCAGGCTGAGGAAGGAGGGGAGCTCACAGGGAGGTATTCCCAGTGGAGACAGAGAGGCTGGCAGGGTGTACCACGAGGTGCTGGACACAATGCGCAAAACTGACGAGGATGTGACGAAACTGCTAGATGAACTAGACACCTCATTGGTGGTGGGCCCAGATATCATCTCTCCTTTTGTCCTGAGAGAGGGAGCAGATGCACAGGGTGTTCCGCTAGCAAGAGTCTTTAATAAATCTATCGAAACAGAGCAACTGCCTGAGGTGTGCAAATTAGCCAATGTTGTCCCAAATTTTAAGGACACAGACAGGCTGTACTAAACTACAGACCAGTGTCGCTGACATGTATATTATGTAAAGTTATGAAGATTATCAAGAGAAGAAAGGTACATCTTCTAAAAAAAGGAACAGACTCATACATGACAACCTGCAGGGCTTCAGAGAAAGGAAATCCTGCTTCACAAACGTACTGGAGTTCTACGACAAGGTAACAGATGTAAGGCAGGAGAGAGAGTGATGTGTAAAATGCATCATCTTTTGCATTAAAGAAGGATTTTACACACAGTTCCACACAAGAGACTGGTTGGAAAGATAGAGGAGCAGGCAGGAATAGCAAGAAAACTACTGTAATGGATCAGAGACTACCTTACAGTAAGGAAACGTCGAGTGTTGGTATGTGACGAAGTTTCAGAGGGGGCGCATGCGACGTGCGGGGTTCCACAAGAGTCAGTTCTAAGTCCGGTGCTGTTTCTTGTATATATTAATGACTATGGAAGGGACAGATTCAGAGGTATCCCTGTTTGCAGACTGTATGAAACTAATGAGGAAAATACAAGCAGATGAGGATTAGGTGAATCTAAAAGGGGATCTGGAAAGGCTGCAAGACTAGTCCGACAAATGACGATTAACCCCAGTAAGTGCAAACTCATGAAGCTTGGGAAAGGACAAAGAAGACCGTAGACGAAGTGCAACCTGAAGGATCAAAGACTGCAAGAATCACTTAAGGGAAAGGATCTTGGGGTGAGCATCACACCGGACACATCTAAGGCGCACTTCAAATAACTGTTGCAGTACATGGGCGCCTGACAAACCCAAGAATAGTGTTTCGAAATCTAAGTAAGGATTCATTCACGACACCGTACACTGTGTACGTCAGACACATATTGGAGTATGCATCACCACCCCTGGTCAAAACACGTCATGAAACTGTATAAAGAGCAAAAGTTTGCAACAAGACTAGTTCCGGAGCCAAGGGGCATGTCCTATGAGAAGAGGCTAAGGGAACTCAACCTGACGTCAAAGAAGGGGGGGAGGGATAGGGAAGACATGGTAACGACGTATAAAATACTGATAGTGAATTACAAGGTGCACAGGGCCAGAATGTTTCAGAGATGGGACACAGAAAAAAAGGGACACAACTGGAAGTTTAAACTCAGATGAGCCTTAGAGATGTTAGGAAGTAATTCTTCAGTCTTAGAGTTGTCAGGAAATGGGACAATCTGGAGAGCGAAGTAGCGGAGGCATGATCCATACATAGCTTTGCGACGAAGTACGAAAAGACTCTTGGAGAAGAGAATGGATCTAGTAACGACTAGCGAAGAGGCGAGGCCAGAAGCTAAGACTTGACCCCTGCAACCACAAACAGCTGACTATAAATAGGTACATGAGTACACACACACACACACACACACACACACACACACACACACACACACACACACACACACACACACACACACACACACACACACACACACACACACACACACAGCTCGCGACTCCTAATTTAGGGGGAATTATTCATGAACATATATCATGCAAGTGTTAGAGCAATACAAATGGCTTAAACTTTAAAAAGTTATGTCGAATAATGTCTCGTTTTAGATTAAGCAAAATGTCTGTTATAATCTCCCGTGTCGTCTGGTGCATGAAGGTGTAACAACAGTTATGATTGTGAGTCTCTAGTTCATCGTTCATCAGTAGTGTTGTGAACATTTAACTAACACAACCAAGACAGTAGGTACTTAATGTTAGAAGCTATTTTAACAGGCTTTGCCGTACTGATTGTTTTTGATGAATTTCCTTCTTTTATTAATATATTCCACAGCTTCGTATTTGTTATTTTTTCCACTAGGATACACTGTGTGTTACGGTTTTTGAATGTCAGCATTACGTAAGAGATCTTCTAGCACAGTGTCGGTTTTTGACTCTCGAGTTTAGTGTTTCTTAAGTCGAGATTCTGGATACTGGCATTCCTAAGTCTGGCTTCTCCTTGGGGTCTTTCTGTGTGTCTCAATATTTTTGTTTTAAGCTCGATCAGTCGAGTTCCAACCTTTAGTCCTTCTTCTCACTTCGCTGTGACGGAATTCGAGATACTCTTGGCCACTCGGACCCTATCACAGCTATTCATAAAATTTTGTATGGAGTCTACCTCATACACTTTACTTTATATATCAAATGTCTTGAAGCTGAAGAAGTCTTCTCTGTAGTTAACTGTATTTTTAATATTCAATAATTTCCGTTTCCAGTCCCTCTAGTCACTTTACTCTTATTTTCCTTATGAAGTAACTGAGTACCGGGACCATGATTTCCATGGTTCGACTATCTTTTAAGGCCATTAGGTTAGTTTTTTAAGTGTGTGAAGATATTCCCATTAGTTCTGGAGCTAGTATATGTATGAGTATGGTTGTGTGTGTGTGTGTGTGTGTGTGTGTGTGTGGTGTGTGTGTGTGTGTGTACTCACCTAGTTGTGGTTGCAGGGGTCGAGTCATAGCTCCTGGCCCCATATGTGTATGTACGTATGTGTGTGTGTTTGAGTATGGGTAGGTGTGTGTGCTTGTGTGTGTGTACTCACCTAGTTGTACCAACCTAGTTGTTGTTGCAGGGGACGAGTCATAGCTCCTTGCCCGGCCTCTTCACTGGCCACTACTGGGGCACTCTCCCTGCACCATGAACTTTATCATTCCTCTTCTTAAAGCTATGTATGGATCCTGCCTCCACTACATCGCTTCCCAAACTATGCTACTTCTTGACTACTCTGTAACTGAAGAAATACTTCCTAACATCCCTGTGATTCCTCTGATTATTCAACTTCCAACTGTGTCCCCTTGTTCCAGTGTCCCATCTCTGGAACATTCTGTCTCTGTCCACCTTGTCAATTCCTCTCAGTATTTTATATGTCATTGTCATGTGCCCCCTTTCTCTCCTGTCCTCCAGTGTCGTCAGGTCGATTTCCCTTAACCTCTCCTCGTAGGACATACCCCTTAGCTCTGGGACTAGTCTTGTTGCAAACCTTTGCACTTTCTCTAGTTTCTTTACGTGTTTGGCTAGGTGTGGGTTCCAAACTAGTGCCGCATACTCAAAGTATGTGCCTAACGTACACAGTGCACAGGACCATGAACGATTCTTAATTAAGATGGCGGAATGCTGTTCTTAGGTTTGTTACGCGCCCCTATGCTTCTGCAGTTGTTTGGTTGATGTGTGTCTCAGGAGATGTGCTTGGTGTTTTACTCACCCCAAGATCTCTTTCCTAGCCTGTACTCCGTCTGCGGCCTTCTTTGCCCTTCCCCAATCTTCATGACTTTGCACTTGGTAAGGTAGAACTCCAGGAGCCAGTTGTTTTACCAGGCCTACAACCTGTCCAGATCCCTTTGTAGTTCTGCCTGGTCCTCGTCCGAATGAATTCTTCTCATCACCTTCACATCATCTGCAAACATGGACACTTTTTTAGTCTATTCCTTCAGTCATGTCGTTCACAAATACAAGAAACAGCACTGGTTTTCCAGTGTGTGTGTGTGTGTGTGTGTGTGTGTGTACTCACCTAGTTGAGGTTGGGGGGGGTCGAGTCCGAGCTCCTGTTTTTGTGGTGTTGTGTGTGGTGTGTGTGTGTGTGTAGTTGTGTGTGTGTGGTGGTGTGTTGTGTGTTGTCTGTGTGTGTCTGTGTGTCTGTGTCTGTGTGCTGTGTCGTGTGTTGTGTCTATGTTCTGTCTTATTGCCGTCTGTCTGTGTTGTGTAAGGGTTTTGCTCTGTTTGGGGAAACCCTTATCGCACCTTTTCTTAAAAATGTGGGGGATTGTACCACTATCACTTTGAGTTCCGGGGTTTTACACTTCGACCTTTTAGGACAAAAGATATTCATAACATCCCTGTGACCATTTCTGTTTTCAGTTCTAGTTTTTTCGTTTTCTGCTAAAAAAACCGTCAAATTTTATTCTTTTCTGTCACCCTACAATTCCTTTCAGTATTTTTTCCCCACGGGTCCTTCTTCCACTAACGTCATCTGACTAAGTTTTTTGTCGTTCTTCCTTTGTGTGGGTCTGTGTGTGTGCGTATCTAAAAGTGTATGTGTGCTTGAGTGCTGAGTGTGTATGATGCGGGGTGAAAACCCTCTTTTCAAAAACTGTTTTTGATTTGAAAATCTGTTTGCTTTAAAAAAAAATGCATACAGTCTCAGCGGGACACATTTTGTATCCTTTTTCCCGAGAAATTTTCCTTTGATAGACCCGTTTTTTTTTCTTCAGAAGGCGTGCTTGTTATGATCCCGTGGCAAAATTCTGTCTGAAGAGGATCATTTTGTGTGAGGGGGGGTGATGTGTAAGGAAGTACAGAAAGAAAATTCCCGTTTTTCCTCAAGGTAATCGAACCCCCCCTCTGACTGGGGGATTCGATACCTCAAAAATAAGCGCAAAGCTCGCAACCCGGGGAATCGTGGAATACAGGAATCTAGCCATCCAGTACTTTAAACCCAATGGAAACTCTCACTGCCCCAAAAACCAAAAAACCTAGTGCAGCCCCAGCCTAAAAGCTCCAACATGCTCATGGCTGCAACACCAGCAGAAGTCAGTCCCCCAAGTGTGAGACCTTTTACTTTGGGACGCCCCTTCAAACAGTTCCCTTTCGGCAATCGGAAGCGTTAAAAACACCCCCTCCGATTGCGGGGCTCTCCGCCTAACCCCCCCAATTCACACGGAACATAGTGTTTTTGAAAGGTTGAAAGCCAATCAATATGACCTAGACTGCCCCAAAAAACCAAGAGCGGTAAAAAGACACAGGCTCCATTCCTTACTCTGCTCAGCAGTGTAAGGTATTGGAGACTGTAGAGACGAGAAATTTAAGGATAAGGGGGTCCTGCTTAGTGACCCTTCACGTCTTCCAGCCCCCCCCGAAGTCGTCATTTTCCAAAAAAGCCGTCTGGCACCACCCTTGGGGCTGTAGTATATTTAATATAGATTAAAAAATTCCCCCGAGGACTGGTTTCGCATATCTTCGAAAATTAGTGCTGTTTAAAACTGACGTTTTTTGGGCTCAATGGCCGGGATTACGGGGTATTTTGATAAATCCGGACGGGTTATTTTTACCCCACTCTGTGCAGCCGACCTAACTAAATTCATAACTGACTGACTTCCCGAGTATATTATGAACTCTAAAGTGTCCCCGGTACAGCTATCCTGCTGAAATAGTAGTGTTATCGACTTCACTGTCTCTGAAGATTGAAAACATTACACGTTCTCCAAGGTTGTTCTTTTCGTAGAAATGTCACAACGGGAGATTTGCTTTCACTGTAATAGTCCTACCCAAATTTGTGAGTTTATCACTGGGGAACAGAAACGGTGAATCAACCCGTGTCTTTGTTCTTTTAACATAAACACGAGTTGTCTAGCCAGTTTTAAAGCAATCTGTTTTTTCCCCCGCCCTTCGGCCCGGGCGCCTTTCCTTACGGGATTTTCTGAATTCAACGTTATTACTTTTTCTTGCTGAACACTGCAACTTAAGCAATACAAGATAGCAATTTGTTGACTTAAGCTTACCCGTGTTTTACGACAGCTTCAAAATTGGGAAAAAGTGATGCAGGGTTTCCTTGTAAATTTTCCCGCTACGTAAGAGGGCTTGCTTCCTTAACGCATGCTATGGGGGAACATGGTCTCTTGCAGGAACAGTGGGGGGACTAGACACACCTGGACGCATCTTCTTCCAATTGTGATCATGTGAAGGGCACCATTTGCCCCTTCTGATGAGTTGAGGGGGTGAATACCCCTACCAAGCGGAAGCCCGCTGAGAGCCCCAAACTCTAGCATCCGCAATGCTCACAATACAGTCAGCCGCCACTGTTGGTCACCATCTTCCGGAAGAATGGCAAGCTCTCAGCATTTTACTATTATGCTGTTTAATTAGCTAATACCTAATCCCTCGTAAAATTTGTCCCCGTGGATCAGAGACCCTGAATCCTCAAGGCATTGTTTTGGAAGTGCACACCCGGGGACTGGAGGCCCATTTATTTTTTTTGTGATTTTGGTACCTATGACAAAGGGAAAAAATTTTTAAAAATATTTTTTGGGGGGTTAATCGTCTGACGTGGTTACAGCTGTGCCATCGAAACTGATACCCCCACTCGCAATGCTACTGATCAGCTGACGCCGCCGAACGTGACTTCGTCTTTGACGACGCCTCCTTTTCTGACACAACGCTGCCACTCCGGAACCTCATAGTGTGGGCATGTGGCCTTTTTTACTGAAAACATTGGAGGGTGTGGGTAAGGGAATTGAAAAATTTTGTTGCTGTTCCTAGTTTCTTCTTCGTTGTTGTCCCTGCGTGTTGATTTGCGAGACTCCCGAGCCAAGGTTCCTGAAACTGTTGTTTGCAACGGCACTGGGCCCCGGCCACGTGCTAACCCGTCGTCCCTTACGGTTTCCCTTTTTGTAAAATTTTCCTTGGAAAGAAATTTTAGTTTCGATTGTGTTTATGAATTTCATTTATATGTTGTGGGGTTTTGTTCTTTTTTTTTATGTTGGACCTCAGTATGATAATCAAATTGGAATTTAAGGGAAAGTGTTGCATTTGCTCCTCTTTCTTTTGTTGTAATTATCCATGGGTATCTGTCATTTTTCCTGTGAAAAAACTGAATGACCCCTCAGTATAGTTTTGTTAATAGACAAATCACCCCGATAGTGACTATATATGTCAAAATACAAATCCATCCTAAAATGATTAATAACTCCTAAAAAAACTGAAAATAGTGCACGTTACATGTTCATTTATTTTCTGGTGATAAAAATGAGCCGGAGAAGTTTGAGGTAAAGTGTTTAACGCAACCTGGCGCTGAAAAACTGTCGAAATATTTAACACGTTTTTTATACGAACCAGGGTTTGTGAAGAGGGGAAAAGGGAAACGGTGAGACACTTTACAAAGAAATGCTCATCAGGACACGAAACAGAATTTGTGTGTGTGTGTGTGTGTGTGTGTGTGTGTGGTGTGTGCGTTGTTGGTGTGGTTGTGGTGTGTTTGTTTTGGGTATGTGTGGTGTTGTGCGTGTGGTGTGTTGTGTGTGTGTGTGGTGTGTGTGGCTTTGTGTGTGTGTGTGTGTGTTGTGTGTGTGTGGTTGGCGTGTGTGTGTGTGTGTGTGTGTGTGTGTTGTGTGTTTTTTTGTGTGGTGTGTGCGTGGTTTGTGTGTGTTGTGTGGTGTGTGTGTGTGTGTGTGTGTGTGTGTATGTTGTGTGTTTTGTTGTGTGTTTTTTGTGTGTGTGTGTATGTGTGTTGTTTGGTGTTGTGTGTGTGTGTGTGTTGTGTGTGCTTTTGTTTGTTGTCTGTGGTGTTTGTTGTTGCATCGTTGGATGTGTATGTATTGTGTGAAGGTGATGCTTGTGTCTTGGTGTTTTCGTCGTGCCTCGATTCCGTTTTATGTGCGTTTGTTTGGATGATGTGTGTTTGTTGTGTTTATGATTTGTCTTTTATGTGTGTTTTGTTCTTTGTTTTTGTTGGTTCGGTTGTAATCGAAATTGGTTGACCGTGGATTGTTGTTTGTCTGTTTTATTGTTGTATTTCCATGTATGTTGTGTCTTTTCTGTGAAGTGTGGGCTGTGCGTTGTGTGTTTGTGTTATTGTAAGTTCATCCTGTATGTGGCTTGTATGTGTAGTTATCTTGATGTTGTTTAGTGATCTATGAAATTGGAATCATGATGTGTTTGTTTTTTTTTTGTGTGTTGGTTTGGTGGTTTGTAGGGTAATTGATTTATGCCTGTGGTGAAATTACTGTCGAATTTTTAAGTTTTTTACGTAATGTTAGTGAAGAGGTAGGGAGTGGTGAGCGTTTAAAGATGGTAGTGTGAATGGATTGGTGTGTGTGTTGTGTTGTGTGTGTGTGTGTGTTTTGTGTGTGTGTAGTGTGTGTGTGTGTGTGTGTGTGTGTGTGTGTGTTGTGTGTTGTGTGTGTTGTGTGTGTGTGTGTGTGTGTTTGTGTGTGTGTGTGTGTGTCGTACTTCACCTAGTTGTACCACTGTGGTTTGCGGGGGTCGAGTCTTAGCTCTGCATGCCCGCCTTCTACTGGCCCTTCTCTCCCGCCCTGAGCTTTATCAAACCTTCTTAAAACTATGTATGGTCCTGCCTCCATACTCATCGCTTCCAGCTATTCCACCTTACTGAACTCTGTGACTGAAGAAATACTTCCTAACATCCCTGTGACTCATTTGTGTCTTCAGTCTTCCAACTGTGGTCCTCTTGTTTCTGTGTCCATCCTGGAACATCCTGTCTTTGTCCACCTTGTCAATTCCTCTCAGTATTTTGTATGTCGTTATCATGTCCCCCCTATCTCTCCTGTCCTCCAGTGTCGTCAGGTTGATTTCCCTTAACCTCTCCTCGTAGGACATACCTCTTAGCTCTGGGACTAGTCTTGTTGCAAACCTTTGCACTTTCTCTAGTTTCTTCACGTGCTTGGCTAGGTGTGGGTTCCAAGCTGGTGCTGCATACTCCAATATGGGCCTAACGTACACGGTGTACAGGGTCCTGAATGATTCCTTATTAAGATGTCGGAATGCTGTTCTGAGGTTTGCTAGGCGCCCATATGCTGCAGCAGTTATTTGGTTGATGTGCGCTTCAGGAGATGTGCCTGGTGTTATACTCACCCCAAGATCTTTTTCCTTGAGTGAGGTTTGTAGTCTCTGACCCCCTACACTGTACTCCGTCTGCGGCCTTCTTTGCCCTTCCCCAATCTTCATGACTTTGCACTTGGTGGGATTGAACTCCAGGAGCCAATTGCTGGACCAGGTCTGCAGCCTGTCCAGATCCCTTTGTAGTTCTGCCTGGTCTTCGATCGAGTGAATTCTTCTCATCAACTTCACGTCATCTGCAAACAGGGACACCTCAGAGTCTATTCCTTCCGTCATGTCGTTCACAAATACCAGAAACAGCACTGGTCCTAGGACTGATCCCTGCGGGACCCCGCTGGTCACAGGTGCCCACTCTGACACCTCGCCACGTACCATGACTCGCTGCTGTCTTCCTGACAAGTATTCCCTGATCCATTGTAGTGCCTTCCCTGTTATCCCTGCTTGGTCCTCCAGTTTTTGCACCAATCTCTTGTGTGGAACTGTGTCAAACGCCTTCTTGCAGTCCAAGAAAATGCAATCCACCCACCCCTCTCTCTCTTGTCTTACTGCTGTCACCATTTCATAGAACTCCAGTAGGTTTGTGACACAGGATTTCCCGTTCCTTTCTAGGTGTTCCACCACTCTTCTCCTGATAATCTTCTCCATGATTTTGCATACTATACATGTCAGTGACACTGGTCTGTAGTTTAATGCTTCATGTCTGTCTCCTTTTTTAAAGATTGAGACTACATTTGCTGTCTTCCATGCCTCAGGCAATCTCCCTGTTTGGATAGATGTATTGAATATTGTTGTTAGGGGTACACATAGCGCCTCTGCTCCCTCTCTCAATACCCATGGGGAGATGTTATCGGCCCCATTGCCTTTGAGGTATCTAGTCACTCAGAAGCCTCTTCACTTCTTCCTCGGTTGTGTGCACTGTGTCCAGCACTTGGTGGTGTGCCCCACCTCTCCGTCTTTCTGGAGTCCCTTCTGTCTCTCTGTGAACACTTCTTTGAATCTCTTGTTGAGTTCTTCACATACTTCACGGTCATTTCTTGTTGTCTCTTCTCCTTCCTTCCTTAGCCTGATTACCTGGTCCTTGACTGTTGTTTCCTCCTGATGTGGCTGTACAACAGTTTCGGGTCAGATTTGCCTTTCGCTGCTATGTCATTTTCATATTGTCTTTGGGCCTCCCTTCTTATCTGTGCATATTCGTTTCTGGCTCTACGACTGTTCTCCTTATTCTCTGGGTCTTTGCCTTCTATATTTTTCCATTCCCTAGCACACTTGGTTTTTGCCTCCTGCACCTTTGGGTAAACCATGGGCTCATCCTGGCTTTTTCATTATCCTGTTACCCTTGGGTAAAACCTCTCCTCAGCCTCCTTGCATTTTGTTGCTACATATTCCATCATCTCATTAACTGGCTTCCCTGCCAGTTCTCTGTCCCACTGAACCCCGTTCAGGTAGTTCTTCATTCCTGTGTAGTCCCCTTTCTTGTAGTTTGGCTTCATTCGTCCTGGCCTTCCTGCTTCTCCTCCACTTGTAGCTCTACTGTGTATTCGAAGCTTAAAACCACTGGTCACTGGCCCCAAGGGGTCTTTCATATGTGATGTCCTCGATATCTGCACTACTCAAGGTGAATACTAAGTCCAGCCTTGCTGGTTCATCCTCTCCTCTCTCTCTTGTAGTGTCCCTTACGTGTTGGCACATGAAGTTTTCCAGTACCACCTCCATCATCTTAGCCCTCCATGTATCTTGGCCCCCATGTGGGTCCAAGTTCTCCCAATCGATCTCCTTGTGGTTAAAGTCATCCATGATCAGGAGCTTTGCCCTGCATGCATGAGCTCTTCTGGCCACTCTAGCCAGTGTGTCAACCATCGCTCTATTGCTCTCGTCGTACTCTTGCCTTGGCCTCCTGCTGTTCTGTGGTGGGTTATACATCACTGCTATTACCACCTTGGGACCTCCAGAGTGAAGTGTTCCGCTATGTAATCACTTTCTTCTCCGCTGTCTCCTCTCTCCAGCTCATCAAAATTCCAGCGATTTTTGATCAGCAACGCCACTCCTCCACCCCCCTGTTCCCTCTGTCTTCCTCAGGATTTGGTATCCCGTTGGAAAGTGGCATTGTTATCATACCTGTAAGCTTGGTTTCTGTGAGAGCTATGATGTCCGGTGATACTTCTTTGACTCTTTCATGCCACTCCTCCCACTTATTTGTTATTCCATCAGCGTTTGTGTACCATACCTTCAGTTTCCTTTCCAACACTGTGGTTTGGGGGGCCTGTGAGGGTGGGAGACCTGGTGGCACACTGTGGGATTCTATAGCTCGGTGTTGGGTGGAGGCTGT
>NC_069399.1:10774075-10834075 GCF_026875155.1 Cherax quadricarinatus | reverse complement strand
TTTGTGACACAGGATTTACCTTCCACGAATCCGTGCGGGTTGTCGTTCATAATTTGTGTGTGTGTGTGTGTGTGTGTGTGTGTGTGTGTGTGTGTGTGTGTGTGTGTGTGTGTGTGCACATACGTACGCACAAGCGCGCGCACACAAACATACGTGTGCATAACAACCACACACGCAGGCACACAGACACACACATACATGCTCACACACGACATGTGCCTAGGACAAAATGGTAACTAACACACACAATATAATATACGCGTAAAGTAGTCATTGCAGTGATGTACAACTCTCTACAGAACTGCAGGAGGCCAAGAGAAGAATATGAAGAGAGCAACAGAGCAATGGTGGACACACTAGCTGAGGTGGGAAGAAGAGCTCACACGGGTAGAGAAACTTTACTAGTTATGTTATTTCAATTACAAGGAGATTGACTGGGAAAACCTGTAGCCACACGGGTGTCCCGAAACATGGAGAGCCGAGATGAAGGATGTGATACTGGGAAAGCTTATGCTTCAACATGCTAGGGACACTACTAGAGAGAGAGTGAGAGAGAGAGAGATAGAGGAGAGAGAGAGAGAAGAGAGAGAGAGAAGAGAGAGAGAGAGAGAGAGAGGTGAGGATGAACCAGCAAGACTGGACCTCGTATTCACCCTGAGTAGCTCGGACATCGAGGACATCACGTATGGAAGGCCCTGCGGAGCTACTGATCACGTGATTCTGAACTTTGAATTCATAGTACAGTTACAAGTAGACAGGGTAACAGGAATAGGATGGGCAAAGCCAAACTACAAAGGGGAGACTACACAGGCATGAGGAACTTCCTGCAGGAGGTTCAGTGGGAAAGAGAACTGGTAGGAAAATCAGTAAACGAAATGGACTACGTGACAACAAAATGCAAGGAGGTAGAGGAGAGGATGGCTCACAAGGGCAACAGAAATAATGCAAAGACCAGAACGAGCATTTAGTTTAACCAAAGGTATAGGAGGCTAAAACTAAGTGCACTACAGAATGAAAAAAGTACAGAAGACAAAGGACTCAGGAAAATAAAGAGATCAGTCGAAGAGCCAGTAACGAGGATGCTCAGATATGGAGGGAGGCCCAGCGATTGTACGAAAACGACAATGCATCGAAAGTCAAGTCTGACCCGAAACTGTAGTATAGCCACATCAGGAGGAAAACAACAGTCAAGGACCAGGTAATCAGGCCGAGGAAGGAAGGTGGAGAGCTCACAAAAAACGACTAAGAAGTATGTGAGGAGTTCAACATTAGATTTAAGGAAATATTTGCAGTGGAGATAGAAAGAACTCCAGGAAGTCAGAGTAGGGGGTACACCAACAAGGAATATACCAACCAGGGAGGAGGTAAAGGAGCTGCTAAGTGAACTTGATACCTCAAAGGGGGTGGAACTGGACATCTCTCCGTGGGTCCTTAGAAAGGGAGCAGAGACGCTATGTATGTCAGTATAAACAATTATCAACACATCCATTGAAACCGGGCAACTACCTGAGGTATGGAAGACGGCAAATGTAGTCCCCATTTTTTATAAAGGAGACAGACACAAGGTACAAACTACAGACCAGTGTCATTGGCATGTATAGTATGCAAAGTCATGGAGAAGATTATAAGGAGGAGGGTTGTAGAGGATCTAGAACGGAGCAAGCTTATAAAGCACAACCAGCACGGATTCAGAGAAAAAAAATCCTGTGTCACAAACCTAGTAGAATTTTATGACAAGGTAGTCGAAGCAAGACACAAAAGAGAGGGGTGGGTAGATTGCATTTTCCTGGACTGTAAGAAGGCCTTCGACCAAGTTCCTCAAAAGAGATTAGTGCAAAAGCTAGAGGATTATTCACACATTACAGGAAGGGCACTGCAAGGCATCAGAAAATACCTGACAGTGAGGCAACAACGAGTAATGGTAGGTGATGAGGTATCACAGTGGGCGCCTGTGACGAGCGGGCTTCCACAGGGGTCAATACAACGACCATTGTTAATTTTGGCAATGTGAATGACATGATGGAGGAGATAGAATCAGAAGTGTCCCTGTTTGCAGATGATGTGAAGTTAGGATCAGGCAGGACTACAAAGAGACCTGGACAGGTTGCAAGCCTGGTCCAGTGACTGGCTCCTAGAATTTAACCCCATCAAATGTAAAGTCATGAAGATTCAGGAAGGGCAAAGAAGACCGCAAACAGAGTATAGGCTAGGAGGCCAAAGACTGCAAACCTCACTGAAGAGAAAGGTTCTTAGGGTGAGTATAATACCGAGCACATATCCTGAGGCGCACATCAACCAAATAACTGCTGCAGCATATGGGCACCTGGCAAACCTGACACACACACAAAGACACAGCAAGTGGTAGTGGTAAAATAATATATTACGGTATATGAATGAACAAATTCGAATGAAACGCAACACAAAACTTATCTTTACTGGACTGATGAAGTGAACAATTGGATAAACGTCTCCACAATAAAGGTACCCAAGTGTTGCACCTGTGTCATACTCATTTACTTGTTAGTTTTGTGTACCACTTATGTATTTGTCTGACACAACAGCTTAGAATAACTATTCAGCATGACCTACTTCCACTAATATGCTCTGCCCAACTGCCCAACATGCCTCGTGGAAGTCGCCATCACTGGGTATCTATTTTACCAAAGCAGCGGGACTGATCACCTGTAACTACATGTTCATCTCTTTCATCATCTCCAGAAAATATTCTGTGTATTAGATCGATAATGCCACTGGGTAGCGATACGTCGTACCAATTATGATACCCAAGTGTTGCACATGTGTTTTGTTCATTAATTTGTTGGTTTTGTATAGCAATACTATAACTTCCTTTTGGAACTTAGATATAGCTAATTCTTCTACAAAACTTGTCTATCCTATTGACATGATCTTCTGCTTCTAGTAGAGTCGACTCTCCTGTCACACTGTCTCCAAACTACTGTCCCTCAACTGTCCCCAATATTCATTTCTGTCCTTGGGCTTATATTTGAGATTCAAGGCTGAGAGACTGATCAGCTTAAACCACTACTTCACATCTACCACCGTCATTAATTATTATCTGTACTGGAATGATAATGACATTGATTAGCGTAACGTTACCACAATAAAAATGCCCCAGTTTTCCATAAAAAAATTAATGTTAAAACAAATATTAGTCAAGAAAATAAAATAAGAAGATTGCAAATAGCTTCAAGTCATTGGCAAAAACTCAAGTGATTATGCCAAGAGAATGTAATGGGATGTAGCCTATTTGGAAAAAAAATTAAAGCGATAAACACAAATAGGTGATAACAACATTTACACAGATTAAACACATGGAAGAAAATGTTAAAAAAAAGAGGACCTAGAGAAATCGAAAACTACAAGAATATACTAATTAGAAAAGAATTTTGATCGAAGAGGGGACGTAAATATAAGATTATATAAAAAATTGCTGAGAGAAATCCGGGAATTGGTGAAGATTGAAGCCATTTTTCGTTAGTCGTAAAACTCACATCCAGTGATTTGTTTACAATCCTGTTAATACGATTTTGTGAGTCGTTGCTGAGAAGTTAATAAGAATAGGAGAATTTTTTTTTTACAGACTAGCAGGGTCCTACTGACTTTTCAAATTGTTTATCATTTGAACGATTATTGGATTACATACTAGCCAAATTAAAACAAACGGAAAAAAAGGAAAATGGGGAATAAATATTTTTGTGATTTTAAATGTTAACGTATATGAAATAACGTCAAAAAAGGCAAGAATTAAGGCATATTACACAACCCGAGAAACTTTATACGCAGCAAATGAAAATCTGATTGATAATATACTTTATTCAACTTTATTGACAATACAGTTTATTCGGTTTTATTCGAGTGATTCTGCTTTGTGTGGAGGAGTCAGCGAGGAAGAAATTAGTCTCAATCATTGAAACTTTTCAAGTTATATTAGATCTAATTTCCCAGACGTAAAAGGCTTTACCAAGGGATCTGTGACTACTCAAAAATTACCTGACAGAAAAAAGAAATGATCATATCTTCATTGATTCTTTTTCTGTCTCTATGATCACTACACAAATAACCCGCACATAAAAGAGAGAAGCTTACGACGACTTTTCGGTCCGACTTGGACCATTTACAAAGTCACACTGTTTAATTAGACACATGTGCAACTCTTGGGTATCTTTATTGAGGAAACGTTTCGCCACACAGTGGCTTCATCAGTCCATACAAAGGAGAAACTTGATGGACTGATGGACTGAACACATCGACTCAAGGTTGAGGGACTGATTACCTCATTCTCCTCCTGTTCTTCAAGTTTCTCCTTTGTATGGACTGATGAAGCCACTGTGTGGCGAAACGTTTCCTCAATAAAGATACCCAAGAGTTGCACATGTGTCTAATTCAACAACATGTCAGTTCTCTGAACCATTCATCTACAAAGTCACACTGGTCCAAGTCGGACCGAAACGTCGTCGTAAGCTTCTCTCTTTTATTTGCGGGTTATTTGTGTATCGTTCCAGTCACAGTATTGTGCCTTTTTTTATCAAAACCTCTATATGTACGTAATCTTATTGACAGCAATATGAATACTATTGCCACCAATTTCCAGTGTAGGTCGGCCATCACGATGTTTACGTCATTTTCCTTATTTTTTGGGGACTCAGTATCTAACTGTTCATCTCCTTGGCTGCTTTCTCCTTGGATAAGAAACCTAACTACACCAGAATGAATCTGATGTTTTCTATTAGTTCATTAAACACTTGTTCTGGTAAAATTAGGATCGACATCAATTGTTTTAACTTGTTGAAACAAGGTATCAATGGCCTCATTTCGCTTGTCATACGAGTGTGCAAATGTAGGATTAAATTCCTAAATAGTCAGAGACCATCTTGCATTAATATTGGTAGAATTACCGACAACATGTTAGGTAAAAGGACACAAATGTCTTCTCAAATCCATCCATATACATTTGCCCAACCTATTTTTTTTATGCTACCCAAGCCATAGCTTTTGTAATCTTTCTCATGTACCAGTTGTACCACAGGTATAACTACTACTACTACTACGTCTACTTGTACTACCCCTCACTCAAAGCCTATATATATCCTCAGTGTCCATGTATTGTTCGTAACGGCTTGACAAAGCTCCTGGAGAGCGAAACGTTGCCACAGTAAAAGGTTACATTAGTTGTATTTGTGTCCTTCTACTTAACAGAGACCATCTTGCCATCCTAACCGACAATTGCCTATATTTGAACTATTTAGAAGAAAAGGACATGTTAGGTCAGTTTATGTACTGGATTCAGGTATATCTTGTTTTAGAATTGCTTTAATGTCTATATTTAACGCTTTCTGTCCAGTTCCAATACAGTTCTTCTCATCTTCTGTCGTTGCATTGTCAGCGAATGTTTTGGGATTTTAATTTCCATGGCTTTTGAACTGGGACTATACCTCTCCTAGCAACAATGGCATCTATTGTCACAGGAAGGTTCTCAGTTTCACGGAATACAAGATTAGAAGTAGAAGTTATATTTCTATTGACTGTTTAGAATGCCTTTTCTTGACTGATGGTCCACTTGGAAGAACATTCTTCCTTAGAGAATGTCAGAAAGCTGCAATATATATAAAACAGGACAATGAAGGATGTGTACAATCCTGCTAATTCTACATATGATCTTTAGGCTTCGGCTGTCTATGGCTTTTTGGAAAAAAATTGATGGCAGCTACTTTATTCTGAGCATTCGTAACCCCTCATGATTCTGTGACATACTTTTTTATTTCTGACTTCAAAAGAATGGACACTTAAAAATTTTCATCAAGTTGCAATCTGCTAATTTACCCAACAACAGGTCCAATCTTTTAAAGTGTATTTGCACAGCTTTTGCTATGATGATCATTTATTCTTACATCTTTAAGGTGTAACTGATAAGGCGTCTGAAAATGTTACTCATTAAGCTTCGGAATATGATGGTAGTCCATAGGTTAAAAGAAATTTTGGGGAAATGGTGGTGACTTGTTGAAGTGGAGAAAGCATTTAACGTTTGTCGATCCTATCTTAGTAATTATCAAATTATTGAATAATAAGTATTAGTAATAACCGAGTTTGTTTTCAGCGAATGTGAGTGATTATCAAGTGAGTGAAGAGCGAGGCTGTAAGTAATATTAGGTTCGTGACTGGTTAGTTGACTATTTACAATAAACTGATTGATTAGCGAATCTAAGGAACACTCATGATAGTAGTTAAGGTTGAAGTTGGTAATAACGAATAGGCAATTACTTTGATGATGTGTAAGCAATTAGGCACATGTGAGTCACCGGCATTATTTGTCCCGTAGTTTGGTAACTAGTGCACTCAGCTCACACACTGAGGTCCCCGGTAGCTGGGTGTTAGTGGACTGGTGTGGGTCGCATCCTGGGAGAAAACTCACCAAATTTTCCGGAAATGCTCAGCATAACAAAGGGATTTCTATATAGTAGTATGTCAATGATGTCAGCTATGGTCTGTATACCTTGTACTAGTAGAAATAAAAATAAAGAATCACACATAAAGTGGGAGTTGTCACAGTTGCTCTTTGCTGATGACACTGTGCTCTTGGGAGATTCTGAAGAGAAGTTGCAGAGATTGGTGGATGAATTTGGTAGGGTGTGCAAAAGAAGAAAATTGAAAGTGAATACTGGAAAGAGTAAGGTTATGAGGATAACAAAAAGATTAGGTGATGAAAGATTGGATATCAGATTGGAGGGAGAGAGTATGGAGGAGGTGAATGTATTCAGATATTTGGGAGTGGACGTGTCAGCGGATGGGTCTATGAAAGATGAGGTGAATCATAGAATTGATGAGGGGAAAAGGGTGAGTGGTGCACTTAGGAGTCTGTGGAGACAAAGAACTTTGTCCTTGGAGGCAAAGAGGGGAATGATGAGAGTATAGTTTTACCAACGCTCTTATATGGATGTGAAGCATGGGTGATGAATGTTGCAGCGAGGAGAAGGCTGGAGGCAGTGGAGATGTCATGTCTGAGAGCAATGTGTGGTGTGAATATAATGCAGAGAATTCGTAGTTTGGAAGTTAGGAGGAGGTGCGGGATTACCAAAACTGTTGTCCAGAGGGCTGAGGAAGGGTTGTTGAGGTGGTTCGGACATGTAGAGAGAATGGAGCGAATCAGAATGACTTCAAGAGTGTATCAGTCTGTAGTGGAAGGAAGGCGGGTAGGGGTCGGCCTAGGAAAGGTTGGAGAGAGGGGTAAAGGAGGTCTTGTGTGCGGGGGGCTTGGACTTCCAGCAGGCATGCGTGAGCGTGTTTAATAGGAGTGAATGGAGACGAATGGTTTTTAATACTTGACGTGCTGTTGGAGTGTGAGCAAAGTAACATTTATGAAGGGGTTCAGGAAACCGGCAGGCCGGACTTGAGTCCTGGAGATGGGAAGTACAGTGCCTGCACTCTGAAGGAGGGGTGTTAATGTTGCAGTTTAAAAACTGTGGTGTAAAGCACCCTTCTGGCAAGACAGTGATGGAGTGAATGATGGTGAAAGTTTTCTTTTTCGGCCACCCTGCCTTGGTGGGAATCGGCCAGTGTGATATATATTTTTTTTCATTATATATATATATATATTAAATATATATATATATATATATATATATATAAAATATATATATATATATATATATATTTCAGAAGACCTCGTCTTTATCTGAGTTCGAACCCAAACAATATCCCGGCTAGATTGCACTTTCTCTCAGATTCCGCAAATCAACGGCGTCATGGATCAGGTTGTCAGGTTGTTTACAGTGTGGAAGGAGCCATCATGGTGAACTGCAGTATTATGTTCCTGATGAGACTTTCACTCCCCGAGGAGATGAGTGTGTGTCACCAATGCCGCGTCGAGTAAACACAGTCACAAGCCAGTGACCTCACTGGAGCATATTGGTGGATGCTGGCTGGTGTTGCGGGGTCTGAGCTGGTCATGGCTGGAGTTGGATGGGTTGTTGGGTTCTAACACCAGCCAGCATCCCATCCCATCACTGACTAGTTTTAGTGATTATTACCGGGTGTTGGCAGGTGTTAGCTGTTTTTTGTGAACGGTTCCGGGTGTTAGTTGGTGTAACCGGGTTTTACAAACACATGAGAATTGCAGCAGGCCTTCCTCCCTTTACTAGGCTAATCCTTTTATAACCTAAACTCTCTACCAAAGATATTTGTCCGACCTTTCCTCAAGGCTACCCATGAAATAAGCTTGATAACTCTTCTGACTCTTGTTGTGCAAGCGTTAGGGCCGAAAGTGAAAGCCCTGTATTTAAAACAGAGATTTGTCAGGGCGGGAGGGGTAAGAGGGATTAGAGTGACGGAGATGATGAGGGATGTTCGTGAATGGTAGGGTGGCAAGGAGTTAATCGAATGTGAAGATATGCTGCAGATTTTGTTACTGGTATGGGAGGTTGCGCATCTTAAAGTGGGACGTTTGGTGTCGATGAGTAGGAGGTCGGAGATTATGTAGGGAGTACCCGTGTTTCCCTTGTATGATTGGGGGATGATCTGGGCAGATTTCCAGAAGCTTTGATTGAGGTCGAGAGTGCATGGGTTAGTATACAGATTCCTAATGGGGATTTTGGCATCAAAATCAGTATTGAATTTGATGGGCATGGTGAGGGAACCGTACTGTCTACATTGTAGAGAATTGGAATCAGCATTTCATGTGGTTTATTTTTGTGAGGCATTAGGGGAGGTGAGGTCGTGGTTGGGGAGGGTCTTTCGTCTATTGGGTGGGAGTAACGTTTCAACCCTACACGCTTTAACGCTTGACGTGAGCGGAGTTCCTGGAGAGGTGAAAATAGTGATCACGGATTTTCTGTATATTTCATGGGGAATGAGGGAGATTGGGGAAGGAATTCGAATTAAGGCAATAGCGGTGGGTATATATAGGACTGCTATTTGTGGGGGAAAGTGGGGAGTCTGTTTTCCAGAGACCTTCCATGGCCTTACGGTCAGTAGTCTCCTTCAATTGGCACAGGGATGACACTGTAGGTGACTGGTCTCCTTTTGTAGAGTTTTTTCAGGACTAAGGAGGTGAAAGTGTGACCCGTTTCTTTGCAGGATGAGTGGGGGTAGTTGTGTAGTTACTGTCCTTGTGATATATTTAGGTGGTTTTTCATGGACATGTTCCAAGCCGACGGTATGCTCAGAGAAGGGCAAAATTTTGTTATAGTGAGTATGTTGTGTGTAACAGGTAGGGTCGGTTGGGGAGGTGGTATCTTAGACACAGTACACCTGAGTAGTGTTACTGTAGAATCTTAGAGATGCAAAAGAGTTTATGGCTTGGTTCGCTTTTACTATACCTGGACAAGCCGTTGTTTTGCGGTGGCAGATGTCATGGTTGGATGGCTCATGTAATCTAGTATATCAGTATTGCTCCGTATTGTGTTTTATTCTCTGTAACTGAGGTTCACAGAAAGAGTATAAACAGTGTGGCATGTTATGAATGATAGGTTTTTGTATTACATTTAACGTTTTGCTGTTATTCAAAATTATCATAAAGACACCTATAAGTTCAGGTGTAGGCCGTCCTTTATTCTAGTTTTTTGAATGTTGTGTGATCGGATGGGGCATTTTTTTGGGGGGGTATCCTAAGGACATTGCTGAAAGTGTGTTTCCACGCTTTATATATTTAGAGTTGGGATAGGAATTGGGGATAGTTTGTTTCAGCTTGGTTAATGGCAATCGTTTCTGTTTTTTAAGGAATTCTGGAAAACATATGTAGTAGCATGTTTATGACGGGTCCATCATGCATGGGAGTGAAATTTTCTGTTTTGTAGCTGATGTTGGGAGACATGTTGTCTCACAGTAGACGATAACGATTTCACAGGTTGAGCATTGGTCAACCTAGGGTGGTTATTTATGGACTATAACCTATTATAGGTTGTAAGTGTATTTTATTTCCTTATTCACACTCTGTGTATAAGTGATGGTGGTGTTGTGGTTAAGTTTGAAAATATTTATTCATGTTCATTGGTATTTGCAATATGTCATCACCTTATGTTCAGAATTCTGTTATGACATGGTAGCACTGGATGGAGAGTGTCATCCTCTGTGAGGAGGGTGTGCACCTTTTTTTTGTATCGATTATTTTTTGTTAGTTATTATAGATGTGATGTTATGTATGTTTTGTACGATGCTTTTAAATAAAATAATAAAAAAATTGTCTGAAGTTAAAATGCCCCGTTAACATAACATTTTCATATCTAGATGCCTTATGAATTTCGTCCCATAACAACTTACTGGGCTCCCTATCAAGGTTTGGGGGCCTATATATCACACCCAAAATTAACTTTTTATATCCCTCGAGAAACTGTAGTCAAACAGATTCTGTGTCTGATGTTTCTATTCTTATATCATGTCTAACACAGCAATTTAAATTATCTCTAACTTACATTGCCACTCCACCACCCTTCCTGTTGACCCTATCAGTGTGGAACAGTTTATAACCCTTTATGCTGCATTCAGAAGGCATTTCTCTATCCTTCATGTTGAACCAGGTCTCAGTTATAGCAATAATATCTGTATTACCTCCACTTGTGAGTAATCTTAGCTCATCTATCTTATTTCTTAGACTCCTACTATTTGTATAGTAAACCTTAAGGAGCTAGCCACTCGTTGCTCTCTACTATCTCTCTTTGTTTATCACTTGCTTTGCCTTTATTAGGAACTTTATTTTGAATATTGTCTTTTAAACATATCCCTGAGGTATCCTGGTAATATCTGCTGTTTCCATCAATAATGCTGCAGCCTGATTGTTTCCCACAAACACCCATACCTCTGTAATCTATCAGTTTAAAGTCCTAAACAAGTCATAAGTTACCCCCTCAATCGAATTGGCTAATGCAACCACTCCAACCCCAGAGAGATGAACCCCAATCCTTGCATACATCTCATGTTTGCCATAGAATTTGTCCCAGCTATCAATGAATGGGATTGCAAGTTCCTTGCAGTACCTGTCTAGCCAGCAATTTATACCAATTGCCCTAGACATCCATTTATTGCTCACTCCCCTTGCAGGCAAGATGCTATATATGATAGGAATCCCTCCCTTAGACATGACTGCTTCTATGACTGACCTGCACTTATCCAGTAGCTCCTGTCTCCTGCTCTTCCAAATATCATTACCCCCAGCACTAAGACAGATAATGGGCTTGTTCCCATTACCTGACATAATATTATCCAACCTGCTGACAATGTCACCAACACCAGCTCCAGGGAGGCACACTCTTTGGCTTTTCTGTCTCTGTTACAAAAAGCACAGTCCATATATCTTACCTAAGAATCTCCCACAATCAGAATATTCTTACCTTGATTAGCAGCAGAGTCAGAGGTACCTTTAACCTCACTAATCACTGAAGTACCTAGGTGGAATTATTTTATACCTAGGTGGAATTATATCATATCTAGGTGGACTTAAGAAGAATGTGAAAGAAATTTTTTTCTTTCGGCTCAGCCTCGTCGAGAATATTTTTTTCAATTGCTCTACTTCTGAAAAAAAATTAAAAATAAATTTCCCCTTCAGAAAGAGACCCCCTCATAAGACCTGCATCTTAGGCAGGGGAAGTGGTGATGTGAGGGGAAGTGTCAGTGGAAGGTGTACGAGGCAACAGTGAAAACCTCGGGGTTACAGGCAGCAGTATCAGGGGGCGACAGCATAAATCTGTGTATTACACTCCAAGTCATATCCAATTTCGTCCCAAATCAATTTCGTCTAAAATGTCTTTTTAGACATCAGCAGAGGCGGCGACGTAAGGCCATTAACCTCAGTTCAAACTTATTCATAATCAGGTCCATGCCATAGTTAATAAACGACAGTAAATTTTGACTAAAGGGGATTATTAATGTTATAATAATAACTAAGCTTAGATGACGAAAGGGGAAATTTCCCATTGGTTAGGCCGTGAAATGGAAAGGAGATATTGGAATGTTATTCAGGCAAAGCTGCTCAAACTTCACCCCAAAGACTTTAAGTTCATTCAAATAGTTTACCATTATGCTACAGGTAGAAATGCACAAATAATCCGCACAGAAGAGACTGACACTTACGACGTTTCGGTCGTGCTTGGACCAACAACTAGTTACAGTGTGACTAGTTAATGGTCCAGGTGGAACCGAAATTTCGCCATAAGTTTAATTCTGCTATGTTCAGGTTATTTTGTGTTGTTCCAGCCATGGTATTGTGTCTTTTTATTTTATACAGGAAGAGAAAAAGTTATACAACCTGTTGATATTATTTAACGTACCTTAAATTTGTCAGTATAAAGTGAGTTGTTCCATACTTGACCTTCTCCAGGCACCCAGACGTCGACAAGAGCCACCTGGGAACCTCCATTAGAGAACGGGAACGAGGAAACCAGGTGGTAGACACGGAGGTCCTTGTGGATCACCTGACGTGTGTTCCTTAGGGCACTCTTCTCCCAGGGCAACCAAGAGGCTATCACAGTGCTATACCCAGACCCTACACAGACAGTGGGTTTAGTAGTAGTAATAATAATAATAATAATAATAATAATAATAATAATAATAATAATAATAATAATAATAATACGTAATAATGTGTATTTTCTCGGCTGCAAGAAGAGGCTTTAAACATAAAAAAATAAGGTCAGAGTCGCTTCCGGTACACTTTTGTACACAAATTATTTAATTCAAGTTAATTGTATTTAAATAAAAAAATCTGAACTATTACCAAGAACATAAGAATAGAGGAAGAGAATGTAGAGAAGAGTGGAAGATAGGTACGAAAGAGGTACTTACTGTGAAGGTACGCATGTACGCATGTACGCATGTACGCATAGCTAAGCTATGCGTACATTTTTTTTTTCATAGAAAAGTTAAACAACTAAAGTGATGCATGAAATATAGTCGTTATTGACATTATTGGAATTTCTTCATAAATGTTATCGTACTCACATTCCAACAACACGTGGTCACATAAACCATTTGTCTCCACTTCTCTCTGCCAGTATGAAAATGTTTGTAAAGTTCACCTTCTTGAGAGAAGCTCTCTAGCAAGGACTGTTGACACTGTGTGAGGGAAAAGTTCAACAGATAGGAGTAGCGAGCGAATATATTGTGACGATGGTTTGTTTGGCAGTCTGCTTGTTAAGGTAGGGTCAGTGTCTAGCTCCTGCTTCCCGCCCCCCCCCCTTTTCTCCACACTGAGAGGTGATGTGTGGGACTCCATCCAAATGGATAATCACTTGACTAGCAGCTCCCAACACATCTGTAAGTAGATGCCTCTGCTCCTGTCTTAATTGATATATTGGTTAAAAACTTCACTTTCATTTAATTTTGAGATTTAGTTCTTCCTGCCATGACTTTCATTTTTAAATCTTGTCTTTATATCCTCACCAGTCTTTTCAATGCCTAACACTTATGGAGAGTGATTTATCGAACGGTGGGTAACTTTTGTCTCTTTCTAGCTTGGACTGCCAGCTAGGGTCATCTGGCAACTACAGAGGTTTGAAGGAGAGGAACCCAACTTTGGTTCAGAGACGTCACCCACGATCTACTTACCTTAATGTGACTAAACCCAGGCAGCTACCCCTCATCTCTGCAGTGGTGAAAGACCTGCGTTCCTATCATCTTGACGGATCATCCAAGCCATCCAAGCTGAATAAGAACATAAGAAAGAACGAACACTGCAACAGGCCTTCTGACCCATGCGGAGCAGGTCCATGTCATCCCCCCCGATTAGCTCAATGACCCACCCAGTCTGGTCACCCCCACTAAAGGAAAGAGCACGGCACCAGACCCAGCAGCACAATATAGTCAGGTCCAACTCACACCTACCCACACCCACCCACACCTACCCACACCCACTCATATATTTAACCTATTTTTAAAACTACTCAACGTTTTAGCCTCTATAACTGCACTCGGGAGTTTGTTCCTCTCATCCACAACTCTATTACCAAACTAGCGCTTTCCTATATCCTTCCAGAATCTGAATTTTTCCAACTTGAAACCATTGCTGCGAGTCTTGTGTAGGCTGGAATTTTTCAGCATGCTGCTTACATCCCTTCTATTTATTTCTGTTTTCCATTTATACACCTCGATCATATCCCTCCTAATTCTACGCCTCTCGAGAGAGTGCAGATTCAGGGCCCTCTGTCTATCCTAATAGGGAAGATTTCTGATACATGGGATCAACTTTGTCATCCTCCTCTGTACGTTTTCCAGAGCACTTATATCCATTCTATAATACGGTGACCAGAACTGAGCAGCATAATCTATGAGGCCTAACCAAGTATATAAAAGTTGAAGAACAACCTGAGGACTTAAAATTATTTATGCTTCTAAATGAAGACAAAATTCTGTTACTTTATTTTCGAACACTAATGCACTGTTTTCTTGGCTTTAGATTACTTTCTAACCAAAAATCCAAAACCCTTTTCCCCAAAAAATATTAAGACTACATTATTAGTTTATTCGCATGGTTATTTAATTGTCCAAAATTTAAACTTTGCATTTGTCAAATTAAACTGCATCTGCCACTCCTCCGACCTTCATCAGTCTATTCAAAACTCCTGGGAGCTCTAGTGTCCTCATTAGAAGAATGGGCTGCCTATTTTGGTTCATCAGCAAATTTGCTTATATCCATTTATTCCCTCAATTTTTGTCATTAGTAAAAAAAGTGAACAAAAAGACCCACACGACCCCCCGTGGAACCCCCACTTTTGAAGTACCCCCATTTCTGATTTCTCTCCATTTATACAAACTCCTGCTCCTACTTTTCAGCCTCCTCTCCCAGGAAAAAAAATTTTTCCTATTTCGTGTGCCTTAATTTTCCCCAACACCTCTGATGTGGAACCTATTGAAAAACCTTACGAAGTCCATAACACAATAACATTTCATTTCCATGACTACCTCCTCAAAAACCTTTGTGAAAAAGTTATAATTCGTAAAATTTATCCATCGCTCTCGGGCCCTGAGGTTGGCTCTCTTGCCCGCATTCGCACCAACCTTGGTGGGGGACGGGCTTGGCTTTGTACTTTTTTGTCGTTGGTAGCACTGCGAGATTTTCTCAAGATGGCGCAGGCTTCAGGGGACGTCAACACTGGGGAATAGAATGCTGAAAAAGGGGCGGGGTTAAAAAACAAATGCATCTGTTCTACTGCCCGCCTAACGAGATACTAGGAATGAACAATGAAGATCTTACGGCATTGCCTTAAACGGCTCAACGAGAATATTCGTGAAATTCGTAAACGACAGTGACGTATGACAAGATGGTGGATCAGTACCAGGATGTGTATATACGGCTAACCCTGGTTTGGAATGAGAATGAGGACGTGTCTAAGTATTGAAATGAGTAAAAATACGGAATGTCCCCTTTGAGGGGTGAAGATGACATTAAAGCGTCGTTTGGGAGTAGGGGACTGGTACATCAAGCAACGATTGGACGATGGTCAGATGGTATGTATGGGGGGTTTGCGTGAGGGATCTTTCACTCTCAAATGTCCTTGCGGCGATCCATGCCTTCATTTTGCTTTGAGTGATTTTAAAACTCAGGGAAATGCCACAAAAGCCGGCAAAGGAAACCTGTCCCATTCTGTGGTGCATTTGAACATGTGGCTGCACAGTGTCCACGACGTTTTGTCGACTGGGACACAGGGAGCAGGGACAGGAGGGGAAAATGAAAGAGAGGTGATGTCCCAGTCTACAGGAGAACAAAATTTAGGCACATTGGACGTGGAGTGAGATTGTGGATGACAATCCAAGGGGTGTGCTAGGTTACCGGAGATAACAAAAGGACGTTGAGAAAAATATGTATGGAGGAAAGGTGGAACAAGTGGATTTGGGTAGTGAAGTGTCGGCTGCCATAAATAATGTTATACAGGAATTTTTGGGTGATCAGCATGAAGCTGTAATGCTGAATATAGGCTTGCATGGGCAACATATGAAATCAGGGAGGGGTACATAGGGAGGCAATTGAGTAGGGGGGATGGGCAAACACAAGGGGTCTGTGAAACTGTAGTTGAAATACACAAAGAAGGCAGTCCCCAAAGAGATGCTCACTCTTGCGGCTTCACGTAAGAGGGAGGCAGTTGCCTCGGATAGCGATGATATTCTTAGGCCTGCACAACGTTCGGGTAAAAAACAAACAGTGGTGGGGCCCTAGGAAAGTCGGGGGGAGGGGGTAAGGGGAAGGTGACAGACCGTGAATAGGAATGGACATAGTGAAAAGAATACTGATCAAAATCGTAAAGAAACTTATGGAAAGAGATCGATTGGTAAGACCCCGTTAGATTTTTAAGTGTTTTAACATTGAATATAAAGGGCCCTCAGGGCCGAAGTGAAGAGGGAGGATGTTCAGTGCCTTTTTAAGGCTATATGGGTACAGGTTATTCTTTTACAAGGCATAATTTTAAGTTAGGTCGGGATTTATTAGTTGGAGGGCATAAAGTTTAATGGGGGTATACAGGTAAACTCAAGGGAGGTGCTGCTGTTTTAATAGCTGAGATCAGTCCATGTTACATTGGGAAGAAGGGGGGATGGGAGACTAGTAAGAGTGGATGGTACATGGGGTGGGGTTCCGTGTGTTTAGCAAGTGTTTATATGCCTGCAGACAGTAATAGGCGCGTAAAGGAAGATTTTGTGAGGGATGTTCTTATTTATCATATGCGAGGGCTTCCTACATATACATTCTTTGGGGGGTATTGGAATTGTGTGATCTGTAGGAAGGATGTGGAGCCGAGAGGAGCCGGGAGTGTGTTGGGGGTCCTACGGGATGTATTAGGGGGAGTCGGATTAGTAGATGTAGCGAGTGGGGAGGGGTGGGTGTATTACTGGTGGGTGTATTACTGTCTTTAGAAATGTGTATTACTGTCTTAAGAAGTGTGTATTACTGTCTTAAGAAGTGTGTATTACTGTCTTAAGAAGGGTGTATTACTGTCTTAAGAAGTGTGTATTACTGTCTTAAGAAGTGTGTATTACTGTCTAAGAAGTGTATATTACTGTCTTAAGAAGTGTGTATTACTGTCTTAAGAAGGGGTGTATTACTGTCTTAAGAAGTTTTGTATTACTGTCTTAAGAAGTGTGAAATTACTGTCTTAAGAAGTGTGTATTACTGTCTAGAAGTGTGTAGTACTGTCTTAAGAAGGGGGTATTACTGTTCTTAAAAAGTGTGTATTACTGTCTTAAGAAGTGTGTATTACTGTCTAAGAAGTGTGTATTACTGTCTTAAGAAGTGTGTATTACTGTCTTAAGAAGTGTGTATTACTGTCTTAAGAAGTGTGTATTACTGTCTAAGAAGTGTGTATTACTGTCTTAAGAAGTGTGTATTACTGTCTAAAGAAGTGTGTATTACTGTCTTAAGAAGTGCATATTACTGTCTTAAGGATTGTGAATTACTATCTTAAGAAGTGTGTATTACTGTCTTAAGAAGTGTGTATTACTATCTTAAGAAGTGTGTATTACTGTCTTAAGAAGTGCATATTACTGTCTTAAGAAGTGTGTATTACTATCTTAAGAAGTGTGCATTACTGTCTTTAGAAGTGTGTATTACTGTCTTAAGAAGTGTGTATTACTGTCTTAAGAAGTGCATATTACTGTCTTAAGAAGCGTATACTGCAGTCTTAAGAAGTGTGTATTACTGTCTTAAGAAGTTTGTATTACTGTCTTAAGAAGTGTGTATTACTGTCTTAAGAAGTGTATATTACTGTCTTAAGAAGTGTGTATTACTGTCTTAAGAAGTGTGTATTACTGTCTTAAGAAGTGTGTATTACTGTCTTAAGAAGGGAGTATTACTGTCTGAAGAAGTGTGTATTACTGTCTTAAGAAGTTTGTATTACTGTCTAAGAAGTGTGTATTACTGTCTTAAGAAGTGTGTATTACTGTCTTAAGAAGTGTGTATTACTGTCTTAAGAAGTGTGTATTACTGTCTTAAGAAGTGTGTATTACTGTCTAAGAAGTGTGTATTACTGTCTTAAGAAGTGTGTATTACTGTCTTAAGAAGTGTGTATTACTGTCTTAAGATGTGTTTTATTACTGTCTTAAAAGTGTGTATTATTTGTCTTAAGAAGGTGTATTACTGTCTTAAGAAGTGTGTATTACTGTCTAAGAAGTGTATATTACTGTTTTAAGAAGTGTGTATTACTGTCTTAAGAAGTGTGTATTACTGTCTTAAGAAGTGTGTATTACTGTCTTAAGAAGTGTGTATTACTGTCTTAAGAAGTGTGTATTACTGTCTAAGAAGTGTGTAGTACTGTCTTAAGAAGTGTGTATTACTGTCTTAAGAAGTGTGTATTACAGTCTTAAGAAGTGTGTATTACTGTCTTAAGAAGTGTGTATTACTGTTTTAAAGAAGTGTGTATTACTGTCTTAAGAAGTGTGTATTACTGTCTTAAGAAGTGTGTATTACTGTCTAAGAAGTGTGTATTACTGTCTTAAGAAGTGTGTATTACTGTCTAAAGAAGTGTGTATTACTGTCTTAAGAAGTGCATATTACTGTCTTAAGGATTGTGAATTACTATCTTAAGAAGTGTGTATTACTGTCTTAAGAAGTGTGTATTACTATCTTAAGAAGGGGTGTTTTACTGTCTTAAAAAGTGCATATTACTGTCTTAGAAGTGTGTATTACTACCCTTAAGAAGTGTGCATTACTGTCTTTAGAAGGTTGTATTACTGTCTTAAGAAGTGTGTATTACTGTCTTAAGAAGTGCATATTACTGTCTTAAGAAGCGTATACTGCAGTCTTAAGAAGTGTGTATTACTGTCTTAAGAAGTGTGTATTACTGTCTTAAGAAGTGTGCATTACTGTTTTAAAAGAAGTGTATTTTTACTGTCTTAAGAAGTGGTATTACTGTCTTAGAAGTGTGTATTACGGTCTTAAGAAGTGTTTTTAAACGGGTCTTAAGAAGGGAGTATTACTGTCTGAAGAAGTTGAAATTACATCTTAAGAAGTTTGTATTACGGGCTAAGAAGTGTGTATTACTGTCTTAAAAAGTGTAATTACTGTCTTAAGAAGTGTGTATTACTGCCCTTAAGAAGTGTGTATAACTGTCTTAAGAAGTGTGTATTACTGTCTAAGAAGTGTGTATTACTGTCTTAAGAAGTGTGTATTACTGTCTTAAGAAGTGTGTATTACTGTCTTAAGATGTGTATATTACTTCTTAAAGAAGTGTGTATTACTGTTTTAAAGAAGTGTGTATTACTGTCTAAGAAGTGCGTATTACTGTCTTAAGATGTATATATTACTGTCTTAAGAAGTGTGTATTACTGTCTTAAGAAGTGTGTATTACTGTCTTAAGAAGTTTGTATTACTGTCTAAGAGTGTGTATTACTGTACTAAGAAGTGTGTATTACTGTCTTAAGAAGTGTTGAAATTACTGTCTTAAAAAGTGTGTATTACTGTCTAAGAAGTGTGTATTACTGTCTTAAGAAAGTGTGAAATTACTGTTTTAAAGAAGTGTGTATTACTGTCTTAAGAAGTGTATTTTACTGTTTTTAGAAGTTGTGTATTACTGTCTTAAGAAGTGTGTATTACTTTTCTTAAGAAGGGTGTATTACTGTCCTTAAGAAGTGTGTATTACTGTCTTTAAGAAGTGCATATTACTGTCTTAAGTAGTGTGTATTACTATCTTAAGTGTGTGATTACTGTCTTAGAAGTGTGTATTACTGTCTTAAGAAGTGTGTATTACTGTGTTAAGAAGTGTGTATTACTGTCTTAAGAAGTGTGTATTACCCCTCTTAAAAAGTGTGTATTACTGTCTAAGAAGTGTGTATTACTGTCTTAAGAAGTGTGTATTACTGTCTTAAGAAGTGTGTATTACTGTCTTAAGAAGTGTGTATTACTCTCTAAGAAGTGTGTATTACTGTCTTAAGAAGTGTGTATTACTGTCTTAAGAAGTGTGTATTACTGTCTTAAGAAGTGTGTATTACTGTCTTAAGAAGTGTGTATTACTGTCTTAAGAAGTGTGTATTACTGTCTAAGAAGTGTGTATTACTGTCTTAAGAAGTGTGTATTACTGTCTTAAGAAGTGTGTATTACTGTCTTAAGAAGTGTGTATTACTGCCTTAAGAAGTGTGTATTACTGTCTTAAGAAGGGTGTATTACTGTCTTAAGAAGTGTGTATTACTGTCTTAAGAAGTGTGTATTACTGCCTAAGAAGTGTGTATTACTGTCTTAAGAAGTGTGTATTACTGTCTTAAAGAAGTGTGTATTACTGTCTTAAGAAGTGTGTATTACTGTCTTAAGAAGTGTGTATTACTGTCTTAAGAAGTGTGTATTACTGTCTAAGAAGTGTGTATTACTGTCTTAAGAAGTGTGTATTACTGTCTAAAGAAGTGTGTATTACTGTCTTAAGAAGTGCATATTACTGTCTTAAGGATTGTGTATTACTATCTTAAGAAGTGTGTATTACTGTCTTAAGAAGTGTGTATTACTATCTTAAGAAGTGTGTATTACTGTCTGAGAAGTGCATATTACTGTCTTAAGAAGTGTGTATTACTATCTTAAGAAGTGTGTATTACTGTCTTTAGAAGTGTGTATTACTGTCTTAAGAAGTGTGTATTACTGTCTTAAGAAGTGCATATTACTGTCTTAAGAAGCGTATACTGCAGTCTTAAGAAGTGTGTATTACTGTCTTAAGAAGTGTGCATTGCTGTCATAAGAAGTATTACTGTCTTAAGAAGTGTGTATTATTGTCTTAAGAAGTGTGTATTACTGTCTTAAGAAGTGTGCATTGCTGTCATAAGAAGTATTACTGTCTTAAGAAGTGTGTATTATTGTCTTAAGAAGTGTGTATTACTGTCTTAAGAAGTGTGTATTACTATCTTAAGAAGTGTGTATTACTGTCTTTAGAAGTGTGTATTACTGTCTTAAGAAGTGTGTATTACTGTCTTAAGAAGTGCATATTACTGTCTAAAGAAGCGTATACTGCAGTCTTAAGAAGTGTGTATTACTGTCTTAAGAAGTGTGTATTACTGTCTTAAGAAGTGTGCATTGCTGTCATAAGAAGTATTACTGTCTTAAGAAGTGCGTATTATTGTCTTAAGAAGTGTGTATTACTGTCTTAAGAAGTGTGTATCACTGTTTTAAGAAGTGTGTATTACTGTCTTAAGAAGTGTGCATTGCTGTCATAAGAAGTGTGTATTACTGTCTTAAGAGGAGCATATTACTGTCTAAGAAGTGTGTATTACTGTCTTAAGAAGTTTGTATTACTGTCTAAGAAGTGTGTATTACTGTCTTAAGAAGTGTGTATTACTGTCTTAAGAAGTGTGTATTACTGTCTTAAGAAGTGTGTATTACTGTCTCAAGAAGTGTGTATTACTGTCTTAAGAAGTGTGTATTACTGTCTAAGAAGTGTGTATTACTGTCTTAAGAAGTGTGTATTACTGTCTTAAGAAGTGTGTATTACTTTCTTAAGTAGTGTATATTACTGTCTTAAGTAAGTGTGTATTACTGTCTTAAAGTGTGTATTACTGTCTTAAGAAGTGGTAATTACTGTCTTAAGAAGTTTGGTATTACTGTCTAAGAAGTGTGTATTACTGTCTTAGAAGTGTGTATTACTGTCTAAAAAAAGTGTGTATTACTGTCTTAAGAAGTGCAATATTACTGTCTTAAGGATTGTGTATTACTTCTTAAGAAGTGGGGTATTACTGCCCTTAAAAGTTGTATTACTATCTTAAGAATTGTATTACTGTCTTAAGAAGTGCATATTACTGTCTTAAGAAGTGTGTATTACTATCTTAAAAAGTGTGTATTACTGTCTTTAGAATTTGTGTTTTACTGTCTTAAGAAGTGTGTATTACTGTCTTAAGAAGTGTGTATTAGTCTTAAGAATGTGTATTACTGCCCTTAAAGAAGTGTGTTTTACTGTCTAGAAGTGTGTAGTACTGTCTTAAAAGAAGTGTGTATTACTGTCTTAAGAAGTGTGTATTACTGTTTTAAGAAGTGTGTTTACTGTCTTAAGAAGTGTGTATTACTGTCTTAAGAAGTGTGTATACTGTTTTAAAGAAGTGTGTATTACTGTCTTAAGAATTTGTGTATTACTTTCTAAGAAGTGTGTATTACTGTCTAAGAATTTGGTGTATTACTGTCTAAAGAAGGTGTATTACTGCCCTTAAGAGTGCATATTACTGTCTTAAGGATTGTGAATTACTATCTTAAGAAGTGTGTATTACTGTCTTAAGAAGTGTGTATTACTATCTTAAGAAGTGTGTATTACTGTCTTAAGAAGTGCATTTTTACTGTCTAAGAAGTGTGATTACTATCTTTAAGAAGTGTGCATTACTGTCTTTAGAAGTGTGTATTACTGTCTTAAGAAGTGTGTATTACTGTCTTAAGAAGTGCATATTACTGTCTTAAGAAGCGTATACTGCAGTCTTAAGAAGTGTGTATTACTGTCTTAAGAAGTGTGTATTACTGTCTTAAGAAGTGTGTATTACTGTCAAAGAAGTGGTATTACTGTCTTAAGAAGTTTTGTTTACTGTCTTAAGAAGTGTGTATTACTGTCTTAAGAAGTGTGTATTACTGTCTAAGAAGGGGTGATTACTGTCTTAAGAAGTGTGTATTACGTCTTAAGAAGTGTGTAATTACTGTTTAAGAAGTGTGTATTACTGCTTAAGAAGTGTGTATTACTGTCTTAAGAAGTGTGTATTACTGTCTAAGAAGTGTGTATTACTGTCTTAAGAAGTGTGTATTACTGTCTTAAGAAGTGTGTATTACTGTCTTAAGAAGTGCATATTACTGTCTTAAGAAGTGTGTATTACTATCTTAAGAAGTGTGCATTACTGTCTTTAGAAGTGTGTATTACTGTCTTAAGAAGTGTGTATTAAAGTCTTAAAAAAGTGCATATTACTGTCTTAAGAAGCGAAATACTGCAGTCTTAAGAAGTTTTGTATTACTGTCTTAAAAATGTGTATTACTGTCTTAAGAATGTTTTTACTGTCAAAAGAAGTGTGTATTACTGTCTTAAGAAGGTGTATTACTGTCTTAAGAAGTTGTGGTATTACTGTCTTACGAAGTGTGTATTACTGTCTTAAGAAGTGTGTATTACTGTCTTAAGAAGTGTGTATTACTGTCTAAGAAGTGTGTATTACTGTCTTAAGAAGTGTGTATTACTGTCTTAAGAAGTGTGTATTACTGTCTTAAGAAGTGTGTATTACTGTCTAAGAAGTGTGTATTACTGTTTTAAAAGAAGTGTGTATTACTGTTTTAAAGAATAAAGTGTGTATTACTGTCTTAAGAAGTGTGTATTACTGCCTTAAGAAGTGTGTATTACTGTCTTAAGAATGGTGTATTACTGTCTTAAGAAGTGTGTATTACTGTCTTAAGAGGTGTATTACTGCCTAAGAAGTGTGTATTACGGGTCTTAAGAAGTGTGTATTACTGCTTAAAAAGTGTGTATTACTGTCTTAAGAAGTGTGTATTACTGTCTTAAGAAGTGTGTATTACTGTCTTAAAAATTTGTGTATTACTGTCAAAGAAAGTGTGTATATGTCTTAAGAAGTGTTGATTACGTCTAAAGAAGTGTGTATTACTGTCAAAAGAAGTGCATATTACTGTCTTAAGGATTGTGTATTACTATCTTAAGAAGTGTTATTCGGTCTTAAGAAGTGTGTTTTTACTATCTTAAGAAGTGTGTATTACTGTCTTAAGAAGGCATATTACTGTTTTAAGAAGTGTGTATTACTATCTTAAGAAGTGTGTATTTACTGTCTTTAGAAGTGTGTATACTGTCTTAAGAAGTTTGAAATTTAAACTGTCTTAAAAAAGTGCATATTACTGTTTTAAAGAAGCGTATACTGCAGTGTTAAGAAGTGTGAAATTACTGTCTTAAGAAGTGTGCATTGCTTTTCATTGAAGTATTACTGCCCTTAAGAAGTGTGTATTATTGCTAAGAAGTGTGTATTACTGTCTTAAGAAGTGTGCATTGCTGTCATAAGAAGTATTACTGTCTTAAGAAGTGTGTATTGTCTTAAGAAGTGTGTATTACTGTCTTAAGAAGTGTGTATTACTATCTTAAGAAGTGTGTATTACTGTCTTTAGAAGTGTGTATTACTGTCTTAAGAAGTGCATATTACTGTCTTAAAAAGTGTGTATTACTATCTTAAGAAGTGTGTATTACTGTCTTTAGAAGTGTGTATTACTGTCTTAAGAAGTGTGTATTACTGTCTTAAGAAGTGCATATTACTGTCTTAAGAAGCGTATACTGCAGTCTTAAGAAGTGTGTATTACTGTCTTAAGAAGTGTGCATTGCTGTCATAAGAAGTATTACTGTCTTAAGAAGTGTGTATTATTGTCTTAAGAAGTGTGTATTACTGTCTTAAGAAGTGTGCATTGCTGTCATAAGAAGTATTACTGTCTTAAGAAGTGTGTATTATGTCTTAAGAAGTGTGTATTACTGTCTTAAGAAGTGTGTATTACTATTTAAAAGAAGTGTGAAATTACTGTCTTTAGAAGTGTGTATTACTGTTTAAGAAGTGTGTTTTTACGGTCTTATGAAGTGCATATTACTGTCTAAAGAAGCGTACACTGCAGTTTTAAGAAGTGTGTATTACTGTCTTAAGAAGTGTGTATTACTGTCTTAAGAAGTGTGCATTGCTGTCATAAGAAGTATTACTGTCTTAAGAAGTGCGTATTATTGTCTTAAGAAGTGTGTATTACTGTCTTAAGAAGTGTGTATCACTGTTTTAAGAAGTGTGTATTACTGTCTTAAGAAGTGTGCATTGCTGTCATAAGAAGTGTGTATTACTGTCTTAAGAGGAGCATATTACTGTCTAAGAAGTGTGTATTACTGTCTTAAGAAGTTTGTATTACTGTCTAAAGAAGTGTGTATTACTGTCTTAAGAAGTGTGTATTACTGTCTTAAGAAGTGTGTATTACTGTCTTAAGAAGTGTGTATTACTGTCTTAAGAAGTGTGTATTACTGTCTAAGAAGTGTGTATTACTGTCTTAAGAAGTGTGTATTACTGTCTTAAGAAGTGCGTATTACTTTCTTAAGTAGTGTATATTACTGTCTTAAGAAGTGTGTATTACTGTCTTAAGAAGTGTGTACTACTGTCTTAAGAAGTGTGTATTACTGTCTTAAGAAGTGTGTATTACTGTCTAAGAAGTGTGAAATTACTGTCTTAAAGAAGTGTGTAATACTGTCTAAAAAGTGGGGTATTACTGTCTTAAGAAGTGCATATTACTGTCTTAAGGATTGTGTATTACTATCTTAAGAAGTGTGTATTACTGTCTTAAGAAGTGTGTATTACTATCTTAAGAAGTGTGTATTACTGTCTTAAGAAGTGCATATTACTGTCTTAAGAAGTGTGTATTACTATCTTAAGAAGTGTGTATTACTGTCTTTAGAAGTGTGTATTACTGTCTTAAGAAGTGTGTATTACTTTTCTTAAGAGTGTGTATTACTGTCTTAAGAAGGGTGTATTACTGTCTTAAGAAGTGTGTATTACTGTCTTAAGAAGTGTGTATTACTGTCTAAGAAGTGTATATTACTGTCTTAAGAAGTGTGTATTACTGTCTTAAGAAGTGTGTATTACTGTCTTAAGAAGTGTGTATTACTGTCTTAAGAAGTGTGTATTACTGTCTAAGAAGTGTGTAGTACTGTCTTAAGAAGTGTGTATTACTGTCTTGAGAAGTGTGTATTACTGTCTTAAGAAGTGTGTATTACTGTCTTAAGAAGTGTGTATTACTGTCTTAAGAAGTGTGTATTACTGCTAAGAGTGTGAAATTACTGTCTTAAGAAGTGGGTATTACTGTCTAAGAAGTGTGTATTACTGCCCTTAAGAAGTGTGATTACTGTCTAAAGAAGTGTGTTTACTGTCTTAAAAGGCATATTTACTGTCTTAAGGATTGTGAATTACTATCTTAAGAAGGGGTGTATTACTGTCTTAAGAAGTGTGTCTTACTTCTTAAGAAGGGGTGTATTACTGTCTTAAGAAGTGCATATTACTGTCTTAAGAAGTGTGTATTACTATCTTAAGAAGTGTGCATTACTGTCTTTAGAAGTGTGTATTACTGTCTTAAGAAGTGTGTATTACTGTCTTAAGAAGTACATATTACTGTCTTAAGAAGCGTATACTGCAGTCTTAAGAAGTGTGTATTACTGTCTTAAGAAGTGTGCATTGCTGTCATAAGAAGTATTACTGTCTTAAGAAGTGTGTATTATTGTCTTAAGAAGTGTGTATTACTGTCTTAAGAAGTGTGTATCACTGTTTTAAGAAGTGTCTATTACTGTCTTAAGAAGTGTGTATTACTATCTTAAGAAGTGTGTATTACTGTCTTAAGTAGTGCATATTACTGTATTAAGAAGTGTGTATTACTATCTTAAGAAGTGTGTATTACTGTCTTTAGAAGTGTGTATTACTGTCTTAAGAAGTGTGTATTACTGTCTTAAGAAGTGTGTATTACTTTCTTAAGAAGTGTGTATTACTGTCTTAAGAAGTGTGTATTACTGTCTTAAGAAGTGTGTATTACTGTCTAAGAAGTGTGTATTACTGTCTTAAGAAGTGTGTATTACTGTCTTAAGAAGTGTGTATTACTGTCTAAGAAGTGTGTATTACTGTCTTAAGAAGTGTGTATTACTGTCTTAAGAAGTGTGTATTACTGTCTTAAGAAGTGTGTATTACTGTCTTAAGAAGTGTGTATTACTGTCTTAAGAATGTGAAATTTAATGTTAAGAAGTGTGTATACTGTCTTAAGAAGTGTGTATTACTGTGTTAAGAATGTGTATTACGGGTCTTAAGAAGTGTGTATTACTGTCTTAAGAAGTGTGTATTACTGTCTTAAAAAGGGGGGTATTACTGTCTTAAGAAGTGTGGTATTACTGTCTTAAGAAGTGTGTATTACTGTCTAGAAGTGGTGTTATTACTGTCTTAAAGGGAAGTGTGTATTACTGTGTTAAGAAGTGTGTATTACTGTCTAAGAAGTGTGTTTTACTATCTTAAGAAGTGTGTATTACTGTCTTAAGAAGTGCATATAACTGTCTTAAGAAGTGTGTATTACTATCTCAAGAAGTGTGTATTACTGTCTTTAGAAGTGTGTATTACTGTCTTTAGAAGTGTGTATTACTGTCTTAAGAAGTGCATATTACTGTCTTAAGAAGCGTATACTGCAGTTTTAAGAAGTGTGTACTGCTGTCATAAGAAGTATTACTGTCTTAAGAAGTGTGTATTATTGTCTTAAGAAGTGTGTATTACTGTCTTAAGAAGTGTGTATCACTGTTTTAAGAAGTGTGTATTGCTGTCTTGAGAAGTGTTCATTGCTGTCATAAGAAGTGTGTATTACTGTCTTATGAAGTGCATAAGTGCATATTACTGTCTTAAGAAGCGTATACTGCAGTCTTAAGAAGTGTGTATTACAGTCTTAAGAAGTGTGCATTGCTGTCATAAGAAGTATTACTGTCTTAAGAAGTGTGTATTATTGTCGTAAGAAGTGTATATTACTGTTTTAAGAAGTGTGTATCACTGTTTTAAGAAGTGTGTATTGCTGTCTTAAGAAGTGTGCATTGCTGTCATAAGAAGTGTGTATTACTGTCTTAAGAAGTGCATATTACTGTCTTAAGAAGCGTATACTGCAGTCTTAAGAAGTGTGTATTACAGTCTTAAGAAGTGTGCATTGCTGTCATAAGAAGTATTACTGTCTTAAGAAGTGTGTATTATTGTCGTAAGAAGTGTGTATTACTGTTTAAAGAAGTGTGTCTTACACAAGTACAAATAAAACTTAAGGATTCACTCTGCATTTCGTACCCCCCTCACCCCCCCCCCACTCCCCGTGAAAAAGTCCACTTGCACTTGACAATACAATATCCAAAAATCGTTTATAGAAGCTTATAATTATAACATACTTAAACTTATATTTTGACACAATACATAGAATATAACACAACTCGATTACAGTTGAGAATTCCAACTTTTATGATAATATGATATCAGACACACAAACTTATGTATAAAAATGCATGTACTTACATATATGTAAGGAGAACGTATGATTACTTTTAGCATAAAATTTTGTCAACAGGTAATAATTGAGTGGAAGCATAATAACGCTGTACCCTCCTAACACTACTATCCACACAACCAAAGGACATTAATTAAAATACATAAACATGATTTTCCATTTTACTACATGACATTCAGTTAGATATCTGATGAAACTCACGGACCCTTTAAAAGCCCAGTTTGAGTATCTCCACGCCAAAACTATATACTAATAATATGACCTGGTCTCCTGTATTTTTTCCTGAGAAAAACATACCCGGACCTCATACAGGTCACCCCTTCCACCTAAGGCCACACCCCCGCACAAAATGCACACCTATTCACTATACACCTCTTTCACTAAAAACTCCCCCCCCCCAAGGGCCCAACCCACATTTTTATCTGTAACCTAAAAACTCACTACGATGTCTAACCCCTTTAATACCTCCTCGTTAGGTTTCGATATCCCAACGAAAAGTCTCTCTCCCAGCATTGTCCATACACCTCTTTAATCTCTACATTTTGTTTCGTAAAAAAAGACACGTCAGCGCCCTGATGCGCGTCGCACTTCTAATCTCCCGCATTTCCCATGAAACGTACAAATAGTCGAGCACCAAGTACGAAACCCATCGTCGGACCATATCAGAACAACCCGATACTTTTAGACTTAATACTCTAAGCATTGACAACCTTCCCTCCTCCCACCCGTCGTAAAACACACTGAAACCATTCTCTCACTCTTCTTAAACCTTCACAAAAGTATTCGAATTGGAATGCCGTTTTCCGGCCACCCACCCGTACACAGATCTGATCCCGAGCAGGCCATAACATACAATTGCGCCTTAGACTCTAGTATTCCATTGAGGAAACAGTACTCAGTTTCTCGGACCCGAGGAGCAAACGCAATTCCCTGAACCAATACCAAATGGTCTTCCAATGGTAACCTGGAAAACCTCTCACCAAAAAACCCTCCCACGGACAGACCAATGTTATCCAGTTTGCATATCTTTACCCCCCTTGGGGTTTTAGCGCTACCAATAGATGCCGCAGCATCGTTTCATATAAAATTAAATCCTTTCCACCCACCACCGCTAACCTCTCTTATTACTGCATCAACCCTCGCCCCCCCTAACACCACCCCTCACCAGATTTTCCGGTCGTACATAAATTCCTATTAAACGCCCGTGCAAAAGGTTTTAACCCCATACCCCCTTAGCTATGTTGTCATGACAACATCCCTTTCCCCCAACCCTTGCCGACGGAATCCCATATAAAATTTAAAACTTTCCTCTGCAAACCCCAGTACATCATGTGCGATCAAAGATAAACTGCTGCAACAAACCAAAATTTGGTATATACTAGGCGTTAAAGGCGATTACCCTTTGGAGTAATGTCACCCACCCGCCATTCTTCGAATGGCCCGCATCTACCACGAAGACGAATTTAAATTTCCCCGTTGTACAGACCTTCCATCATTGCAAAAAAAATACCCCCACATATTTCCGAGTTGCTCAACAGTTTTCCACCTATTCACTACCCAACTTCCCCTTATCCAGGACCCCACCTCCAAGAATTTTGATTTCTCCCTAAAAAACACGCATACATGACGCATCGCCAAAAAAAACTATAACCGTATTTAAAAGAACTCCAAGCCCTTCCTACTACGCACCATTAAGGTGGTATCATCTACATAGCCTATGATGCCCACCTCTACACCCTGCCCACTAACCCCCCCCCCACTCCTCCAGTTTTCTAACCTATAAAAGGGGTCCTGCAAAAAGGCAAACAAGAGCTGCGAGTGGGACACCCCTACCGCAACCCCTACCCCATGCCTATTGCGGACCCTACCCTCCCATTCCCTGTACCCGTACCTTCGCTTCGGTATATAGCATACGCACCCATGCCACCACTTCCTCCTCAAAACCCTGCTTCAATTTAAAATTGCCAAAAAAGTCACCCTATCCAAATTTTCATAAGCCTTTTCCCAATTTAACCCTATTACTCCACCCCGTGACTTTTCTCACAAAACTTTTTTTTCTACGATGGCCATCCCTCAAGACGCCCAGGAATCCTATATTGCCTTCCCACACCACCTTATCCAAAACCTGTTTCATCGGTTGGCCAAAATTCTCACGAAAATTTTGTAATCCGCTCCTAACAACACGATGGGCGTAAATTCACCTACACTTCCCTGGAGATTCACCTTCGGCACCAACACCACAATCCCCAGCACCACCTCCCCACCCATCCTACCTTCATCTTTCATAGCGTTGTATAGGCGGACCAGAATATGTTTTAACTTATCCCAATGTACTACATAACAAAAAGACGTTGAACTTACACCCTCTGGGTGCCCCGTGGCTCAGTTGGTAGCGCACTCACCTCACACACTGAATGTGCAGGGTTTTGCATGTTTCCTTACACCTGCTGTCCCTGTCCACCTAGCAGTAAGTGGGTATCTGGGTTTTAACCGACTGGAGTTGGTCGCATCCTGGGGCTCTGACATGACCTGAGGCAGGATAACAACTCTTAGCCTGTAATAAAGTTGGTAGAATTACCGACAATATGTAAAGTAAAAGGACACAAGTGCAACTAATGTGACATTTATTGTGGCAACGTTTCGCTCTCCAGGAGCTTTATCAAGCCATGGCTTGATAAAGCTCCTGGAGAGCGAAACGTTGCCACAATAAATGTCACATTAGTTGCACTTGTGTCCTTTTACTTTACAACTCTTAGCCTGTAAAATTTATTTGTGTAAAAAAAATAGATGTAGAATTAAGTGATAAATGATAGTAGTCTACAAATGGAAAAAAAACAAACACACAAAGGGGATAGCTATAACATATTTAACTGTATAGTCCTTGTGGCTTAGCGCTTCTTTTTGATTATAATGATAATAATATAACATATTTAAAGCATAACCAAGAAAGGATTCGTAGCAGTGGATTCGAGTTAAACAAACTTAACTTTAAAGATAATATACGAGAGTGTCGTTCGGCAAAACAGAGTTGTAGATGAGTGGAATAAACTTTCAGGCAGCGTCATCGAAGCAAGACCTTTGGGTAGCTTTAAATATAGATTGGACCAGGTGTGCGAGTGGAACCTGCCTATGATGGGCTAATATGGCTACAAATATTCCTTTATTCTTGTGTTATGTGCAGACTATTAACACTTTCATAAGATATTAGAGACCTTGTTAAAGGTGGTCACACTGGGTGGTCACATCAGGTGTGTATGTTGTGTAGTGAACCGGGTGGTTACACTGGGTGTGTATGTTGTGTAGTGGACCAGGTGGTCACACTGGGTGTGTATGTTGTGTAGTGGACCAGGTGGTCACACTGGGTGTGTAAGTTGTGTAGTGGACCAGGTGGTCACACTGGGTGTGTAAAGTTGTGTAGTGAACCGGGTGGACACTGGGTGTGTATTTGTGTAGTGGACCAGGTGGCACACTGGGTGTTTTATGTTGTGTAGTGGACCGGGTGGTCACACTGGGTGTGTATGTTGTTTTGTGGACCAGGTGGTCACACTGGGTGTGTATGTTGTGTAGTGGACCGGTGGTCCACTGGTATGTTGTGTAGTGGACCCGGTGGTCACACTGGGTTGTGTATGTTGTGTAGTGGACCGGGTGGTCCCCACTGGGTGTGTATGTTGTGTAGTGGACCGGGTGGTAACACTGGACGTAGGGTAGTGGACCGGGTGGTAACATTGGACTTTGTTTTGTGGACCGGGTGGTAACACTGGACGTGTTTTGTGGCCCGGGGTTTGGGTAACACGGGACTTCCCTGGAAAAACCCCTTTGGAAAGGGTTTATATAGGTTGAACCCCAAACGCGGCCCGGTTTTGGGGGACCGGCCCCCGGGCGGATAAGGGTCGGTTTCTACCAGGTTGTTACTTTTGGGGCTGCCCCCAGGCGCTTTTGCTCAGGTTGGCTTGGTGGCCTAAACCTCTTGCTTCACAAACGGGGGGCCCGGGTTCGATTCCCGGCGGGGGGGAAAGCATTTCGGGTTTTTTCTTAAACTGTTGTAATTGTTCACCTAAGCAGAAAATAGGTACCTGGGTGTTAACCCGCCCCTGGTTGTGGGTCGAAATCCTGGGGGACAAGATTGAAGCCCCCAAGGGGAAAAAAAGTTAGTCATTTCCTCGAGGGGACGCATGCCCTTTTTTGGGGTTTTATCCGGGGGCTAACCCGGGGGGTTTTTTTAAAACCCGGAAAAAATCTTATTTATAAACCCTCGCACGGCTGATCAGGCCCCGTTTTATGGGGTTGTTTTGTCCAGCGTTTCCCTTGAAGACATCCAGGGGTTTTCTTTAATACCCCTTTTGTATGAGGAGAAAAGTTGAACGGGTTTTGGGGCCCCCCTGACAATTATGGGGTTCTTTCCCGTACACTTGGCCCCCCCTGCTTTTTTTGGGGGGGTTTTTTGTATCTCCCCCCAAGTCTTTTGCTTTGGGTTAAAAGAGTGTTTTTCGGAGAAAATTTGGAACTAGTCAAAGTTTTTAAAACTTTTCATGTATCTTTCTCCCCTGGATTTCGGGGAAATTTACAATCAAGGGACTTCAATCACCCCCCAGTATTTTAGGGCTTTTATGTATTTATGGTCCGTGAAATTTTTCCTCTGTCTTTCCCCTTGACCCGCAATTTCCCCCTTACGGGAAAGGGGCTGTCATTGGCAGCAATTTTCCCGTCTACAGGGGAACAAAAAAATTTAAAAAGGAGAACCGCCATTTGGCTTGGATTTTTAATTTTTTAAAGGGTTTCCCTCATTTCCATACTTTAAATTTTAAATAGCGATGTGATAAAAAACATTATTGTAAATCCCTTGAATCGAGATCCTCTAACATTATCCCCTCCCGGTCTTTCCATTATTTTTTCCCCTAAATTTATTTGGTTGGAATTTATTTTTTACTCAGATACTTTTTTAAAATTTCCCCTTGGAGTTTTAAATAACGGAAAAAATTGAAATTTCTTTTCATTGAACTTCATATTTTTTTCAGAAAGGCCCATGAAAAGTTTTGGTTGTTGTCCGCTTTTTTGTTTTGCAGTGGTTGGATGGATGACCCCTTTTCAAACCAAATTGGGGTTTAATCCGCAAAAAAAGACACGGTGCTATGGTTAACATCTCTGTCTATGTCAGATATAAGGAAAAGGAATGGGGGCAAGTATAGTGCCTTGGGGAAAACCGAGCTTTCTAGGGTTGCCCCCTCAGATTTTTATTTTGTTTCTATTGTTTTTTGGTCTCTATTTTTTAAAAAAAAAGCATGGGATCCATTTTCCCAAACTTTTTCTTTATTCCTGTATCAGTATTTTGTCCCCTATTACAAAAATGGTCGCAATTGTCAAAGGTTTTTCAAAGTTGGGGGTACACTTCATCAGCTTTCTTTTGGTCCCAGTAGTGGCTCAAAGACCTTGTCATAGGGTCCAGGTGGGGAGGGCCCCTGCTCAAAACCCCATGTTCCCTTGGGATTTGTGCAAATGATGGGTATCTGGGTTTTTATGATATGGGACTTTAAATGCTATCGATTTTAAAATTCCTTTAAAATTTCCCCTTTTCTGCCCCCCTTTGGGGGGGGGGGAAACTAGGTCTGTTATTTTTGTGACGTGGGATGCCCAAATGTATCCTGCTCCCTCTCCATATAATGCTGAGACCCACGTTAAAAGGGGGCTTCTTGCAGTTCTTGATAAAACATGGGTTTCCCACGAGTCTATGCCGGGGCCCCGAGTGCATGGGCATTTTCATTTATTGCTTTTTGAAAGTTTGTGGTTTTGGGATAATATAGGGGGATTTTGGGTTAACGAAATTTGGTTTCAGTTTTTTAAAAAAATTAAATTTAGATTTTGACTCTTTTTCCCGGTTTAAAGGGGCTCGCTAAACACTGGGGTCATATTGGCCGTTGCTGTCATTGTGTAAGTCCATCATTTTTCACCCCCGGGGTTTTCAATACTTGATATTTTTTTTGCCTTATATTTGGGCTTTAAGAAAAAAAATTATTTTAAAGCTTTTCCCATTTTTCCAATTATGGCTTCAAATTCTTCCTGATTTTCTTGCCTTCTTTATGATTCCTTAATTTTTTAAATTTCCCTTTAAATTTGTTTTTTTCTCTGCCCGTGCCTCCCCTTCTTGTTGCGGGTTTTTGTCCCCCTTTTAACAGCTCTGATTTTTTCCCTTCCTGTATGGGGGAGCATTGTCTATTTTAGTTTAATTTTCTTTCTTTTTTTTTTAAAGGGAATATCCCTTAAGCATACCCCCAAGGGTTCAGAATTAATTCTTTCTTAGAAAAAGGTTTGAATCTGTGTTACCCCAGGATATCCTCCCCCCATAAAAGTCAACCTGTAAGACATGGTTGATTTGATCCCACTGTATGTTTTTGTTTTTGAAGTCAAATTTTGGTGAAGGCCCTTCAAAAACGGGTTTCACCTTTTGCTGGTCAGGAGCCCTGCACATGCATGTACCTTATTATGTTTTGATTTTGAGTGTTTTGGTTTTGATTTTAATTAAAATTTTGTATCAGACATCTTTGGGTTGGTGTGAGGTCTAGTGTTTTTTCCCAGTCTTTTGGGTTTCCTATTTTTTTTGGGTTTAAGGTGAATTTTTTTGAAAGGAGTTTTAAAATGGGCCTAAAGTGTGTGTGAATTCTGGGCTGGCTGCCCCCTGGGTTTATCTTTGCTAAAACATTATTTCCCTTCATTCCTTATTTTTGGAGTCTTAAGTTGAAATCACCCAGAAACCCAAAATGTTTGGGGCGGAGTTGGGAGATTTTCCAGACAGTGGTCAATTTTATGAAGCGGTAAAGGGAAAAATTTTTAAAAAGTATCACCCCGGGGGGCCCTTTTTATAAACCACAATGAAAAGGTTTTTGGGTTTTCGATCTGTACTCCCTTTAAAACTTCAACAATCTTTTGAGGGTTTAGTATTTCCCAAAAGAAAAAAAAACCCCCCCTTTGGTTTTCGGGCCCAACCTTCCCTTGTTCCCTTTTTTACTTGTCCCCATCTGAATTGCTTGTAACCTGTTGATGGTTTTTGCCCCCGTATGTTTCCCCAAAGTGAATGTCGTCGTACTGATGGTATGTAGCCCCTTTTTTGGTTTAATCCAGGAGTTTTACGGGAAAGTTATTCCTGATTCATAACTGCTGCGGTGATGCGGGTGGGGAAGGGGAAGTTTCGTTCCCCCTTGATGCCCGGGGGTTTATCTACGATTGGGGAAAGGATGGGGAGAAAAAAAATTGGGGAATTTGGGTGTATGCATTATATGGGGGGGGAGGGGTACCCAAAGGAAACCCGGGGGAAACGGGAAAATTTAAATGGTGATGTTCCCAGTGCAAAACCAAGGGGGGGAAAAAGGGGAAAAAGGGGGGAATTTTTTTATCCCCCGGGGTGGGGGGGTTTTTGGAAAGAAAACTTTTTTAAAAAACCTCCCTAAAAGCCCAGGGGGAGGAAAGAAAAAAGGTTTTAAAAAAACACGGGGAAAGAAATGCTTAGAGGGGGGGACTGTTAAAATTTTGGAAAGAGGAAAATAAACCCAAAGGGAAAGTATAAAAAGGGGTAGGAGATTGAAAATTCCCCCCCCCCCCCAATGAAAAGCGGGGGGGGGCCCGAGTCGCTAAGAGACAAACAAAAAAGTACCCAGGGGCCAAGACTGTTCAGCTGCCTCCCAGCTTCCATAATCGCGATTACCTTTTTCCCCCTGGCTGTTAAAAGGAGGGCGGGAAACGGGACACCAAAAGTCAGTCCCTGACCGGCGGTTGGGGGTTCTTACGTGGGTTTTGGGCGTTGGGTCAACAGTAGCGGGCCTGTTTTGATCGGGATGGGGCCCAAAAAGTAACACCCTGGTTGATCAGAAAAACAGCGGGTTAATCAGACTTAAATTCACCACTAAGCCTGGTCAGGCCCGGCCCTGCGGGGGATGTTGATCACCGCAATCCTCCCCAGGGTCCAGAGATTTTCCTGTTTTTCCCCGGGAAGCATGGCGCAGAACTCCCCACACAGGCGGGCCGTTCTTTTTGCTCAACCGAGGCTTCTCGTTATGTCCTCTCTTAGCTTTCTTTCCCTGAAAATTATGAAAAACTTCCCTTTCCCTTTGGAATTTTTTTTTCCTGAAGGCTTTCCCCCCAGGATAACCCAAAAATGCAAATCGAGGGACTGTCTCCCTTTTTTCCTTGGGCCCCCTTCAAACTTGTCCCCCCCGGGGGCGACCCTTTCCCGGAAACCCACTTGCTGGTAGGTGAACAGGGGAACCCCGGGTTTTTAAAAAAAACATGCCTATTATTTCCCACTATTTCTGGGGCCCGAAAACCCCGGGACACTCAGTGTTTACCCTACCCCTAGGGGGTGACGAGTTTGCAGCCCGATTTATATTTTTACTGACAGTTTAAATTTAAATCCGAGTCTCAAAATACACACCCCCCCTTGTATAGATGCTTTTCGGAATTTTTTAAAAAAAAAATTTAATTTAGTCTACCAGAAATACCCCTTATAACCAATGAAATTTTCAAAAAGTATGGGTGAAATAAAATAAAAATTTTTTTAAATTTAGTATGGGACGTTTTGGAAAACAAACCCTCTTTGTTTGTTCGTATTTGGTGGTGGGAAAGACGGGGTTTTCTGTGGGGGTTTTTAGTGAATTTCACGGGTACAAGGAACTTTAAAGATTTAAAAAACTAAGGGGAACCCTTGGAGAAAAGGTTTTTAGTGGTGGGGAGAGGAAAGACCAGGGTAAGAGTGAATGTGATTAAGTCTTAAGTAACTTTAATGTAGCTGAATCATTTGCAGGTTGAGGGAAACTATAAAAAGGGTTGGAATTTTTACATACAAACGAAACGAGGGTTTTTGAATTTTTAAAAGTGAAATGCAGCATTCTTTCCCGTTTGTAGGAACCCCGTCCGTTCAAAAACTATCTTTCAGGAAAACCCTTCGCAAATGCCCCTTTCCCCTTTGTGGCCATTTTAAGTGGCCAATATTTTTTTTTCACAAGTGATGTGTTAAGGGGGCCCTTTGAAGGGGAAAAGTCAGGTTGCTTGGGGTCGTCTAGGTGGAGGGGATGGCGGGCCTCCGGCCCGGAAGTTTGTGTTATTTCTGGAAAATGGCAATTGCGGTTCTTGTAGGGCATGTGGAGGGGGCGTTCCACGGGGTCTGTTTTTTTAGTAGTTGGGGGGGGTTGGGGTAAGTGGCTAAACTCTGGTTTTTAGTTTTGGTAGTAGGGGAATTAGGAACGTGTCACTTTTCAATGGCGTTGGTTTTGAAATTGGGGGGGTTGTTTCGCCTTTTTCTTAATTTTCTGCCCTTTTTCTTCTGTTTTGCCATGTCTTACATGTTTTTGCCCTGGGCTTTCATGTCTGCCCTGCGGCAGGTTTAACCCGTGTATTTTAAAACCCTACCGAGACCCTTTCGGGGTCCCCTAAAATTTAAAGACCGCACCACAATATTTCATTAATGTTTTGGGTTTGGTTTCGTATTTTACAGTTATTCCCGTTATTTTTCAGAATCTATGTTAAACGTTACGTTTCAGTATTTAAGGTAAAATTGTTATGTTTCATTTTTTTATAATTTTATTAGTTAGTTTTGTACCTATGGTATATAGTTGGTTTCCCGGGAAACATGGTATATTTAGTCTGTTTCAGTTTCTATGGGATATTTTGTTATGTTTCAGTATCTATTGTGCATCAGTTATGTTTCGGTATCAGTGGTTTTCAGTTACGTTTCAGTAACTATGGTATATCAGTTATGTTTTAGTATTATGGTTATTAGTTAGGGTTTTAGTTTTCTGTGGTTTTTATTTAAATTTTGTTTCCGGGGATCCCGTGGTTTATCAGTTATGTTTCAATTAAACTATAGTTTTATCAGTTTTGTTTTAGTATCTTTTGGGCATTATTATGGGTTTAAAATAACTTGGTATATCAGTTATGTTTTAGTAAAAAAAAGGTTAAATCAAATTATGTTTCAGTATCCGGGGTATATAAATTATGAAAAAATATCTATGGTTTTATCGTTATGTTTCAGTATCTGTGGATATCAGTTTTGTTTTAGTATCTGCGGGGTTTTTTATTTAAATTATGTTTCAGTATTTTGTGGGTTTTTCAGTTATGTTTCAGTATCTGTGTTTAAACAGTTATGTTTCAGTATCTTTGGGCATCAGTTATGTTTCGGATCTGGGTTTATCGTTTTTTTGTATCTGTGGTATATCAGTTATGTTTCAGTATCTGTGGGGTTTTTCAGTTATGTTTAAATTACCCCCCGGGTATATCAGTTTTTGTTTCAGTATCCCGTGGTATATCAAAGTTTTTTTAAATAAAATTTTGGTATATCAGTTATGTTTCAGTATCTGTGGTATTTTTGTTATGTTTCGTAACTGTGGTATAACAGTTATTTTCAAATTAAAATGTGGTATTTCAGTTTTGTTTCAGTACTGTGGTATATCAGTTTTGTTTCAGTTAAAAAATGTGGTTTTATCAGTTAGTTTCAGATCCCGCGGTTTTATCAGTTATGTTTTTAGTATCTGTGGTATATCGTTTGTTTCGTATCTGTAGGGATAAACAGGTTATGTTTCAGTAACTGTGGTATATCAGTTTGTTTCAGGGATTGCGGTTTTAAACAGTTATGTTTCAGGATCTGTGGTATTTCAGTTATGTTTCAGTATCCCGTGGTTTTTTAGTTTGGGTTTTAGTTTTCTGTGTTTTTCAGTTATGTTTTCAGTAACTATAGTTTCCATCAGTTATTTTTTAAATTTTCGAACTTCCCTTGTTATGATGTTGTCAAAAATTAATTTATTGTTATAAAGTTTTTTCTTTGTGTTTTAAATTTAATTTTTGCTTTATTTATAACTACCTTTGGGGTTTACCTGGAGGGGGTTTTGGTAGTCAACGCCCCCGCGGGGCCCCCTCTGAGACCGGCCTCTAATGGTATATATTACTGCCAGTTAGACATAGGTGCAACACTTAGCTTTCGTAAATGCCGAAAGTTTTTTTATTCTTAAAAAAGGGTTTTTCAGTCTAAACCAGGGGGGTATATAACACTGGGGTACAGTGGAAGGAGGAGGTTTAAATTTTGAGGTGATCTTTCCCTCAGCCTTGACATAAGGTGGTCAGTTTGCTTTTTTCTAAAAATAGGGGCCTGGGCTTTTTCTTTTTATTCTGTATTCGACTGGAGAAACCCGTGTTTTAATCATGTTTGGGTTTTAGTTTGCTAGTGATGCCCCACTGACGGGCAGCCCACTGTGTCTGATTTAAAACTGACATCAAATACTGTATCTCTTTCCACGTACTCACTGGTATTGGGGTTTTGTTGGGAAAGCATATTCAAAGTAATATAATGTTATTTTTGTGTTATATGTTGAAGTTATAAATTAATAAAAATTCCTTCTTTAGTTGTGGTTTTGGTAAGCATTAAATTCCTTGGAAGAGTATATAATGAATAAAAAATAAAAATCATGAGAGGCAAGTACGAAAATTTACGTTTAAAAACCTTCAGAGGTTTTTTTATGAGAAATGTGTGTATGATGGAAAAAAAATATTTTAAGGAGGGTTTATGTGTGTATTCAATATTTTGAGGTTGTGTTTGCATACACTAAGAAGCCCCCACGATAAGGTGTGTTGGATGATTCAGAAAAAAATAAATTCCAGATTGTTGTGATGAGTTGGAAAGGCGTGGGAGTTTAAAAACACAAACCAAAATTAAAATTGGAATTTTAATTTGCACCCCTTGGGTTTTGTCCTTTCCCCCGTAAAAAATTGAAAGAGAGTTAATTTGTGTTGGGTGGTCAGTGTTGGGAAAATTGTTTAAAGGGAAAGAAGTGTTTTTTGATGGCAATGGGTGATGCGGGAGGGTGGCAGTGTTTTGGTGTTTTTGGTTTTATCATAGTGTGGTGGGGGGTGGCGGTTTATGCGGGGATGGGAGTGTTGATGGTGTTGTGGGGTTCATAGGGCTTTGGGGGTGGTGCGGTTTTTGCTGGTGGTGGGGGGTGGTGCTGGTGGTGGTGGCCCCCCCGGGTTTTTTTTGTGGTTGTAAAGAAATGAGGATTATTAAAGTGTATTTTATAGGAAGGAAAATACATCAACCCCCAGGAAAACACCAGGACAACAGCACAAAAAGGGGCTTTCCCCGTAGTTCAGTTTTTACTGCACTCAGCTACACACTGGGGGTCCGTGGGTTTGATCCCCCCTAAGGGAGGAAAAATTTGGCGTTTTTTCCTTAACCTGTTTTGTTTTTTACCATGGGGTCCTTCAATTTTTTTCCCCAGGATGAGACCCACACCCGTCGACTAAACCCCTAAAGGGAAATACTTAATGTTTGGGGAACAGGGGTAGCAGGTATAAGGAAAAATTGACCTTTTTTTTGGAAAAAGTGATATGTATGCAAGGGATGGGGTTTTATTCTCGGGGATGGGGTGGTTTGCATTAGGGAATTCAATTTAGAAAATAACTGATGACTTGTCTAGGGTTTAAACTGATAAATTATAGAAGGGGGGATGGGTTTTTTGTGGGGAAAAAAATCAGGCTGCCGCATTAGGGTTAAAAACAGTAGTTAATTTCCGGGGTTCCCTCAGGGGGGTAAAGTTTAAAAAGACAATATTCAAAAAAAGATGCTAGTAATGGCAAATCAATTGATCAGCAAACAAAGAGAGATAGTAGAGGGCAACGAGTGACTAGCTCCCTTAAGGTTTACTATACAAATAGTTGGAGTCTAAGAAATAAGATAGATGAGCTAAAATTACTTGCAAGTGTAGGTAATAAAGATATTATTGGTATAACAGAGACCTGGTTCAACCTGAAAGATAGAGAAATGCCTTCTGAATGCAACATACAGGGTTATAAACTATACCACACTGATAGGGTCAACAGGAAGGGTGGTGGTGTGGCGATGTATGTCAGAGAAACTTTAAATTGTCTTAGACATGATATCAGATTAGGAACATCGAACACAGAATCGGTTTGGCTTCAGTTTCTCGAGGGTCGTGACAAATTAATTTTGGGTGTGACAGAACCAACTAAAGGAAACAATCTGCTTGACTTGATTCTTGCCAACAAAGATTCACTAATTAATAATCTTGAGGTTAATGATGAGCTTGGGGAAAGTGATCACAAATCACTTAGTTTCAATATATCATGGAATTACCCAGATAACTGCAGTCAAATCTCTGTCCCAGATTTTCGCTTGGCCGACTTCATGGGACTGAAAAATTACTTGGGTGGGCTAAATTGGGATGTCCTAACTATGGGTCAGGTAGGTGGTCTTGGTTGCCAATATTACGTTTTTCAGAGCATAGTTCTAGCTGCCCAGACAACTTTTGTTCCGAGTAGGGAAATTAGATCTAAAAAAATGATCCCAAACGGATGAACAATAGATTAAAAAATCTCATTGGTCAAAAGAGAGGCATATATAGGCATATCAAAAGAGGGAATGGGCAGTTAAGAAATCAATATATTAAATTAAAGAGAGAAATAAAGAAATGAATAAGGAAAGCAAAAAGAGATTATGAGGTTAAAGTCGCAAGGGATTCAAAGACTAACCCAAAAGGGTTCTTTCAGGTATACAGAAGTAAGATTAGGGACAAGATTGGCCCACTTAAGAGTAACTCTGGTCAGATCGCTGACAGTGATAAGGATATGTGTGAAATTTTAAATACCTACTTCCTCTCAGTTTTCACCCAGGAAAATGGTCCTCAGACAAATAGAGAAACTAAAACCTAACAAATCCCCAGGTCCTGATGAACTGTTTGCAAGGGTGTTAAAGGAATGTAAAGAGGAACTTAGCATACCTTTGGCTAATCTTTTTAACATATCACTACAAACTGGCATAGTGCCTGATAAGTGGAAAATGGCAAATGTAATACCTATTTACAAGGCAGGTGAGAGGTTCTTGGCTTCGAACTATAGACCAATAAGCCTTACCTCCATAGTGGGAAAATTTATGGAATCAATAATTGCCGAAGTAATTCGTAGCCATCTTGACAGGCACAGATTGATTAATAATTCTCAACACGGCTTTACAAAGGGGCTTTCCTGTCTTACGAATTTACTAACTTTTTACACTAAGGTGTTTGAGGAGGTAGATCATGGTAATGAATATGATATTGTGTATATGAACTTCAGTAAGGCTTTCGATAGAGTTCCACACCAGAGGCTATTGAGGAAACTTAGGGCACACGGAATAGGAGGAGAAATTTTTTCCTGGGTAGAGGTATGGCTGACAAATAGACAGCAGAGAGTTTGCATAAATGGGGACAAATCAGAATGGGGGCACGTCACAAGCGGTGTTTCTCAGGGGTCAGTGTTGGGCCCGTTGTTGTTCACAATTTACATAACGACATAGATGAGGAATAAATAGCGACATAAGCAAATTTGCTGATGACACCAAAATAGGCCGTCCAATTCATTCTTATGAGGACATTAGAGCACTCCAGGATGATTTGAATAGACTAACGCAATGGTCGGAGAAGTGGCAGATGCAGTTTAATATTGACAAATGCAAAGTTCTAAATGTTGGACAGTTAAATAACCATGCCATATATAAACTAAATAATGTAGATCTTAATACTACCGATTGCGAAAAGAATTTAGGAATTCTGGTTAACAGTAACCTAAAACCAAGACAACAGTGCATTAGTGTTCGCAATAAAGCTAACAGAATTCTTGGCTTCATATCTAGAAGTATAAATAACAGAAGTCCTCAGGTTGTTCTTCAACTCTATATATCCTTGGTTAGGCCTCATTTAGACTATGCTGCTCAGTTCTGGTCACCGTATTACAGAATGGATATAAATGCTCTGGAAAACGTACAGAGGAGAATGACAAAGATGATCCCATGTATCAGAAATCTTCACTATGTGGATAGACTGAAGGCCCTGAATCTGCACTCTCTCGAAAGGCGTAGAATTAGGGAGGATATGATCGAGGTGTATAAATGGAAAACAGAAATAAATAAAGGGGATGTAAATAGTGTGCTGAAAATTTCCAGCCAAGACAGGACTCGCAGCAATGGTTTCAAGTTGGAAAAATTCAGATTCAGGAAGGATATAGGAAAGCACTGGTTTGGTAATAGAGTTGTGGATGAGTGGAACAAACTCCTGTGTACAGTTATTCAGGCTAAAACGTTGTGTAGTTTTAAAAATAGGTTAGATAAATACATGAGTGGGTGTGGGTGGGTGTGAGTTGGACCTGACTAGCTTGTGCTGCTGGGTCTGGTACAGTGCTCCTTCCTTGAGTGGGGATGACCAGACTTGGTGGGTCATTGGGATAATCCGGGGGGTGGGTCATTGGTCTAATCCACGGGGGGGGACATGGACCTGCTCCGCATGGGTCAGTAGGCCTGTTGCAGTGTTCCTTCCTTCTTATGTTCTTATCTTCTTTTCCTAGTATGGGCCAACAAGCCTGCTGCAGTGTTCCTCCTTTCTTATGTTTTTATATTTTCATCCATGCCGGGGATTGAATTACGGACACTCAGTGTGTGAGACGAGAGCCTTGCCATCCGAGCCAGGGTTGGAAATAATTAATTTCTGGTACACGACTCAAAAGGTCCTTGATACATGCCAAGGCCCTGAGGTCAGTTACATGATACAACTCAAGTCTCTTCCTGTCTTTCAAGCAGAGTGACTTGAGTTGGAAGACTTTGTGATTGTCCACCTCCTGTTGTGTATCCATAGATCCAAAAGATTATCTAAATTTTGCGAGAGAAATTGTGGGGGAGACCTGAGGTTATAATAATCTGGCACGACTAGAAGGAGAGGAGGATTGTCTGGGAGAGAACAAAGACACTCACTACTCCTGCCTGACACCAATCAACTTAATACACCTGGGCGCGTTAACACACTACCCACCCGATAACAATACCAATACAAACCACCGAAGTGTTGCACGGCAAAGAGTGGATGGTTTGTCAAGTGTTTGTCAAGTGGTGGTGCATCTCGGTGGTAGAGCATTCAACTGCAGATTGAGAGGTCCCTGGTTCATTCCTAGGCTCCCCTTTCAGTATGTTTATGGTGTCCCGGTAGGGTGGTAGGGTTGGATACATTAGGATGTGTTTCCTCAAGACACCTGCTGCCCCTGCTCACCTAGCAGTAAAATAGATACCTGGGTGTTAGTTGAGTGGCGTGGGTCGCATCCTGGGACAAAACTGACCTAATTTTCCCGAACTGCTGTGCATAACAAGCGGTTTACTATATAGTATTATGTCAGTGACGTCACCTAGGCATGTATACCTTGTATATGTACTTGAAGAAATAAAGATTATTATTATTAATATTATTATTTTTATTATTATTATTATTATTATTATTATTATTATTATTATTATTATTATTATTATTATTAACTACTGTGACTTCTCAAACACACACACACACACCACACACACACACACACACACACACACACACACACACACACACACACACACACACACACACACACACATACACACACACACGCACACACCTGACGACACTGGAGGACAGGAGAGTATAGGGGAGGGGTATGATAACGATATACAAAATACTGAGAGGAATCGACAAGGTAGACAGAGACAGGATGTTTCAGAGATGGGACACAGCAACAAGTTGGAAGTTGAAGACTCAGATGAATCACAGGGATGTTAGGAAATATTTCTTCAGTCACAGAGTTGTCAGAAAGTGGAATAGTCTGGAAAGTGATGTAGTAGAGGCAGGATCCATGCATAGCTTTAAGATGAGGTATGATAAAGCTCACGGAGCAGTAAGACGAACCAGAAAGGCTGGACCTCGTATTCACCCTGAGTAGCTCGGGCATTCAAGACGTCACATTCGAGAGGACCTTTGGAGCTAGTGATCACTTGGTTCTGAGCTTTGAATTCATAGTAGAGTTACAAGTGAAGAGGGTAACAGGAGAAGGATGGGAAAAGCCAAACTACAAAAGGGGGGACTACACAGGTATGAGTACCTTCCTGCAGGAGGTTCAGTGGGGAAGAGAATTGGCAGGAAAGTCAGTAAACGAAATGATGGACTACGTAACAACAAATTGCAAGGAGGCAGAGGAAAGGTTTGTTCCCAAGGGCAACAAGTTTAATTAAAAGGATTGAGATTATTTAATAATGAGTGAAAGTTGGAAGCTTAATGAATGTAATGTTGTAGTGGCAGATAGTAAAATAGTATTAAACAAATTTAAAAAAAATAAAACAGGAAAATTTGATACTTAAAATAAAAAAATAAAGGAATAAATACAACAGTGTAGAAAGTGATGGTCTGCACTTAAGAGCTTGAAGGCAGGTTGAGAGGCATGAAGTAATTACTTATATAACAAGTAAATAATTGCACAAAAATGATTTTTGACAAATAGCACAAAAATTTAATCAAGCAATAACAGAGACAACGTAAGACAATGAGGTAGTTGGTATTAACTAGTAAATGGTAGTACAGGAACTTGCAGTAGTAACATACACTACACGTAGATAATAATGTTAAGGACAAACTGGTTAATCAGTCTCTAAGGAAGTTGGATAGTTCATGTTCATTTGTGATAGTATACAAACAGCCTACATCTGTTTTTCTCACTTATTTTTTTCCATCCAGTGTGAAGCACTGGTGGATTTTGTTATTATTATCCCGTTTGAGTTTTTTTTTTAATCTGAACAAAAGGTTGTAACGTTTTCTCGTCAGGCAATCATTGATGTACACTTCTTTCTTTGCTGTAATTGATGTTCTGATTACATTCTTTTTCGTGACATATGAGTGACATCTAAACATAACACAATGTTTTCTACCTTGATTTTCTCGTAAACATGTTGCCTTAATTTCGTTAGCTGGTACATTAACTTTTAGCTGGTCTCTTATAATCTTAATAATGGTATCTTTGCAGTTAGTTTGGTTTATTTCACTGGTAAAGAGAGAGCTGTTAATTATAACTGAGTCAGATAACTTTTCTTGTTTGATTTATTTCAAGGTATTCGTTCAACCGAGCATTCACGTTGTTCTTCCAGTCCTTGACAGATTCTTCAACCTTTGTGTTTAGAGAAGCTCTTTGCTTAGTATGACTGGCTATACCTGTTTGTAGTCTTGCCAAAATCCGCCATTCCTGATGTCGTAATCATCTGCTCGATGAGCCCTCGAGGTGGGCCAACTTGGATATGTGTTGAGCTTGTGTTGAACGAAGATTCATATTATTAGTAGTTAGGGCGATGATGTATGACTTAAGAGTATCGGGATCGTTGGTCGTGCCTGAGAGATTAACAGGAGTTAGAAGGAGGAGTCAGAAAGGGAGTGGGCCATGTTTGATGTTGTTATTGAGTATCCCTGGGCGGTTGTTAGGGGGTAGATGGTATACCAGCGTCCTACTGGGTAAGAGCATAAGACCATATGAAAGTAGGAACACTGCAGAAAGCCTACTGGCCCATGCAAGACAGGTCAAATTCTCCCACCGGCTTAAGCCGATGCCTTGACCTTGTCAGGTCAGTCACATTCACTTAAGGGAGGAGCACGGCATGTGACCTAGTAACACAAGCTAGTCAGGTCCAACTCACACCCACCCACACCCACTCATGTATTTATCTAACCTATTTTTAAAACTACACAACGTCTTAGCTTCTACGACGGTACTCGGGAGTTTGTTCCACTCATCCACAAGTTCAATTATAGATTCCTTGAAGTTTTGTTGCTGTTCGTGTTGTTGTTTCTTCTGCGATTGATTTCTTCTCATAGTTTCAATGAAGTAGTTGTTGGTGAAGTAAATTAGGAGAGAGATTTATGTGCACAGAGGTTGGGTAAAGTGTTCGTCTGGCAGGGGGGCGGTGCTTGGGTTTGGAGGGCTGTCTTCCTTTGATCGTCAATTTTATAAAGTTCTAGGTATCACTGTTAGTATTCTTGGGTCATTTTGTGTTCTACGTGGGTTAGTGCAGTTGTTCCTGCAATTAGGTCATCACAGAAGCTTTGGTGGGCCCTGGTTGTTGAAGAAATAGGGGGGCTAGAATGCCGCTGCCGGTGTTCGGCTATATAGTAGAGATAACAATGGAGAGTGGAGCAGCAAGAGAAGGAAGGGAGAAACCAAACTTCCAAAATGGGGACTACACAGGTATGAGGAAATTTCCTACATGAGGTGCAGTGGACAAGCGAGCTAAAGGGAAAAAGAGTAAACGAAATGATGGAACACGTAACTACAGAGTGCAGGGAGGCAATGGAAAAAGTTTGTACCTAAGGGCAAAACAACAGGGAGATCAGAGTGAGCCATATTTTCCCAAAGGTGTGGAGAGGCCAAAGTCATGTGTGCTAGAGTTTGGTAAAGTATAGAAGCCAAAGGATCTGGGAAAAGGGATTTGAGCTAATGACCCAGAAATGATTACAGTGTAATCATTTCTGGCTTTGGGCTAGGGTTGGTGTCACCCGGGGCGGCATCTTTAGTGTCACCCCTGAAATCCAAGGGCGGGGTTATAGGAGGGTAAACTCCAGTTACATCACTATTGCATGACCAGGGGAATAATGTTTAACAATGAGAACGTTTAAGGGCCATAAACTGAACAGGAGAATACTTCTCAACTTTTTTAAATGATAAAATAAATAATCGTAGTAATCCTGAGGAAACATAAACTCAAATACCACTTTGAGTACAGGCAACGATCCTACATTTTTTTCATCTTCAACAATGCCAAAAAAAAAAAAACTTGAAAATAAAGAAAAAAAATTGCAATATCAGGGGGAACACAAGTTCCGATTTGACCTTGAGTATAGGTAACATCTCAGTGAATCTAAATCTTACATTTTCTTGCTTCACTCCTGCACAATCTTTCTATTACTTCATCAAATTAATGATGTTCCCCTATATAGGCCTATTTGTACTCTGTAATCATATAAGAGGCTATATAAGACACAAAGGATTCTTCTCTTATATTTCTGCAGCACTTTTTTGGGCATTAGTGTCACCTTCTTTAGAAGCTCTATGATGTCACCCCTAGATGGTGTCACCCGGGGTGGCATCCCAATTTCCCCTTACGACGCCACTGGATTACACACGGATAAGGAAAGAAACCTAGTGTCAGTACTAGAATGACATAAAATCAAAATCCCAAATCTGACTCAAACTTATTACACAGCCACATCAGGGGGAAAACAACAGTCAAGGACCAGGTAATCAGGCTGAGGAAGGAAGGAGGGAATCGCACAGGGAACGACAAGGTAACGTGATTCAATGAGGTATTCTCAGTGCAGAAAGAGAGAATTTCAGGAAACTGAAAGGGTAGGGTGTACCAGCAAATGCTTAACACACTGCACACAGCTGAGGAGGAGGCGGTGAAGAAACGGCTAGGAGAACTAGATACTCCGAAAGCGGTGGGCCCAGATAATATCTCTCCTTGGGTCCTGATTTTTAAGAAAGGAAATAGACAAGTTGCACTAAATTACAAACCAGTGCCATTAACATGTATTGAGTGTAAAATTATGAAGAATATTATCAGGAAAAGTATGATGGAGCACGGCTTCAGGGAAAAGATATCTATTGGAGTTCTTTGACAAGGAGACAAAAGTAAGAGAGGAGAAAGGGGATGAGCAGTTTTACATCTTCTTTATCTGAAAGAAAGTTTTCCCACACCGTACCACACAAAAACTGGTTGAAAAGCTAGGGGAGTGGCATGAATAGGAGGGAAAGTACTGCAATGGATCGGAGAATACTGACAGTAAGGTACGAGACGAGGGTCAGAGTGGGTCATGTGTCGAGCGGGGTTCCACCAGGGTTAGTCGGTAGGTCCGGTGCTCTTTTTTTATATGTGATTGAATGATGAAAATGGATAGTCGGAGTTGTCCCTGTTTGCAGACTAGTGAAACTAATGAGGAGAATGCAAGCAGGATTGGATAGGCTGCAAGCCTGGTCCGACAAATGGCTACTGGAGTTTAACCCTAGTAAGTGGCGAGACCACGAGGGAGTACAATTAAGCGGTCAGAGGTTCAATAACTCACTCAAGGAAAGAATTTTGGGTGTGAGCATCATACCAAACGCATCTCCTGAGGCGCATCAATCAAATAATTGCTGCAGATACAGGCACCTGGCAAACATGAGAATAGTATTTCGACATCTAAGTAGAGAGTCTTTCACGATTTTGTACACTGTGTACGTCAGGCCCATACTGGATTTATGCAGCACTGGTATGGAACCCACACCTGGTCAAGCACGTTCAAGAAATAAGAGAAAGGGAAAAAGTTTGCAACACGATTAGTCCCGTAGCTGAGGTTTTGTCCCATGGGGAGAGGTTAACGGAAAGAATCCTGACAATGCTTGAGGACAGGAGGGATGGGGGAACATCATAACAACATATAAAATACTGAGAGGTATTGACAAAATGAACAAGGACAGAATGCTTCAGAGATGTGACACAGCAACAAGGGGTCGCAACTGTAAGTTCAAAACTCAGATCAGTTGAGGAAGTTAGGAAGTACTTCTTCAATGAAAAAGCTGCCAGGAGGTGGGACAGTCTGGAGAGTGATGTAGTAGAGGTAGAATCCATACATAGCTTTAAGAAGAGGCATGATAAAGCTCATGGAGGGACCAGTGAAGAGGCAGGGCTAGGTGAGTACATACACATACACACACAAACACACATGCACAAACATACACACACACAAACACACATGCACAAACATACACACACACAAACACACATGCACAAACATACACACACACAAACACATATTCAAACACACACACACACAACACATATGCACACACATACCCACACACACACGCCCCACACCATACCCACACACACGCTAAATTTCTACACACATCACATCATACAACATCACACAATAAAACATACACATACACGATGCACACACACATGCATATCAACACCACTATTCCAACCACACACATTTTATGGGAACTAGAGTATTATAAAAAATGGGACACCAAAGAGGAGGACAAAAAGCCAGGGAGCCCGAGGAAGATTGGCCTGGAAAGAAAGAATGGGTGAGCTCAGAAGAATGATGGAAAAAGAGTGGGAAAGGAAGCTAGAAGAGCTTACCAAAAAAATGGAGAAGAGGAATGTAGAGAGCAAAAAGTTGGAGCTGCAAGCTGAAGCTTCACAGGCCAGGATACTGAGACTAGAAGACGAACTGAGAAAGCTGAAGCAAGATATAAAGACAATGAACAAAAGGGGCTTGGAATCAGAAGCAGGTACACCAGTATCCAGTGGGTGGACTGTAGTAAAGAAAGGCGATAAAACCTATGTAGAGACCCTAATAGGCCACATAGAGGGCCAGGAAATGTCTTGAAGAGAAAGCAGCATACCATTAGGTACTGGGACAATTATATGGAAGAGAATTGTAGGGATGGCTTCAGGTCCCCTGCAGAGGCACTGTGAGGCCACTGAGAGATACAGAAAATGACAAGGGAAGAATCAGTAGCAATACTTCATTTGGACCAAGAGATGCATATATCCTTCCTTCAGGGTGCTGAAGGGAAGACATAAGAAGGAAGACATCAGAAAAAGAGATTGGAAAATCATCTAATGAAGTAGAGAGGAGGACCGGACCGAACTGGTAAATTTTCAGAGAACTGGGGGTATACTCAAGGGGAAAAATTCAAAAAAGTTAGATTGGTTTTCAGGACGAAACAGTGTGAAAAAGGATGTTGAAATGAAACCCCACACCAAAGGGAGAAACAACAAAATAAAGCAGGAGTTCCTTGAACAATGACAGAAAATGTAAAAGAATGCAGAAGGAAATGAGAGAAAGGTACAAAGATGCAAAGAGGAAGAAAAAGAGACAAGGCTAGAGACATGCAGGGACACCCGAGCCAGGACTAGAAAAAACACTTCTGCCAAAGAACAACCCTAGAAACAGCAACCAAACAAATGAACCCAAATCAAGCCACACTTCACTCACCCCCAACAAAACCCGCCCTACATAGCCGCATCCCATACTGTCATGCCAGGTCTCCCACTTCCCCAGTCCCCCCCAAATTCCTCCAGAATACAGCCCTGGACAAGGAGATGAAGGTATGGTATACCAACACAGACGGAATAATGAATAATAATGAAATCATACTTCAGAGGATCAATTCTATATGATGTATGCATAGCATAGCACTCACGGAAACCAAGGCGACGGAATGGGAATGATAACAGATCATGAGGAGAGACAGAGGAAATGGGGGGTGGGGTTAAGAGAAGTTGCACTGCTCATCAAAAACAGTGGAATTTTAATGAGTTGGAAGGAGTGGAAATAGGGAAAGCAAGGGACTACATAGTAGGAACACTTCAGACTAGGGGTCCCAAGGCGGTGATTGCAGTGATGTACAACTGACCACTTAATAGCAGGAGGACAAGACAAGAGTATGATGAGAACAATAGAGTAATGGTCGAGAAACTACTTGAGGTTGTCAGAAGGGCCCACATGGGCAGAGTGAAGATTCTAGTTGTGGGTGATCTCAATCAAAATGAAATTGACTGGGAAAACCTGGAGCCACGTGGGGGACCAGAAACGTGGAGGGCCAAGATGATAGAAGTGGTACTAGAAAACCTTATGTATCAATATGTTAGGGACACTACCAGAGAGAGAGGAGAGGATGAACCAGCAAGGCTGGACATCCTATTCACCTTGAGTAGTTCAGACATTGGGGACATTGCATATGAAAGGCCCCTTGAAGCTTGTGGTCATGTGGTGCTGAGCTTCGAATACATTGTAGAGATAAAAGTAGAGAGGGAAGAAGCAAGTTTAGAACTGGAGAAGCCAAATTACAAAAGAGGGGATTACACAGTACGAGGAATTTCCTGCATGAGGTACAGCAGGAAAGAGAAAAAACAGTGAATGAAAATGGTGGAATACTCGACCAGAGAATGCAAAGTGGCAGAGGAGAAGTTCATTCCTAAAGTCAACTGAATCAATGGTAAGACCAGAATGAGCCCTTGGTTCTCCCAAATGTGCAGAAAGGCCAAAACTAAGTGTGCTTAAAAATGAAAAAAGTATAGAAGACCCTGGAAAATAAGGAGATTAGCCAGGAATGAATATGCATGGATAAGGAGGGAGGGCCAGTGGAAATACGAGAATGACATGGCATCGAAAGCCAAATCTATCTCAAAGCTGTTGCACATCCACACCAGGAGGAAAACAACAGTCAAGGACCAGGTAATCAGGATGAGGAAGGAAGGAGAGGAGATTACAAGAAATGACGAAGTATCTGAAAAGCTAAACACAAGATTTAAGGAGTATTTTTATTGGAAATAGAATGAACTACATTAAACCAGAATGATAGGGTACACTGACAGGTGCTGGGCATCCTACACCAAACCGAAGAGGAAGCAAAATGGCTGTGGGTGGGATCATGCAGTATATATCCATGGGTCCAGAGAGAGCTAGCAAAGGCGCTGTGTATACCACTAACAAGAATCTTCAACACATCTATCGAAAAAGGGCAACTACCTGAGGTGTGGATTACAGCAGGTAGCATTAAACTACAGAACAGTGTTACTGACATGTGTAATATGCAAAGTCATGGAGAAGCTTATCAGGAAGAGACTGGTGGAGCACCTGAAAGGAATGAGCTTATACACGATAACCAGCATAGTTTCAGAGAGGGGAAATCCTGCATCACAAACATTCTGGAGTTTACTACAAGGTGACAGAAGTAATGCAGAAGAGAGAGGGGTGGCTAGACTGTATTTTCTTGAACTGTGAAAAGGCTTTTGATACAGTTCGAGCAAGAGATTAGTGTAAAGCCTAGAGGAGCAGCCAGGAATAACAAGAAAGGCACAGCAATGGATCAGAGAATACCTTTCAGGAAGGAAATAACGAGTGATGGTACGTGATGAGGTGTCAGAATGGGAGCCTGTTACGAGCGGGGTTCTACAATGGGTCAGTTCTAGGGCCGGTGCTATTTCTGGAATATGTGAATGACTTGATGAAAGTGATGGATTCAGAGGTGTCCCTGTTTGCAGACGACGTGAAGTTAATGTGCAGAATTCAAGAGGTTGAGGATCAGGTATAACTACAAAGGGACCTGGAGAGACTGCAAACCTGGTCCAACAAATGCTACGGGAAATTTTAAAAACCCCACAAAAGAAGAAGACTGCAGAAGAGTACAGGCTAGTGGGCCATAGGACTGCAAACATCACTCAAGAAAAAGGATCTTGGGGTGAGTATAATACCGAGCACATCTCCCGAGGCGCACATCAACCAAATGAGTGCTGCAGCATATAGGCGCCTAGTAAACCTAAGAATAGCGTTTCGACACATTAGCAATAATCGTTCAAGACTCTGCACACCGTGTACGTGAGGCCCATGCTAGAGTATGCAGCACCGTATGAAACCCACACGTAGTCGAGCACGTCAGGAAACTAGAGAAAGTGCAACGGTTTGCAAAGAGACTAGTCCCAGAGCTATGGGGTATGTCCTACGAGGAGAAGTTAAGAGAACTCGACCTGACGTCGTTGGAGGACAGGAGGGACAGAGGGAACATGATAGGGACATACAAAATACTGAGAGGAATCGACAAGGTGGACAGAGATAGGATGTTCCAGAGATGGGACACAACAACTAGGGATCATAATTGGAAGTGGAAGACTCAGAAGAGTCACAGGGATGTTACGAAGTATTTCTTTAGCCATAGAGTTGTCAGGAAGTGGAGCAGTCTGGAAAGTGAGGTAGTGGATGCAGGTACCATACGTAACTTCAAGAAGAGGTTTGATAAAGCTCATGGATTAGAGAGAGAGTGGGTCTAGTGGCGGTCAGCGAGGAGGCAGGGCCAGATATGACTCGCCCCCTGCAACTGCAATTAGGTGAGTACTCACAAAAGAGGACAAGTATCTACTGACAAGTGCCTTTGACACCTATAACTACAACTACTACCTCTTGGTGTATACACCATGTATCTCACTGTACTGCACTGTCAGGCAGTTTATATCATGTATCTCACCGTACTGCACTGTCAGGTAGTTTCACAACTCCTCTCTCCCTCTCCCTCTCCCTCTCTCTCCCCTCTCTCCCCTCTCTCTCTATCTCTCCCCTTCTTTTCTCTTCTCTCTCTCTCTCTTTTCTCTCTCTCTCTCTCTTCTCTCTCTCTTTTCTCTCGCTCTCTCTTTTTTACACTCTCACTCCTAACGTTATAATTAACTTTACCACTGAGTGAACTAAGGTCAGCTTCTCCAGGTAACATATTTTAATAACCTGAGATAATTGCTTCTCAGTCTCAGGTTGATGCTCTCGCCTCTTTTCTCAGTCGAACTATTTTCAAAAATTTTCGTATTTGCCCTTTCCCATTAATATCATGAGATAAAAAAAAATACAGAACCTACTGGACAATGCTATTCAATCCCACGTCGTCCAGCCTGATACATTGTTTCCAGTTTATTCTTAAATCTCTCTAGTGTTTTATTGATTCATTAAACATAACAGCAGCTTTTCAGTGAAAGTGCCATTTATGGGAGGGATTTTATTCATCTTTCCAGTTTAGGAATGAGAGTTTCGACTTGATCAATCAAGAGAGCATTCAGGGTGTTTAAACTAATCACAGAACGGGTGGGGATCGAACCTATGGTCGCTGAGTCCTAAAACTCACGGCCAGTGAGCTAACCTCTTTGTCCAACTAGCTGTAATAAGAGTCATCCCAGTGGTTAACGCACTGGTCTATTAGTGTTAAGACTCACTAGCCGTGGTGAGTGTTAGGACTCACTAGTCATGGTGAGTGTTAGGACTCACTAGTCATGGTGAGTGTTAAGACTCACTAGTTATGGTGAGTGTTAGGACTCACTAGTTATGGTGAGTGTTAGGACTCACTAGTTATGGTGAGTGTTAGGACTCACTAGTTATGGTGAGTGTTAGGACTCACTAGCCATGGTGAGTGTTAGGACTCACTAGTTATGGTGAGTGTTAGGACTCACTAGCCATGGTGAGTGTTAGGACTCACTAGTTATGGTGAGTGTTAGGACTCACTAGCCATAGTGAGTGTTAGGACCATAGTTATGGTGAGTGTTAGGATCACTAGCCATGGTGAGTGTTAGGACTCACTAGTTTGGTGAGTGTTAGGACTCACTAGTCATGGGAGTGTTAAGACCACTAGTTATGGTGAGTGTTTTGGACTCACTAGCCATGGTGAGTGTTAGGACTCACTAGCCATGGTGAGTGTTAGGACTCACTAGTCATGGTGAGTGTTAAGACTCACTAGTTATGGTGAGTGTTAGGACTCACTAGCCATGGTGAGTGTTAGGACTCACTAGCCATGGTGAGTGTTAGGACTCACTAGTCATGGTGAGTGTTAGGACTCACTAGCCATGGTGAGTGTTAGGACTCACTAGCCATGGTGAGTGTTAGGACTCACTAGTCATGGTGAGTGTTAGGACTCACTAGTCATGGTGAGTGTTAGGACTCACTAGTCATGGTGAGTGTTAGGACTCACTAGTCATGGTGAGTGTTTTGGACTCACTAGTCATGGTGAGTGTTAGGACTCACTAGTCATGGTGAGTTTAGGATCAATTGTCATGGTGAGTGTTAGGAACACTAGTCATGGGGAGTGTTAGGACTCACTAGTCTGGTGAGTGTTAGGACTCACTAGTCATGGTGGGGTGTTAGGACTCACTAGTCATGGTGAGTGTTAGGACTCACTAGTCATGGGGAGTGTTAGGACTCACTAGTCATGGTGAGTGTTAGGCCCCACTAGTCATGGTGATTGTTAGGGACTCACTAGCCATGGTGAGTGTTAGGACTCACTAGCCAAAGGTGAGTGTTAGGACTCACTAGCCATGGGGGAGTGTTAGGACTCACTAGTATGGGTGAGTGTTAGGATCACTAGCCATGGTGAGTGTTAGGACTCACTAGCCATGGTGAGTGTTAGGACTCACTAGCCATGGGTGTGTTAGGGCTCACTAGCCATGGTGAGTGTTAGGACTCACTAGTCTGGTGAGTGTTAGGACTCACTAGCCATGGTGAGTGTTAGGACTCACTAGCCAGGTGAGTGTTTTGGGGCTACTAGTCATGGTGAGTGTTAGGACTCACTAGCCATGGTAAGTGTTAGGACTCACTAGCCATGGTGAGTGTTTTGGACTCACTAGCCATGGTGAGTGTTAGGACTCACTAGCCTGGTGAGTGTTAGGACTCACTAGTCATGGTGAGTGTTAGGACTCACTAGCCAAAGGTAAGTGTTAGGACTCCTAGCCCTGGTGAGTGTTAGGACTCACTAGCCCGGTGAGTGTTAGGATCACTAGCCATGGTGAGTGTTAGGACTCACTAGCCATGGTGAGTGTTAGGACTCACTAGCCATGGTGAGTGTTAGGACTCACTAGTCATGGTGAGTGTTAGGACTCATAGTCATGGTGAGTGTTAGGACTCACTGCAATGGTGAGTGTTAGGACTCACTAGCCATGGTAAGTGTCAGGACTCACTAGCAATGGTGAGTGTTAGGACTCACTAGTCATGGTGAGTGTTAGGACTCACTAGCCATGGTAAGTGTTAGGACTCACTAGTCATGGTGAGTGTTAGGACTCACTAGTCATGGTGAGTGTTAGGACTCACTAGTCATGGTGAGTGTTAGGACTCACTAGCAATGGTGAGTGTTAGGACTCACTAGTCATGGTGAGTGTTAGGACTCACTAGCCATTGTGAGTGTTAGGACTCACTAGTCATGGTGAGTGTTAGGACTCACTAGTCATGGTAAGTGTTAGGACTCACTAGTCATGGTAAGTGTTAGGACTCACTAGCCATGGTAAGTGTTAGGACTCACTAGCCATGGTAAGTGTTAGGACTCCCCCTAGCCATGGTGAGTGTTAGGACTCACTAGCATGGTGAGTGTTAGGACTCATAGCCATGGTGAGTGTTAGGACTCACTAGCCATGGTGAGTGTTAGGATCACTAGTCATGGTGAGTGTTTAGGGAAATCACTAGCAATGGTGAGTGTTAGGACTCACTAGTCATGGTGAGTGTTTAGGACTCATAGCAATGGTGAGTGTTAGGACTCACTGTTCATGGTGAGTGTTAGGACTCAATAGCCATGGTGAGTGTTAGGATCACTAGTCATGGTGAGTGTTGGACTCACTAGTCATGGTGAGTGTTAGGACTCCCCTAGTCATGGGGAGTGTTAGGACTACTTTTCAGGTGGTGTTAGGACTCACTAGCAATGGTGAGTGTTAGGAAATCACTAGTCATGGTGAGTGTTAGGACTCACTAAACCATGGTGGTGTTAGGACTCACTAGTCATGGTGAGTGTTAGGACTCACTGTCATGGTGAGTGTTAGGACTCACTAGCCTGGTGAGTGTTAGGACTCACTAGTCATGGTGAGTGTTAGGACTCACTAGTCATGGTGAGTGTTAGGACTCACTAGCCATGGGAGGGGTTAGGGGGGCTCACTAGCCTAATTTTGAGTAGTAAACTAAAGCCTTCAAAATGACCCGTACCGAGGCAGTACCTTAAGAAGCTTAGGAGCTGTAGCTCAACACTCTTAAAAGTTTCTAGTGCTTAAGTTCAATTTAATTCGTTTACTCTACGTATATAATATGAAAACAAAGATTCAAAATATTAAAAACCAGTGTTTAGATCAAATTAAATTTTATATAATCACTGTTAGTTAAGGCAATTACATTAGAAAAAATATATTGAATATCGATTTCAAAGATTACATTACCGCAATATGTTATTCTACGTTATAATAACGATTAAAGGAATTTAATTAGACATCTGGATAAACAGGTAATGCAGACAGAAAAATGTAGTAACTTCAGATATATCCAGCTGTCTCTCTCACACCACGCTCAGACGGAGTCATTGACCCAGGCAGATGGTGGCAGCTGGTGTCTCTCTCACACCACGCTCAGACGGAGTCATTGACCCAGGCAGATGGTGGCAGCTGGTGTTATTATGCACATGAATGGTATGAGATACCGACAAGATGAAGAATTTGAATAAATGACTAACAAAACCGAAACGTTTATAAATGAGACATTACACAAATAACCCGCACATAAAAGAGAGAAGCTAACGACGACGTTTCGGTCCCACTTGGACCATTAACAAAGTGGGCTTTGTTTAATGGTCCAAGTCGGACCGAAACGTCGTCGTTAGCTTCTCTCTTTTATGTGCGGGTTATCTGTGTATTGTTCCAGTCACTGTATTGTGCCTTTTTGTTATTTATAAATGAGACATTCTTGCGACATTTCGGTATCTGTATTCTGGAAAGGTTTCGCCTTACAGTGGCTTCTTCAGTCCAATGCAGAAACAGGTGGAATAAGATTAGGGTTTGAGGTAATCAGTCCCTCAATCTTGAGTCGATGTCTTCAGTCCATTAGTTTTGTCAAGATTTACTCTGGGTTACTAAAGGTGGTATATATCTCTTCAGGTGAAAGTTAAGACACATGTGCAACACCTGGATATCTTTAACATAGACGTTTCGCCATCTAGTGGCTTAATCAATACAGATTCTTGGACATAATTAGAAGACAGTAGAACTATATACAAAAGATGAGGTAATCAGTCCCTCAACCTTGGAGTTAGTGTTCACAGCATCGTGGTGGTGGAGAATCTGGAGCGAAGGCAAGAAGACTGGCGGTTATGTAGGCGTCAGTGGATAGGGACGTGTAGCAGACGAGGGCATAGTGACTGCTACACGTCCCTACCCACTGCTGCCTATATAACCGCCAGTCTTCTTGCCTTTGCTCCAGATTCTCCACCACCACGATGCTGTAAACACTAACTCCAAGGCTGAGGGACTGATTACCTCAGACTCCTCCTCTCCCTACACCCTTCTGATTTATATTGGACTGATGAAGCCACTGTGTGGCGAAACGTTTCTTCAATAAAGGTTCCCATATGTTGTATAAGTATCTCAATCTTCAACTTGTCGGTTTTAAACCATTTATCACGTCTTTAATACACTTCTAAAGAATAATTACGGCAAAAAAGAACCAAGAGATTACATTGAATTATTTAAACTCGCTATTTTCTTTCGTGAAAATTCTCAGTTATGGGCTGATGCTCAATGCAAACTCAGGAGCCATAGTTCATTACCCTTAGAATGCTTATGAATTATAATTTAGCACCAGTATGAGCCACAGCAGCTGGAGATCACGGTGAAAAAAAAACACTTGAAATTTGAGAGCTATCCAATAAACCATTGTGGTGGCATCTAGATTCAGAAAGGACGTAGGTAAGTACTGGTTTTCAAGGAGAGGTGTCGATGCGTGGAACAATCTGCCGAGTAGGATAATAGAGATTAAGACCTCTAGAGTAACTTTAAAATGAGATTAGACAACTATGAGTGAAGACGGCTGGGTTTGATTAGTACCTGAGGTACTGAAATAAATTCTTGGATAGTTTTGGAAAAGGATGGAGAAATACACTTCTGCTTACCAACTTCAACAGAACACTTGATCATAACACAAGACACAGATCACTCTTTGACATTCCTCGTGTCCGTCTCACACTATGTAAAAACTCAATTCACATAAAAGGCCTAAAAATCTGGATTCATTACCTGTGAATATAAAATAAACACTGTCTTTTTATCAATTCAAGACACTTCTTAAAAACCACTTACTCACTCTCAACTAAATAAATACTGAATAACTGTTTATTATAAATTATAACCTGTGAACTTATCAAACTATGTTTTTTTAAATACGTTACCTAATATAATACACCATTCTCTTGTCTGCACAGTAACTCAATTAATGACCACATGACCTGTTTCTGTACTACAAATCATTGATTTTACTCGATCTGATTCGATTATATTATACATTGTTGTGTTACAAATTTGTACAACTTTAATGCTTATTTGAATTACTCTTTTGTGCTTCATGTTGTAATTTGTTTACTGTAATTCTTACCACTGAATATATCATTGCTTAGTTAATCTTAAGTTAATTTTAAGCCTTCCCATAATGCTCTGCATACAAGGGGCTTTTGGCATGTACACCCAATCATTATATTTCTTTGTACAACTATGTATCATGTCCAAATAAAAAATCAATCAATAAATAAATAAGGAGCTGCCTTGTATGGGCCAGTAGGCCTACTGCAGTGTTCCTCCCGTCTTATATTCTTATCGCTAAGAAGTCCAGAAACTAAAGTCAATAATTTCAACAAACAAGTGAGTGGGACCCCATCGT
>NC_069399.1:10749075-10769075 GCF_026875155.1 Cherax quadricarinatus | reverse complement strand
ATCTTGTAGGAGTGAGGAAGAGCCAGTTGTGAGTGTGGGGGAAGTTCGTGAGGCAGTAGGTAAAATGAAAGGGGGTAAGGCAGCCGGGATTGATGGGATAAAGATAGAAATGTTAAAAGCAGGTGGGGATATAGTTTTGGAGTGGTTGGTGCAATTGTTTAATAAATGTATGGAAGAGGGTAAGGTACCTAGGGATTGGCAGAGAGCATGCATAGTTCCTTTGTATAAAGGCAAAGGGATAAAAGAGAGTGCAAAAATTATAGGGGGATAAGTCTGTTGAGTGTACCTGGTAAAGTGTATGGTAGAGTTATAATTGAAAGAATTAAGAGTAAGACGGAGAATAGGATAGCAGATGAACAAGGAGGCTTTAGGAAAGGTAGGGGGTGTGTGGACCAGGTGTTTACAGTGAAACATATAAGTGAACAGTATTTAGATAAGGCTAAAGAGGTCTTTGTGGCATTTATGGATTTGGAAAAGGCGTATGACAGGGTGGATAGGGGGGCAATGTGGCAGATGTTGCAAGTGTATGGTGTAGGAGGTAGGTTACTGAAAGCAGTGAGAGTTTTTTACGAGGATAGTGAGGCTCAAGTTAGAGTATGTAGGAAAGAGGGAAATTTTTTCCCAGTAAAAGTAGGCCTTAGACAAGGATGTGTGATGTCACCGTGGTTGTTTAATATATTTATAGATGGGGTTGTAAGAGAAGTAAATGCGAGGGTCTTGGCAAGAGGCGTGGAGTTAAAAGATAAAGAATCACACACAAAGTGGGAGTTGTCACAGCTGCTCTTTGCTGATGACACTGTGCTCTTGGAGATTCTGAAGAGAAGTTGCAGAGATTGGTGGATGAATTTGGTAGGGTGTGCAAAAGAAGAAAATTAAAGGTGAATACAGGAAAGAGTAAGGTTATGAGGATAACAAAAAGATTAGGTGATGAAAGATTGAATATCAGATTGGAGGGAGAGAGTATGGAGGAGGTGAACGTATTCAGATATTTGGGAGTGGACGTGTCAGCGGATGGGTCTATGAAAGATGAGGTGAATCATAGAATTGATGAGGGAAAAAGAGTGAGTGGTGCACTTAGGAGTCTGTGGAGACAAAGAACTTTGTCCTTGGAGGCAAAGAGGGGAATGTATGAGAGTATAGTTTTACCAACGCTCTTATATGGGTGTGAAGCGTGGGTGATGAATGTTGCAGCGAGGAGAAGCTGGAGGCAGTGGAGATGTCATGTCTGAGGGAAATGTGTGGTGTGAATATAATGCAGAGAATTCGTAGTTTGGAAGTTAGGAGGAGGTGCGGGATTACCAAAACTGTTGTCCAGAGGGCTGAGGAAGGGTTGTTGAGGTGGTTCGGACATGTAGAGAGAATGGAGCGAAACAGAATGACTTCAAGAGTGTATCAGTCTGTAGTGGAAGGAAGGCGGGGTAGGGGTCGGCCTAGGAAGGGTTGGAGGGAGGGGGTAAAGGAGGTTTTGTGTGCGAGGGGCTTGGACTTCCAGCAGGCATGCTTGAGCGTGTTTGATAGGAGTGAATGGAGACAAATGGTTTTTAATACTTGACGTGCTGTTGGAGTGTGAGCAAAGTAACATTTATGAAGGGATTCAGGGAAACCGGCAGGCCGGACTTGAGTCCTGGAGATGGGAAGTACAGTGCCTGCACTCTGAAGGAGGGGTGTTAATGTTGCAGTTTAAAAACTGTAGTGTAAAGCACCCTTCTGGCAAGACAGTGATGGAGTGAATGATGGTGAAAGTTTTTCTTTTTCGGGCCACCCTGCCTTGGTGGGAGTCGGCCGGTGTGATAATAAAAAAAAAAAATAATATATATATATATATATATATATATATATATATATATATATATACATATATATATATATATATATATATATATATATATATATATATATATATATATATATGTATGTATGTATGTCGTGCCGAATAGGCAGAACTTGCTATCTTGGCTTAAATAGCAACGCTCATCTTGCCATATAAGACAAGCGAAAATTTGTGTATGCAATAATTTCGCCAAAATCATTCCGAACCTAACGAAAAAAATATATTTCGCTGTGTTTGTTTAGTATTAAATTATTGTAAACAAATCTAAAATATATTTACTTGGGTTAGGCTAAAATGAATTGTTCTTGTTATAATAAGGTTAGGTAAGTTTTCTAAGATTCTTTTGGAGCAAAATTAAATTTTTTTACATTAACATTAATGAAAAAAAAAACATATCTTTAAACGTATAAGAGAAAATTTCGGAAAGGACTTAATTTTAAATGAGTTCTTGCTAATTGACCAGTTTTACATATTCGGCACGACATATATATATATGTATATATATCTGTATACATATATATATATATATATATATATATTTAATATATATATATATAAAATATATATATATATATATATATATATATTTTATATATGTATTATATATATATATATATATATATATATATATATATATATATTATATATATAATATATATATATATATATATATATATATATATATAACATGGAGACAAGAACTCGGAAGCTTAATTGTTCTGTATATTTCGATTTTTGTGTTCCCTGAAGCTTACTGATGTGGAAGGTGATGTAACAACACACACATCAACACACTGATGTGGAAGGTGATGTAACAACACACACATCAACACACTGATGTGGAAGGTGATGTAACAACACACACATCAACACACTGATGTGGAAGGTGATGTAACAACACACACATCAACACACTGATGAGGAAGGTGATGTAACAACACACACATCAACACACTGATGTGGAAGGTGATGTAACAACACACACATCAACACACTGATGTGGAAGGTGATGTAACAACACAACACATCAACACACTGATGTGGAAGGTGATGTAACAACACACACATCAACACACTGATGTGGAAGGTGATGTAACAACACACACATCAACACACTGATGTGGAAGGTGATGTAACAACACACACATCAACACACTGATGTGGAAGGTGATGTAACAACACACACATCAACACACTGATGTGGAAGGTGATGTAACAACACACACATCAACACACTGATGTGGAAGGTGATGTAACAACACACACATCAACACACTGATGTGGAAGGTGATGTAACAACACACACATCAACACACTGATGTGGAAGGTGATGTAACAACACACACATCAACACACTGATGTGGAAGGTGATGTAACAACACACACATCAACACACTGATGTGGAAGGTGATGTAACAACACACACATCAACACACTGATGTGGAAGGTGATGTAACAACACACACATCAACACACTGATGTGGAAGGTGATGTAACAACACACACATCAACACACTGATGTGGAAGGTGATGTAACAACACACACATCAACACACTGATGTGGAAGGTGATGTAACAACACACACATCAACACACTGATGTGGAGGTGATGTAACAACACAACACATCAACACACTGATGTGGAAGGTGATGTAACAACACACACATCAACACACTGATGTGGAAGGTGATGTAACAACACACACATCAACACCACTGATGTGGAAGGTGATGTAACAACACACACATCAACACACTGATGTGGAAGGTGATGTAACAACACACACATCAACACACTGATGTGGAAGGTGATGTAACAACACACACATCAACACACTGATGAGGAAGGTGATGTAACAACACACACATCAACACACTGATGTGGAAGGTGATGTAACAAGACACACACATCAAAACACTGATGTGGAAGGTGATGTAACAACACACACATCAACACACTGATGTGGAAGGTGATGTAACAACACACACCATCAACACACTGATGTGGAAGGTGATGTAACAACACACACATCAACACACTGATGTGGAAGGTGATGTAACAACACACACATCAACACACTGATGTGGAAGGTGATGTAACAAGACACACACATCAACACACTGATGTGGAAGGTGATGTAACAACACACACATCAACACACTGATGTGGAAGGGTGATGTAACAACACACACATCAACACACTGATGTGGAAGGTGATGTAACAACACACACATCAACACACTGATGTGGAAGGTGATGTAACAACACACACATCAACACACTGATGTGGAAGGTGATGTAACAACACACACATCAACACACTGATGTGGAAGGTGATGTAACAACACACACATCAACACACTGATGTGGAAGGTGATGTAACAACACACACATCAACACACTGATGTGGAAGGTGATGTAACAACACACACATCAACACACTGATGTGGAAGGTGATGTAACAACACACACATCAACACACTGATGTGGAAGGTGATGTAACAACACACACATCAACACACTGATGTGGAAGGTGATGTAAACAACACACACATCAACACACTGATGTGGAAGGTGATGTAACAAACACACACATCAACACACTGATGTGGAAGGTGATGTAACAAACACACACATCAAAACACTGATGTGGAAGGTGATGTAACAACACACACATCAACACACTGATGTGGACGGTGATGTAACAACACACACATCAACACACTGATGTGGAAGGTGATGTAACAACACACACATCAACACACTGATGTGGAAGGTGATGTAACAACACACACGTCAAACACATGATGAGGAAGGTGATGTAACAACACACACATCAACACACTGATGTGGAAGGTGATGTAACAACACACACATCTACACACTGATGAGGAAGGTGATGTAACAACACACACATCAACACACTGATGAGGAAGGTGATGTAACAACACACACATCAACACACTGATGTGGAAGGTGATGTAACAACACACACATCTACACACTGATGAGGAAGGTGATGTAACAACACACACATCAACACACTGATGTGAAAGGTGATGTAACAACACGCACATCAACACACTGATGTGGAAGGTGATGTAACAACACACACATCTACACACTGATGAGGAAGGTGATGTAACAACACACACATCAACACACTGATGTGGAAGGTGATGTAACAACACACACATCTACACACTGATGAGGAAGGTGATGTAACAACACACACATCTACACACTGATGAGGAAGGTGATGTAACAACACACACATCAAAATTCTCCAGAACTGGGAAAAATAACTGTTAGCCATTATCCCAAATGTCGTCATAACTTTCTCTTGTGCGTGAGTTATTTATATATTGTTTCAGTCACTGTATTGTGCCATCATGTTCTTTCTTGATAGGGAATTTTGATACTTAATTTTCACTAAACTGGTGAATTTGTCTTTATACAATACATAAATGTTTACAAAAATCTGTAACAAACATTAAATACAGCTGGCCACAGTCTGAGCACTGTCCAGCAAACTAAACAACCAGATTTGACCAAACTCACCACATTTTTCTTTCTGACGAGTGATGTACTTTATGACGTCATTCACACGACATCACGTAAACTGTGACACTGATTTATTAAAAAAATCTGTAAAAGGAAGATTCATCTACGATATGGGCTGGACCTGTCAAGAGTAAGACCACCACCAGTCGATCCCACAATCTGGCTACGGATCTTCCTCATATATTTATATGTTAATTATTAAAACGCCTTCCAAGTTCTGAGGTTAAATTTATAAGGAAAAATATGAAATATTTCTACAATTAAATTTCATCTGTTTAACAAGCTCTGTATCACCTTGAACCTTTGTGTGTGAGCCTTTAAACAGTCGTTCTTTCTATCTATTACTGTTTGGGAATTATTATAAAGGCATTACAGGATATATACAGCCTATCATGCTGGGAAGGGATACCTACATTCTAGCTACCTCTGCAACTGTTTAGAGTTGTGATTTTCAAAGTGGACGGTACCTTCCCCTGGGGGAGGTGGAAAGATCGAAGGGGGTGTTGAGAAAAAACAGGGCGGTTGGGGGGCGGCAGGGGGCATCAGAACCAAGGGAGCGTTTGATTTACAAAATCTGTGTGACTAAATCTGTTACGAACATTTAAGTTGCTTCATCAGTTTCTTGAAAATAGCTGTTCTTGGTGTGTTTAGTAGAGTGAGACTTCATGGATCTAAGACTATTTCCAGTCTGATGTTGAGAAGCTGATGTTCCTGCACCAAGTACATCCATCTCATTAAAATTGTGAAGGCAATGTAGTTACAGATGAGATGTAAATTTACCTTTTCATTATTGCTAAATAAATTGGTTTACTATGTCCATTTTTAATTATGGAATAAATACATTTGTTTACAGTGTTAGATTAGTTATTGTTTTGAATTCGCAATAAAACTAATACCAAGAAAGAGGTGTGTTCTTATGTTTTGGGGAAGGAGCTAGGGATGTGGCCTGGGAAGCAAGGGGGCAGCAACCTGAGTAAGTTTGGGGGACCACTCTTCTAGAGAGATGAAAGAAAGTTAGAATACGGGAAGGGTTTCTCCCTACCTGACACATCTTACTGTCACATTAACAAGGATGCCACACAGACAAAGATGATATATAGAAAGATATCTCCACATATTCCAAACATTCCAGCAATGTAGTCGACTTGAAAAATTCAATATTTTTTTTTCTTTTACTCATTTGTACTGACAAACCTTCATGAATATTTAATAGGAAGAGCTGATTACTGATTACTGCCAGAATTAACACTGTTGTTGTTATCATTATTACTAGTACAGTTATTACTACTATCATTACTACTACCATTATCATTACTACTACTACTATCATCGCTATTATTATCATTACTGCTACTACTATTATTACTACTACAACTATTATCATTACTGCTACTACTACAATTACTATTATCAATACTGCTGCCATTAACATTACTACTACTATTATCAATACTAGTACTATTATCATTATTACTATTATCATTGCTACTAATATTATTACTATTATCATTAATATTATTAGCTACTACTATCATTACTATTATTAACTACTACTACTACTATTATTACTAATATTATTACTATTACTATCATTAGAACATATTAATTATGTAATATTGACAGACACTGACACATCACAGTACATAACAACATAACACAGTATCTCAGTAAGACAAAGACATACTGACCAGTGTGCTGCAGCCACCACAATAATTATTTTTAAAAAGGGATTGAATATCCCCAGGTGCAAGTTTTATTTTCATCCAATAACGTTTATGTTGTGTGTGTGTGTGTGTGTGTGTGTGTGTGTGTGTGTGTGTGTGTGTGTGTGTGTGTGTGTGTGTGTGTGTGTGTGTATCTGTGATTACATGCATAGTAATGTAAATGGCGATGAGTATCTTTTATACGTAGGAGTGTTTGTGTGTGATGGTGAACCCGCATGCTGCGTTGGCGGAAATGCGCAAATGAGTGTAAAAATAAGTTTGCGTAAATTTACTTAGGTACAGGAACACGTAAATATAGTTTAACAAATTATCAAAGATTGTAAAATATGTGTAAATTACCCAGGACAACCCAAAAAAAAAGTCACACAAAGTGATTTATTTCCACTGAACGCTCGCGCTTGTAACCTACTGCGAGTCTAGCAAATTCATAAGACAAATAACTAATTAACAGATAAAATTCAATAATTATTACATTTCTCGTGGAGATCTGTAATAATCCACACGCAATAGAAGATTCACAAACACTTCAACTGCTAATTGAGTTATAAAAAAAATATATTTAATGCAGACGAATTGTTTAACATAAATAGAACTCCCAAAATTTCATTGAATGGCCAGGCCTTGGTGGCCGGACTGGACGGTAGCTTGGCTGCGTCTAGCTGACTTAGGGTCTAGACTGTCTTGGTGGATGTAATTACAGGACGCAGATTTCTGCGTGTCCCCTCCTGTAAATCCATCCACCTGGACAGTCTGTACCGTAGACCAGCTAGACAAGGCCTCGTTCTCATCTAGCTAGATCACGGAGGGTGGCTGAGCTGACTTCGGGATACATAACCTGGGGAAGGCTGAGACTGGAAGATATCCTAAGGGAAGTGAGGAAGGGGAGACATCCGGGGGCCCACGGATGGATTCCTGGACACATGGACCTGGAAAAGCCGAGGATACCCTGGGGAAGTGGGGAAGGGGGAATATCTGAAGGCGGACAGATGGACTCCTGGACACATGGAACTGGGAAAGACGAGGATACTGGTTGTTGAGGCAGACCTTGGGGAAGTGGAGAAGGGGGAATATCTGAGGGGACACAGATGGACTCCTGGACACATGAAACTGAGAAAGCAGAGGATACCCTGGGAAAGTGGGAAAGGGAGAATATCTGAGGGGACACAGATGGACTCCTGGACACATGGACCTGGGAAAAAGGAGGATGCTGGTTGTTGAGGTAGACCTTGGGGAAGTGAAGAAGGGAGAATATCTGAGGGGACACAGATGGACTCCTGGACACATGGACCTGGGAAAAAGGAGAATGCTGGTTGTTGAGGTAGACCTTGGGAAAGTGAAGAAGGGAGAATATCTGAGGGGACACAGATGGACTCCTGGACACATGGACCTGGGAAAAAGGAGGATGCTGGTTGTTGAGGTAGACCTTGGGGAAGTGAAGAAGGGAGAATATCTGAGGGGACACAGATGGACTCTTGGACACATGGACCTGGGAAAAAGGAGGATGCTGGTTGTTGAGGTAGACCTTGGGGAAGTGAAGAAGGGAGAATATCTGATGGGACACAGATGGACTCCTGGACACATGAACCTGGGAAAAAGGAGGATACTGGTTGTTGAGGTAGACCTTGGGGAAGTGAAGAAGGGAGAATATCTGAGGGGACACAGATGGACTCCTGGACACATGGACCTGGGAAAAAGGAGGATACTGGTTGTTGGAGGTAGACCTTGGGGAAGTGAAGAAGGGAGAATATCTGAGGGGACACAGATGGACTCCTGGACACGTGAACCTGGGAAAAAGGAGGATACTGGTTGTTGAGGTAGACCTTGGGGAAGTGAAGAAGGGAGAATATCTGAGGGGACACAGATGGACTCCTGGACACATGGACCTGGGAAAAAGGAGGATGCTGGTTGTTGAGGTAAACCTTGGGGAAGTGAAAGTGAAAGTGGCAAGGTCTGGTAACTTAGAGATAACTCTGAGGCTGACAGTGGTCGCATATAGTTAGATAATGACAATTTCAGTTTCTTATAAAGAGCACAAGTGATATGTGATGATTTAGCATTTAGGAAAAGCAGATCTCACCAAGCTCACATATGATGCCTCAAAAATTATGCGACATTTAAAAACTTATTTATAAAAAATAAAATAAAATATATAAAAAATAAAATATATAAAATATTTTGACATTTTTTTTTACATATGAACGATTATCATTTTACAGATGTTTGCGAGTGTTCTTCAATTAAACAGATGAAGTATAACTTAATTCCAGCTACTTCAGCCTAGAAAGTTTGAAATCCAGAAGCATCATCAGTCCCTCACCCTACATCTGTCATGCATGGGTATGGTATCTGTGTACTCGGTTAAAGGATATATTATTTCAGATCGAGATATTCCTGCATAGGGAGCATTTCTAATTGTAAGTCACCAAGCTCACAAACCACTTATTATAGCTCCAGATTATTTCATTTTTTTATTTTACTCAGCAGGAAGTTGTATGGTCTCAGTGACTTTTAGATAACAAATCTTTTTGTTGGTTAAAATAACCAGCAAAAAGAAACGAACAGAGTAGAGACTCGACCTGGTGAGAGTGAGAACACCGGTGATCGTCCCCACAATCTGGCTATGATTCTTTATGTTTAGCCACTCTGAAGGAACTGTCTCTCCCAGTGTTGATGGATAATTCATGAATTATTTGTTTCTTCTTTCTGCCCCAGTGTGCATTTAACATTACAATTAAATCTTAGAAACTTTCAAAGTTCAGTGTACATGGCGAAGTGGGTTAAAATTCTTTCTCTAAGTTATCTAAGGTCAACTGCCTCTTGTCAACCACAGGTGGACCTAAGATAACACTGTGATCTTCATCTTGCTTGGGGAACATAATAACAAAACTAACCAACTCCATGGTGCAAGAAAAATGTGAAGGACCTATCAGTAACCTTTCAGGAATTGTAAGGGACCTATGGGTAACCATATAAGAAGGTATGAGGTTATAAGGGACCTATGATTCAAAGTTTACTACATTACCTATCAATCAACACTATTTTTTCCACTGCTACACTGAAGTTGTTTCTTCAGTTTCTTGAAAAAAAGATGTACTTAATATATTTAGTAAAGCGGTGCTTCAGTACAGTTGCGGGGATCTAAGACTTCTTAGTGCCTTCTAGCATGATGTTGAGAAGTTAATGTACCTGTACCAACCACATCCATCTTATTAAAACTGTGAAGACAGTGCAGTTACAGATGATATGTAAATTTACCCTTTCATATTGTTAAGTAAGTTGGTTTACTATGTTAATTTTTATTTCTGAAATAAATACGTTTGTTTTAGTGTTAGATTAGTTGTTGTTTTGAATTAGCGTTCGTATGTTTGTGTGTGGGGAGGGAGGGGCGCTAGGTATGTGGCCTGGGAGTCAAGGGGGAGGGAGGGGCGCTAGGTATGTGGCCTGGGAGTCAAGGGGGAGGGAGGGGCGCTAGGTATGTGGCCTGGGAGTCAAGGGGGAGGGAGTGGCGCTACGGATGTGGCCTGGGAGTCAAGGGGGAGGGAGTGGCACTAGGGATGTGGCCTGGGAGTCAAGGGGGCGGCAGACTGGGAAAGTTTGGTGAACCAGTCTTCTAGAGAGATGAGGGCAAGTTAGAATATGGGAATTCTCCCTCAATACCTGACACATCTTACTGTCACATTAACAAGAATATATAGAAAGATATCTCCACATATTCCAAACATTCCAGCAATGTAGTCGACTTGAAAAATTTATTGTTTTTTTCTTTTACTCATTTGTACTGATAGGAAGAGCTGATTACTGATTACTAACACTATTGCTGTTATCATTATTATTAGTAACTATCATCATTACTACTATCATTACTACTACTACCATTATCATTACTATAACTAATATTATGATTACTATTATCATTACTATTATTATTATTAGTATTATTACTATTATTATTACTATTACCATTACTACTACAACTATTATCGTTATTGCTACTGATATTATTATTTTTACTATTATTTTCATTACTACTACTATTATTAACATTAATACTAATAATGTTACTATTACTCTTAACTACTACTACTGCTATCATTACTATTATTATTATTATTACTGCTACTTTTATTATCATTACTGCTACTCTTAATATTATTGACATTACTACTAATATTATTATCATTACTACTAATATTATTATCATTACTACTACTATTATTACTATTACTACTATTAACATTACTACCACAACCATCTTTACAATTACTTTAACATTACTACTACTTCTATTATCTTTACTACTATTACCATTACTACTATTATTATTATCACTGCTTCTATTACTGTTATTATTAATACTAATAGTATTACTATTATTATCATTACTATTACTACTATCATCATTACTACTACTACTATTATCATTAGTACTACTACAACTATTATCAGTACTACTACTACTACTACTACTACTACTACTACTACTACTATCATTACTACTACTACTACTATTATCATTACTACTACTACTATTATTGTCATTATTACTACAACTATTATCATTACTACTACTGCTACTACTACTATCATTACTACTACTATTATCATTACTAATAGTACTACTACTATTATCATTACTCCTACTACTACTATTATCATTACTACTACTACTACTATTGTCATTACTACTACTATTACTATTATCATTAGTACTATTACCATTACTACTACTGCTACTACTACCATTACTACTACTATCACTACTACTACTGTTATCATTACTACTACTACTATCATTGCTACTATTATCATTACTACTATTATCATTACTACTATTATTATCATTACTACTACTATTATCATTACTACTACTACTATCATTACTACTATTATCATTACTACTACTATTATCATTACTACTACTATTATCATTATTACTACTACTATCATTACTACTATTATCATTACTACTATTATTATCATTACTACTACTATTATCATTATTACTACTACTATCATTACTACTATTATCATTACTACTACTATTATCATTACTACTACTATTATCATTACTACTATTATCATTACTACTACTATTATCATTACTACTACTACTATCATTACTACTACTATTATCTTTACTACTACTATTATCATTACTACTACTACTATCACTACTACTACTATTATCATTACTACTACTATTATCATTACTACTACTACTATCATTACTACTACTATTATCATTACTACTACTATTATCATTACTACTACTACTATCATTACTACTACTATTATCATTACTACTACTACTATCATTACTACTACTATTATCATTACTACTACTATCATCATTACTACTACCACTATCATTACTACTACTATTATCATTACTACTACTATTATCATTACTACTACTACTATCATTACTACTACTATTATCATTACTACTACTATTGTCATTACTACTACTATTATCATTACTACTACTATCATTACTACTACTATTATCATTACTACTACTATTATCATTACTACTACTATTATCATTACTTTCTACTACTATCATTACTACTACTATTATCATTACTACTACTATTATCATTACTACTTACTATTATACATTACTACTACTATCATTACTATACTATTATCATTACTACTACTATTATCATTACTACTACTATTATCATTACTACTACTATCATTACTACTACTATTATCATTACTACTACTATTATCATTACTACTACTATTATCATTACTACTACTAATGTTATCCGTCAGTGTGATCATGTCCACCGGGAATCGCACAACTTCCTAACGATTTATATATAAAAATTCTCTCGAAATCTTGCATCCGCATACATCATGCTTAATGAATTGTTTTGTAGAGGAAACTGCTATGACTGGTGATACCTTACTGACAGTCACTGAGCTGTTACATAACTGGTGACATATTACTGACAGTCACTGAGCTGTTACATAACTGGTGACACCTTACTGACCATGTTACATAACTGGTGACACTTTACTGACACTGTTACATATCTGGTGACACCTTACTGACACTCACTGACCTGTTACATAACTGGTGACACCTTACTGACAGTCAATGAGCTGTTACATAACTGGCGACATATTACTGACAGTCACTGAGCTGTTACATAGCTTGTGACATCTTACTGACAGTCACTGAGCTGTTACATAACTGGTGACACCTTACTGACACTCACTGAGCTGTTACATAACTGGCGACATATTACTGACAGTCACTGAGCTGTTACATAGCTGGTAACATCTTACTGACAGTCACTGAGCTGTTACATAACTGGTGACACCTTACTGACAATGTTACATAACTGGTGACACTTTACTGACACTGTTACATAACTGGTGACACCTTACTGACACTCACTGAGCTGTTACATAACTGGTGACACCTTACTGACACTGTTACATAACTGGTGACACCTTACTGACACTCACTGTTACATAACTGGTGACACCTTACTGACACTGTTACATAACTGGTGACACCTTACTGACACTGTTACATAACTGGTGACACCTTACTGACAGCATCCCCGCCTTTCCCAGGTCCATGTGTCCAGGAGTCCATCTGTCAGCCTTCAGATATTCTCCCTCTTACACTTCTCCAAGGTATCCTCGCCTTTCCCAGGTCCATGTGTCCAGGAGTCCATCTGTGTCCCTTCAGATATTCCCCCTTCCCCACTTCTCCAAGGTCTACCTCAACAACCAGCATCCCCGCCTTTCCCAGGTCCATGTGTCCAGGAGTCCATCTGTCCGCCTTCAGATATTCTCCCTTTCACACTTCTCCAAGGTATCCTCGCCTTTCCCAGGTCCATGTGTCCAGGAGTCCATCTGTGTCCCTTCAGATATTCCCCCTTCCCCACTTCCCCAAGGTCTGCCTCAACAACCTGTATCCTCGTCTTTTCCAGTTCCATGTGTCCAGGAGTCCATCTGTCCGCCTTCAGATATTCTCCCTTTCCCACTTCCCCAGGGAATCCTCGCCTTTCCCAGGTCCATGTGTCCAGGAGTCCATCTGTGTCCCTTCAGATATTCCCCCTTCCCCACTTCTCCAAGGTCTGCCTCAACAACCAGTATCCTCGTCTTTCCCAGTTCCATGTGTCCAGGAGTCCATCTGTCCGCCTTCAGATATTCTCCCTTTCCCACTTCCCAAGGGTATCCTCTGCTTTCCCAGGTCCATGTGTCCAGGAGTCCATCTGTGTCCCCTCAGATATTCCCCCTTCCCCACTTCCCCAAGGTCTGCCTCAACAACCAGTATCCTCGTCTTTCCCAGTTCCATGTGTCCAGGAGTCCATCTGTCCGCCTTCAGATATTCTCCCTTTCCCACTTCCCCAGGGTATCCTCTGCTTTCCCAGGTCCATGTGTCCAGGAATCCATCCGTGGGCCCCCGGATGTCTCCCCTTCCTCACTTCTCTTAGGATATCTTCCAGTCTCAGCCTTCCCCAGGTTATGTATCCCGAGGTAAGCTCAGCCACCCTCAGTGATCTAGTTAGATGAGAACGAGGTCTTGTCTAGTTGGTCTACGGTAGAGACTGTCCAGGTGGGTGGAATTACAGGAGGGGACACACAGGAAACTGCGTCCTGTAATTACATCACCAAGACAGTCTAGACCGTAGGTCAGCCAGACGCAGCCAAGCTACCGTCCAGTTCCCCCACCAAGGTCTGGCCACTCAGTGAAAATTTGGGAGTTCTATTTATATTATACGGTTCATCTATATTAAATATAAGTTTCTGTACTTAATCAGCAGCTTAAGTGTATTTGTGAATGTTTTATTTAGTGTGGATGAGTGTTCGTGTGTTAATCTGTCTGTCTCACTCCAAGAGAACTGTAATAAGGGTTCAACTTTTAAGTTTTATTCGGTTATTTATCTTATGTATTTGCAAGACGAGACACAATGGAAATAAGTCACTTTATCTGACTTTTTTTTTGGGTTATCCTGGGTAATTTACACTCATATTACTGTGTATGATTATCTGTTTAACTGTTTTTACGTGTACCTAAACGAACTTACACACACTTATTTTTACACTCATTTGAGCATTTCCGTCAACTCAGCTTCCGGATTCACCCTCATATATACACGCACAAAACTATGCACGTGGGCGAGAGCACACACACATACACACATTACACACACACACACACACAACACACACACACACACACACACACACAAAACACACACACACACACACACACACACACACACACACACACATCGGCCTGACGACACTGGAGGACAGGAGGGTCAGGGGAGACATGATAACGACATATAAAAATACTGCGTGGAATAGACAAGGTGGACAAGACAGGATGTTCCAGAGAGGGGACACAGAAACAAGAGGCCACAGTTGGAAGTTGAAGACACAAATGAGTCAGAGAGATAGTAGGAAGTATTTCTTCAGTCATAGAGTTGTAAGGCAGTGGAATAGCCTAGAAAATGACGTAGTGGAGCAGGACCATACACAGTTTTAAGACGAGGTTTGATAAAGCTCATGGAGCGGGGAGAGAGAGGGCCCAGTAGCAACCGGTGAAGAGGCGGGGCCAGGAGCTAAGACTCGATCCCTGTAACCACAAATAGGTGAGTACAAATAGGTGAGTACACACACACACACACACACACACACACACACACACACCACACACACACACACACACACACACTCACACACACTATAAACGTTATGGGATGAAAATATAAATCAGCTGGGGATATTCGATCCTTTGACAAAAAGAATTCAGATGGTCGCTGCTGCACACTGGCCAGTACGACTCTATGATACTATGTTATGTTCTAATGTTCTGTGATGTGTGAATGTCAGTCAAAATGTTTAAATGTTAGCATTTATTATACCATGAATGGTGTGGCACACAATGTTATTTCTTCAATCCTAATGTTTGTGTTATAAATAATACTTAACTTTAATGTTTAGGTGATGTTTAAGTCGTAACTGAACATTATCCTGCTCATACTATTTAAAAGTAGTAAACTTCCATTTGTGAATAACTGTTAACTTAATTATTTTTCAGTTGTTAACATTTTGTTAAGAGTTGTAGTGAATTCATACTCAAATAAATTCCAAGAAGTGCTGCAGAAAGTATTAAAGAAAATCCAAAAATATTTCCTTATAAATAGAGCATTTGAAGAATGTCAAGAACTCCAGAAGAAACTTGACAGTACAACAACTATTATAAACAATTAGACAACGTCCAATATCTGTTTTTTTTTTTAATTTGAAGACGTTTCACCCAGCAATGGCTTTATCAATACAATATATTATGTAAAGTAAAGACCAGCAAATTAAAGATACCCAGATTTTTCACATGTGTCTAATTCTTCATTGTGTCGCTATTGTTAACCATTGTTATAATATTTAACAACAATTATTGCAGTAATAGGCAGCAACACAAAACATTACTAACTAATAAGTAATTACATTTAGTTAATTATCATAGAAACTGTACGAAATAATAAGATTAAGACGATTAAGTTTAACCAGTAAACAAAAGTGTAATAATTCCCGGATAACATTATTGTAAATGTAACTCTTGAGTGATTGTCATTAAGGTGTTACCAGTTATGTAACACCTCAGTGTTTGTCAATAAGGTGTTACCAGTTATATAACACGTCAGTGATTGTCAGTAAGGTGTTACCAGTTATGTAACGCCTGATTGACTGTCAGTAAGGTGTTACCAGTTATGTAACACCTCAATGACTGTCAGTAAGGTGTTACCAGTTGTGTAAACACCTCAGTGACTGTCAGTAAGGTGTTACCAGTTGTGTAACACCTCAGTGACTGTCAGTAAGGTGTTACCAGTTGTGTAACACCTCAGTGACTGTCAGTAAGGTGTTACCAGTTGTGTAACACCTCAGTGACTGTCAGTAAGGTGTTACCAGTTGTGTAACACCTCAGTGACTGTCAGTAAGGTGTTACCAGTTGTGTAACACATCAGTGACTGTCAGTAAGGTGTTACCAGTTGTGTAACACCTCAATGACTGTCAGTAAGGTGTTACCAGTTGTGTAACACCTCAGTGACTGTCAGTAAGGTGTTACCAGTTGTGTAACACCTCAGTGACTGTCAGTAAGGTGTTACCAGTTGTGTAACACCTCAGTGACTGTCAGTATGACAATTTCATCTACAAAACTAAACATGATGAATGTGAGTGCAAGATTAGGAGAGAATTTTTATATAGAAATTGTTGGGAAGCAACGTGATTGCAGTTGGATATGACTTTAGTAGTAGTAGTAATGATAGTAGTAACGATAAAAGTAGTAGTAGTATCGATAATAGTAGTAGTAATGATAATAGTAATAGTAGCAATGATAGTAATAATGATGATGGTAGTGCTAGTAATAATGATAACAACAATAGTGTTAATTCTAGCAGTAGCACAAACTCTTCTTTTGTCCTTCCTATTAAATATTTATGAAGGTTTGTCACCATATATGAGTAAAAAGTCTTTCCACCGTCCCCAGGAAGAGGGGGGGAGGGGGTAAGGTACCACCCACTTTGGGAATCACTTATCTAGACAATTATAAAGGTCGCTAGAATGTAGGTATTCCTTCTCAGCACATAGCATATATACTCCCTGTGATGCCATTATAATAATTCCCAAACAGTAATGGATAGAAAGAACGTCTGTTTAAAGGCACACACACAAATGTTCAATCTGATACAGAGTAAAGCAACTGAACTTTAAAAGTAAAAATATATGTTTTTTTTTTAAATTTATTCTCAGAACTGTAAGTAATGTTTGCTACAGATCTCTGTAAATATTTATGTATGGTAACAAACATGTGTTTCCAGAAAATTAAATACTGAAGTAACCCGTCAAGAAAGAACATAAAAGCTGTTTCTTGCTAACTTACATAAATTTGTATATATATATATATATATATATATATATAATATATATATATATATATATATATATATATATATATATATATATATATATATATATATACAAATTTATGTAAGTTAGCAAGAAGCAGAGCCGACCTTAGTGGAAAACTCCCTTGAATTTACATTGACAAATAACGTTGCTCAAGAGAGTGTTTCGACCAAATTATGTTTCGAAGATTTGACACACGCTTCAGAGCAAACTTTCATTTACAATGGTCAATGTTTCGCTCTTGGCTTCAACGTGTCTCTTTCTCACTACTGACTCACGAAATTGCATTGACCTGGAGTTTTACGATTCCCTCGATATTGGTTGCAACCTTACCCTCCTCCCCTCCCCTCGTTCCGTGGTTTCTTCACTTACAAAGCTCTGGAGAGCGAAACATTTATACAATAAAATGTCACGTTACTTGAACAAGTGTTTTTTTTTTATCTAACAATGGAACTGTTATGGAGGTGCTGGACATAACAAATTGAAAATGAAAACTCGTCTATGGTGTCAACCTGCCATTCAGTTGTCAATCATGAGGATTGTCCTTTAATATTATTCAAACCATCTTTAGGCAGGTTTAGAAATGGGTTCTACAAGTGGATCAGTGTGACGGGCTGGATCAGTGTGACGGGCTGGATCAGTGTGACGGGCTGAATCAGTGTGACGGGCTGGATCAGTGTGACGGGCTGGATCTTAGTATTCCACCGTGTTTTTATGTTTCTCGTTGTAATCAAATATTTTCCCGTGGCAATAATTATAGTCGCTGTCTGCCAACCATTAATTCACTGCAACACTGCCTCGTACTGTGTCAACCGAAGCAACACTCACTGCAACACTGCCTCATACTATGTCAAAGGAAGCAACACTCACCGCAACACTGTCTCATACTGTGGAAGAATAAGATAATGTGCAACACATGGATGTCTTATTATTGAAATGTATCGCAGGAAATTTCTTCAGTCGAATACTGAGGAGATTATTATACTGGAGACAGTGGAAGTAGTGGAGATTGTGAGGTGTTTTGGTCTGCAGATTTGATAGTTGTTCAGTCCCTCGGTCTTGTTGGAAATTGTTCAGTCCCTCAGCCTTGATGCTCTCCACCACTATGCAAAGGCCACTAAATATTAGGTGTCCAGTGAGAACACTAGAGATGTCGCCTCTAATGCTGGGCTCATTAGGGGAGTGGTAAGCTCAAAGACTTATTTCATTCTCCTGCTATGGCTTCCAGAGTTTAGCTAGCTTCCCGGGAGACTTCCTTGACTACCCGGGTTTGAATCTCGATCAGTGGCAATATGTTCTTTGCATATAATCACTTGTTTCTGTGGATACAATGATTTGTGAACTGCTCCTAAGAGTGAAATTCAAATGGTGGATCTCCCATTTGGATACCAGTCTTCCATTCCACACATCCCAAGGCTTCAACCAAATTTTCACCCGTCATCTGCAAGTGGCAGCAGAAATCGCGATTCGTCAGACCAGGAAAAGATTTTCATATCTTCACTTGTTCACTTATGATGAGTTTGTGCCCACTGTAGCCTCAGTTTTCTGTTCTTCACTGACAGAAGTGAAACCAGTGTGGTCTTCTGCTGCTGTCACCCATCCATTTCAAGCTTCAGTGTGCTTTGCATTCAAAGATGCTCTTCTGGCCACCATGGTGTAAATTTTTTTTTTTTTAGTTACTATCGTCTTTCTGTCAGCCTGAACTAGTCTGGCCATTCTCTGGCCTCTCTTAATAACAAGGCTTTTTCGTGCACAGAACTCTCTCTCCCTGGATGGTTTGTGTTTTTCTCTAGAGACTTTATGTAAAATCCCCCGTCGGGAACCAACAGTCATTCCAACGTCAGGTCTTTCAGTAAAAATACCAGGTGTTATAGATGTATCTAATTCATCTAAGGAAATTGTTGAACCCAAGAACTCCAGGGGGGGGCCTTCC
>NC_069399.1:10726119-10748575 GCF_026875155.1 Cherax quadricarinatus | reverse complement strand
AAAGAGAGCAAATGTAAGGGGTGGGTGAGATGTTATAAACCCAAATTTTGTTGAAAATAAGAAAAAGTTTTGGAGTGAGATTAACAATTAAGGAAGCCTAGAGAACAAATGGATTTGTCAGTTTAAAAATAGGAGAGGAGAGTTATTAAATGGAGAGTTAAGGTATTGGGAAGATGGAGAGAATATTTTGGGGAAATTGTTAAATGTTTGATGAAAATAGGGAAGCTGTGATTTCGTGTATAGGGAAAGGAGGAATAACATCTTGTAGGAGTAAGGAAGAGCCAGTTGTGAGTGTGGGGGAAGATCGTGAGGCAAGTAGGTAAAAATTAAAGAGGGTAAGGCAGCCGGGATTGATGGGAATAAAGATGAAATGTTAAAAGCGGGTGGGGATAAAAGTTTTGTAGTGGTTGGTGCAATTATTTAATAAATGTATGGAAGAGGGTAAGGCACCTAGGGATTGGCAGAGAGCATGCATATTCCCCTTGTAAAAAGGCAAAGGGGACAAAAGAGAGTGAAAAAATTATAGAGGGATAACTCTGTTGAGTATACCGGGTAAAGTGTAGGGTTTAGATTTATTATTGAAAGAATTAAGAGTAAGACGGAGAATAGGAAAAGCAGATGAACAAGGAGGCTTTAGGAAAGGTAGGGGTTTTTTGGACCAGGGTTTACAGTGAAACATATAATTTGAACAGTATTTAGATAAGGCTAAAGAGGTCTTTGTGGCATTTATGGATTTGGAAAAGGCGAATGGCAGGATGGTTTAGGGGGGCAATGGGGCAGATGTTGCAGGTGAAAGGGTGTATGAGGTGGGTTACTGAAAGCAGTGAAGAGTTTTTACGAGGATAGTGAGGCTCAAGTTAGAGTATGTAGGAAAGAGGGAAATTATTTCCCAGTAAAAGTAGGCCTTAGACAAGGATGTGTGATGTCACCGTGGTTGTTTAATATTTTTATAGATGGGGTTGTAAGAGAAGTAAATGCGAGGGTCTTGACAAGAGGTGTGGAGTTAAAAGATAAAGAACCCACATAAAGTGGAGTTCACAAGTTGCTCTTTGCTGATGACACTGTGCTCTTGGGAGATTCTGAAGAGAAGTTGCAGAGATTGGTGGATGAATTTGGTAGGGTGTGCAAAAGAAGAAAATTAAAAGTGAATGCAGGAAAGAGTAAGGTTATGAGGATAACAAAAAGATTAGGTGATGAAAGATTGGATATCAGATTGGAGGGAGAGGGAAATGGAGGAGGTGAATGTATTCAGATTTTGGGAGTGGACGTGTCAGCGCATGGGTCTATGAAGGATGAGGTGAATCATAGAATTGATGAGGGGAAAAGGGTGAGTGGTGCATTTAGGAGTCTCGGGAGACAAAGAACTTTGTCCTTGGAGGCAAAAGGGGAATGTATGAGGGGGAGTATAGTTTTACCAACCTCTTATATGGGTGTGAAGCATGGGTGATGAATGTTGCAGCGAGGAGAGGCTGGAGGCAGTGGAGATGTCGTGTCTGAGGGCAATGTGTGGTGTTGAATATAATGCAGAGAATTCGTAGTTTGGAAGTTAGGAGGAGGTGCGGGATTACCAAACTGTTATCCAGAGGGCTGAGGAAGGGTTGCTGAGGCGGTTCGGACATGTAGAGAAGAATGGAGCGAACAGAATGACTTCAAGAGTGAAATCAGTCTGTAGTGGAAGGAAGGCGGGGTAGGGGTCGGCCTGGGAAAAGGGTTGGAGAGAGGGGGTAAAGGAGGTCTTGTGTGCGAGGGGCTTGGACTTCCAGCAGGCATGCGTGAGCGTGTTTAATAGGAGTGAATGGAGACGAATGGTTTTTAATACTTGACGTGCTGTTGGAGTGTGAGCAAAGTAACATTTATGAAGGGGTTCAGGGAAACCGGCAGGCCGGACTTGAGTCCTGGAGATGGGAAGTACAGTGCCTGCACTCTGAAGAAGGGGTGTTAATGTTGCAGTTTAAAAACTGTGGTGTAAAGCACCCTTCTGGCAAGACAGTGATGGAGTGAATGATGGTGAAAATTTTTCTTTTTCGGGCCACCCAGCCTTGGTGGGAATCAGCCGGTGTGATAATAAAAAAAAAAATAATGATCGAGGTGTATAAATGGAAAACAAGAATAAATAGAAGGGATGTAAGTAGCATGCTGAAAAATTCCAGCCTGGACAGGACTCGCAGCAATGGTTTCAAGTTGGAAAAATTCAGATTCTGGAAGGATATAGGAAAGCACTAGTTTGGTAATAGAGTTGTGGATGAGAGGAACAAACTCCCGAGTGCAGTTATAGAGGCTAAAACGTTGTGTAGTTTTAAAAATAGGTTAAATACATGAGTGGGTGTGGGTAGGTGTGAGTTGGACCTGACTATCTTGTGCTGCTGGGTCTGGTGCCGTGCTCTTTCCTTTAGTGGGGGTGACCAGACTGGGTGGGTCATTGGGCTAATCAGGGGGGGGACATGGACCTGCTCTGCATGGGTCAGAAGGCCTGTTGCAGTGTTCCTTCTTTCTTATGTTCTTATTCAGCCACACTGTGTAGCCTTGGATGATAGGAACGCAGGTCTTTCACAACTGCAGAGATGAGGGGTAGCTGCCTGGGTTTAGTCACATTAAGGTAAGTAGATCGTGGGTGACGTCTCTGAACCAAAGTTGGGTTCCTCTCCTTCAAACCTCTGTAGTTGCCAGATGACCCTAGCTGGCAGTCCAAGCTAGAAAGAGACAAAAGTTACCCACCGCTCGATAAATCACTCTCCATAAGTGTTAGGCATTGAAAAGACTGGTGAGGATATAAAGACAAGATTTAAAAATGAAAGTCAGGGCAGGAAGAACTAAATCTCAAAATTAAATGAAAGTGAAGCTTTTAACCAATATATCAATTAAGACAGGAGCAGAGGCACCTACTTACAGATGTGTTGGGAGCTGCTAGTCAAGTGATTATCCATTTGGATGGAGTCCCACACGTCACCTCTCAGTGTGGAGAAAAGGGGGGGGGAAGCAGGAGCTAGACACTGACCCTACTTTAACAAGCAGACTGCCAAACAAACCATCGTCACCATATATTCGCTCGCTACTCCTATCTGTTGAACTTTTCCCTCACACAGTGTCAACAGTCCTTGCTAGAGAGCTTCTCTCAAGAAGGTGAACTTTATAAACATTTTCATACTGGCAGAGAGAAGTGGAGACAAATGGTTTATGTGACCACGTGTTGTTGGAATGTGAGTACGATAACATTTATGAAGAAATTCCAATAATGTCAATAACGACTATATTTCATGCATCACTTTAGTTGTTTAACTTTTCTATGAAAAAAAAAATGTACGCATAGCTTAGCTATGCGTACATGCGTACATGCGTACATGCGTACATGCGTACCTTCACAGTAAGTACCTCTTTCGTACCTATCTTCCACTCTTCTCTACTTTCTCTTCCTCTATTCTTATGTTCTTGGTAATAGTTCAGATTTTTTATTTAAATACAATTAACTTGAATTAAATAATTTGTGTACAAAAGTGTACCGGAAGCGACTCTGACCTTAGTTTTTTATGTTTAAAGCCTCTTCTTGCAGCCGAGAAAATACACATTATTACGTATTATTATTATTATTATTATTATTATTATTATTATTATCATTCTTATTATTATTATTATTATTATTATTATTACTAAACCCACTGTCTGTGTAGGGTCTGGGTATAGCACTGTGATAGCCTCTTGGTTGCCCTGGGAGAAGAGTGCCCTAAGGAACACACGTCACGTGATCCACAAGGACCTCCGTGTCTACCACCTGATTTCCTCGTTCCCCTACTCTAATGGAGGTCCCCAGGTGGCTCTTGTCGACGTCTGGGTGCCTGGAGAAGGTCAAGTATGGAACAACTCACTTTATACTGACAAATTTAAGGTACGTTAAATAATATCAACTGGTTGTATAACTTTTTCTCTTCCTGTATAAAACAAAAAGACACAATACCATGGCTGGAACAACACAAAATAACAAACTACTGTCATTTCGCCCTACATCATATCTTGTATACTTATTTATCCTCTTTTTCTTAAAATATGTATTACCTATAACTAAACCCCTTTCTATACAAAGTTCAGTCAAAGGGCTCCCATTATCATTTACACCTGGCACCCCAAACTTACCTACCACACCCTCTCTAAAAGTTTCTCCTACTTTAGCATTCAGGTCCCCTACCAAAATTACTCTCTCACTTGGTTCAAAGGCTCCTATACATTCACTTAACATCTCCCAAAATCTCTCTCTCCTCTGCATTCCTCTCTTCTCCAGGTGCATACACGCTTATTATGACCCACTTCTCGCATCCAATCTTTACTTTAATCCACATAATTCTTGAATTTACACATTCATATTCTCTTTTTCCTTCCATAACTGATCATTTAACATTACTGCTACCCCTTCCTTTGCTCTAACTCTCTCAGATACTCCAGATTTAATCCCATTTATTTCCCCCCACTGAAACTCCTCTACCCCCTTCAGCTTTGTTTCGCTTAGGGCCAGGACATCCAACTTCTTTTCATTCATAACATCAGCAATCATCTGTTTCTTGTCATCCGCACTATATCCACGCACATTTAAGCATCCCAGTTTTATAAAGTTTTTCTTCTTCTCTTTTTTAGTAAATGTCTACAGGAGAAGGGGTTACTAGCCCATTGCTCCCGGCATTTTAGTCGCCTCATACGACACGCATGGCTTACGGAGGAAAGATTCTTTTCCACTTCCCCATGGACAATAGAAGAAATAAAGAAGAACAAGAGCTATTTAGAAAAGGAGAAAAACCTAGATGTATGTATATATATATATGCATGTGCGTGTCTGTGAAGTGTGACCAAAGTGTAAGTAGGAGTAGCAAGATATCCCTGTTATCTAGCGTTATCTAATTATCTAGCGTTATCTAATTCTACGCCTCTCGAGAGAGTGCAGATTCAGGGCCCTCAGTTTATCCTAATAGGGAAGATTTCTGATACATGGGATCAACTTTGTCATCCTCCTCTGTACGTTTTCCAGAGCACTTATATACATTCTATAATACGGTGACCAGAACTGAGCAGCATAATCTATGAGGCCTAACTAAGGATATATAGAGTTGAAGAACAACCTGAGGACTTCTATTATTTATACTTCTAGATATGAAGACAAGAATTCTGTTAGCTTTATTGCGAACACTAATGCACTGTTGTCATGGCTTTAGATTACTGCTAACAAGAACTCCTAAATCCTTTTCGCAATCAGTAGTATTAAGATCTACATTATTTAGTTTATATGTCGCATGGTTATTTAATTGTCCAACATTTAGAACTTTGCATTTGTCTATATTAAACTGCATCTGCCACTTCTCCGACCATTGCATCAGTCTATTCAAATCATCCTGGAGAGCTCTAGTGTCCTCATTAGAATGAATTGGACGGCCTAGTTTGGTGTCATCAGCAAATTTGCTTATATCGCTATTTATTCCCTCATTTATGTCATTATGTAAATTGTGAACAACAAGGGGCCCAGCACTGACCCCTGCGGAACCCCACTTGTGACGTACCCCCATTCTGACTTCTCTCCATTTATGCAAACTCTCTGCTGCCTTTTTGTCAGCCATGCCTCTACCCAGGAAAAAAATTCTCCTATTTCGTGTGCCTTAAGTTTCCTCAACAGCCTCTGATGTGGAACTCTATCGAAAGCCTTACTGAAGTCCATATACACAATATCATATTCATTACCATGATCTGCCTCCTCAAACACCTTAGTGAAAAAGTTAGTAAATTCGTAAGAATTGACCTCATCGCTCTCGGGCCGTGAGGTTGTGCTACGCCTTGCTCCTGCATTCGTCACTCAACCTTGGTGGAGGACGGACGTTGGCTGTTGTACTTCTGTCTGTTGGTAGCACTGCGAGATTTTCTCAAGATGGCGCAGGCTGTCAGGAGATGTGTCAACACTGTGTGCATAGAAGTGCTGAAAGGTGCTGTGTATAATACAAATGCATCTGTTCTACTGCCTGCTATCTAACGAGATACATATGGAATCAACAATGAAGATCTGTACGGCATTGCCTTAAACGGCTCAACGAGAATATTCGTGAAATTCGTGACGACAGTGACGTATGACAAGATGGTGGATCAGTACCAGGATGTGTATATAACGGCTAACCCTGGTTTGGAAGTGAGAATGAGGGACGTGTCTAAGTATTATACTTGAGTAAAAATACGGAATGTCCCCTTTGAGGCGGATGAAGATGACATTAAAGCGTCGTTTGAGGAATATGGACTGGTACATCAAGCAACGATTGGATGATGGTCAGATGGTATGTATGCGTGACTGCGTGAGGGATCTTTCACTCTCAAAATGTCCTTGCAGCGATCCATGCCTTCATTTGTGGCTTTGAGTGATTTTAAAACTCAGGTATATGTCACATATGCAGGGCAAAGGAGAACCTGTCGATTCTGTGGTGCATTTGAACATGTGGCTGCACAGTGTCCACGACGTTCGTCGACTGGGACACAGGGAGCAGGGACAGGAGGGGAAAATGAAAGAGAGGTGATATCCCAGTCTACAGGAGAACATATTCAGGCACGTAGGACGTGGAGTGAGATTGTGGATGACAATCCAGAGGAGTGTGCTAGGTTACCGAAGGTAACACAGGACGTTGAGAAAATATGTATGGAGGAAGAGGTGGAACAAGTGGATTTGGGTAGTGAAGTGTCGGCTGCTATAAATAATGTTATACAGGAATTTTTGGATGATCAGCATGAAGCTGTAATGCTGAATATAGGCTTGCATGAGCAACATATGAATCAGGGAGGGGTACATGAGGGAGGCAATGTGAGTAGGAGGGATGGGCAAACACAAGGGCTTTGTGAAACTGTAGTTGAAATACACAAGGAAGGCAGTCCGAAAGAGATGCTCACTGTTGCGGCTTCACGTAAGAGGGAGGCAGTTGCCTCGGATAGCGATGATATTCTTAGGCCTGCACAACGTTCGGGTAAAAAACAAACAGTGGATGTGGCTAGGAAAGTCTTGGGGTAGGGGGGGGTAAGGGGAAGGTGACAGACCTGAATGGGAATGGACATAGTGAAAAGAATACTGATCAAAATCGTAAAGAAACACATGGTAAGAGATCGAATGGTAAGACTCCGTTAGCATTTTTAAGTGTTTAACATTGAATATAAATGGCCTCAGGGCCGAAGTGAAGAGGAGGATGTTCAGTGCCTTTTTAAGGCGATATGGGGTACAGGTTATTCTTTTACAAGAGCATAATTTTAAGTTAGGTCGGGATTTATTAGTTGAAGGGTACAAAGTTTATGCTGGGTATACAGGTAAACTCAAGGGAGGTGCTGCTGTTTTAATAGCGGAGATCAGTCCATTTCACATGTTACACTGGGAAGAAGGGGGGATGGGAGACTAGTAAGAGTGGATGGTACATGGGGTGATGTTCCAGTGTGTTTAGCAAGTGTTTAAATGCCTGCAGACAGTAATAGGCGCGTAAAGGAAGATTTTTTGAGGGATGTTCTTATTTATCATATGCGAGGGCTTCCTACATATACATTCTTTGGGGGGTATTGGAATTGTGTGATCTGTAGGAAGGATGTGGAGCCGAGAGGAGCCAGGAGTGTGTTGGGGGTCCTACGGGATGTATTAGGGGGAGTCGGATTAGTAGATGTAGCGAGTGGGGAGGGGTGGGTGGTGGAGCAAAGATTTAATTGTTGATGTTTTATAACCTGGGTGGTTAAGGGGAAGCGAGGAGGCTTATCAAATCGGTTAGGTATTTTTATATTATTCTGTTGAGCAAGTGCGATAATCTTGGAAATATACTGTTAAATCATATATCATGTGATATTATGTGTCAACCTATTTAAATATGGGTAATTACTGTATTAATGTGATAATATGTTTCCCTTAAGTTAATAGTTGTTATTAAATGCACTGTGTCTTTGGTGTTACTGTTTCACCAATACTTATATAATTATCATTTAGGTTTATTCATATATGAATGTGGGGGAAATAGGTGTAATTACCTACAGAGAATTCTTTATTTCGGGGTGAGGGGGGCAATAAATGTGTAATAAGTTTAAGTCAGTATATAGCAGTTAATATTTGTATTAATTCTTAAAAAAAATCCTAAGACAGGAACGCCCCTTTGTAAAACCGTGTTGAGATTCATTAATCAATCTATGCCTATCAAGATGGCTACGAATTGCTTCTGCAATTATTGATTCCATAAATTTTCCCACTATGGAGGTAAGGCTTATTGGTCTATAGTTCGAAGCCAAGGACCTCTCACCTGCCTTGTAAGTAGGTATTACATTTGCCATTTTCCACTTATCAGGCACTATGCCAGTTTGTAGTGATATGTTAAAAAGATTAGCCAAAGGTATGTTAAGTTCCTCTTTACATTCCTTTAACACCCTTGCAAACAGTTCATCAGGGCCTGGGGATTTGTAAGGTTTTAGTTTCTCTATTTGTCTGAGGACCATGTCACTAGTTACCGCAATCGTACATAGTTTATTATCATCCTGTTCTGCATAATCTATTATTTCTGGAATTTCGCTAGTACTTTGCTGGGTAAAAACTGAGAGGAAGTAGGAACTGAAAATTTCACACATATCCTTATCACTGTCAGTGATCTGACCAGAGTTACTCTTAAATGGGCCTATCTTATCCTTAATCTTACTTCTGTATACCTGAAAGAACCCTTTTTGGGTTAGTCTTCGAATCCCTTGCGACCTTAGCCTCATAATCCCTCCTTGCTTTTCTTATTCCTTTCTTTATTTCTCTCTTTAATTGAATATATTGGTTTCTTAACTGCCCATCCCCTCTTTTGATACGCCTATATAGGCCTCTCTTTTGACCAGTGGGATATTTTAATCTATTGTTCATCCATTTGGGATCATTTTTGTAAGATCTAATTTCCCTACTCGGAACAAAAGTTGTCTGGGCAGCTAGAACTATGCTCTGAAAAACGTCATATTGGCAACTAAGATCACCTACCTGACCCATAGTCAGGACATCTCAATTTAGCCCACCCAGGTAATTTTTCTGTCCCATGAAATCGGTCAAGCGAAGATCTGGGACAGAGATTTGATTGCAGTTATCTGGGTAGTTCCATGATATATTGAAACTAAGTGATTTGTGATCACTTTCCCCAAGCTCATCATTAACGTCAAGATTATTAATTAGTGGCACTTTGTTGGCAAGAATCAAGTCAAACAGATTGTTTCCTCTAGTTGGTTCTGTCATATACTGTTCTAAAAAGCAATCCTGAACCGTATCAAGAAAGTCACTATACTTAAGATTTACTGTTATATTGTTCCAATCAATTTGTCTAAAGTTAAAATCTCCCATTAACACAATATTTTCATATCTAGATGCCTTATGAATTTCGTCCCATAACAGCTTACTGCACTCTCTATCAAGGTTTGGGGGCTTATACATCACACCCAAAATTAATTTGTCACGATCCTCGAGAAACTGAAGCCAAACAGATTATGTGTTTAATGTTTCTAATCTTATATCATGTCTAGGACAACAATTTAAATTTTCTCTGACTTACATCGCCACTCCACCACCCTTCCTGTTGACCCTATCAGTATCGAATAGTTTATAAACTTGTATGCTGTTTTCAGAACGCATTTCTCTATCTTTTAGGTTGAACCAGGTCTCTGCTATACCAATAATGTCTATATTTACCTACACTAGCAAGTAATCGTAGCTCATCTATCTTATTTCTTAGACTCCTACTATTTGTATAGTAAACCTTAAGGGAGCTAGTCACTCATTGCCCTCTACTATCTCTCTTTGTTGATCAACTGATTTGCCATTACTAGCAATTTTATTTTGAGTATTGTCTTTTAAACATATCCCTGAGGTATCCCGGTAATAACTGCTGTTTTTAAACCTAATACTGCAGCCTGATTGTTTCCCACAAGCACCCATACCTCTATAATCTATCAGTTTAAATTCCCAGACAAGTCATCAATTACCCTCTCAATCGAATTGACTAATGCAACCACTCCAGCTCCAGAGAGATGAACCCCATCCCTTGCATACATATCACGTTTGCCATAGAATAGGTCTCAGTTATCTATGAATGGGATTGCAAGTTCCTTGCAGTACCTGTCTAGCCAGCAATTTATACCAGCTGCACTAGACATCCATTCATTGCCCACTCCCTTTCTAGGCAAGATGCTACATATGACTGGGATCCCTCCCTTAGACCTAACTAAAAATAAATAACTAACTACTTCATGGCTGACCTGTACTTATCCAGGAGCTCCTGTCTCCTGCCCTTCCCAATGTCATTACCCCCAGCACTAAGACAGATAATGGGCTTGTTCCCATTACCTGTCATAATATTATCCAACATGTTGACTGTCACCAACACCAGCTCCTGGAAGGCACACTCTGTGTCTGACCTTTCTGTCTCTGTTACAAAATGCACAGTCCATATATCTTACCTGAGAATCTCTTACTATTAAAATATTCTTACCTTTATTAACAGGGGAATCAGTGGTACCTTCAACCTCAGTAACCACTGAAGTACACTTGTCCTGGAGAACAGAGAATCGATTTCCTACCTTCACATCTCTGTTAACCCTCCTTATCTTCATTCTTCCTGAACTGTGAACCACTTGCCACTTAAAGCGGCTGCCACTATCACTGCTGGTGACCATTTCCTCCTTACCAGCTAAATCCTTCTCATGCTCACTCCCAAACTCATCTAGGCGAAGCTTCAGCCTCCTATTTTCCTCCTAAAGAAGTAGAGCCTCCTTCTTCAACACCTGAACCTGAGATTCTAAAACACTACAACAAGCCATGGTGCTTGGTGGTTGGGTTGTCACGTACCAGCTGTGACACCCCGTACCCCTCATCAACAACGGCTATAATTTCTGCAATGCGCTGTCAAATTAGCGTTGAATTAAATTATCATTTTCATATTTCATTTTTCATTTTCCTTCGAAACAGGATAAACGCTCATGCTTGTTTTACATTTTCAATTCTTACAATAGTTTTTATATTTGCATATTATTGTTATTTTTCTATTACTTTTCCTACGGAGGAGCCAGCCTTGGTAATACTTGCATAAGATCTTACAGGGCTTAGTAAACCTTCACACACACTGTCCCCAAGACTCAAAATGTCTGTCTCGCAAGTGGCTTCTACAACACTTTCAGGAGTAAAAACTGTAAAACCTGAAGTAAATATAAATTGCAAATTACCTGATCGTTGGTCATTGATTCGCTTATTAACCGTAAGTCAACTGTCCCTGATTTCCCTACCTAGTATCAGTGGCCACGTGATTAGGGACAAAATACAGTAAATAGTATCACCAACGGTTCTGCCAGAAACTCGTATCCACGATTCGTTATAAGTCCTCTGAAGCACCTAACTACCAGGTAACGCTGGGAAACCGTGTTGGATTCAAGAGACAGAAACATGTATGGAGGTAGATGAATGGTTCAAAGAACCGACATGTTGTTAAATTAGACACATGTGCAACTCATGGGTATCTTGATTGAGGAAACGTTTCGCCACACAGTGGCTTCATCAGTCCATACAAAGGATAAACTTGAAGAACAGTAGGAGAATGAGGTAATCAGTCCCTCAGCCTTGAGTCGATGTGGTCAGTCCATCAATCTTGAATAGAATACGGCATAGGAGCGGAGAAGCAGCTTATAAACCGTATGACAGGAGAGGTGCAGCAGTCATAGGTGGTGTCACATTTGTCCAATGTGGAAGTAGGTCGTGCCCAAGAATTAGGCAAGCGAAGAATTCCCAAGTATTAAGATCCCAAGAAGTTGCAGTGTCTGACAGGATTGTAGATGAATGGTTCAAAGAACCGAAACGTTTCCTCAATAAAGATACCCAAGAGTTGCACATGTGTCTAATTTAACAACATGTCGGTTCTTTGAATCATTCATCTACAATCCTGTCAGACACTGCAACTTTTTGGGATCTTAATACTTGGGAATTCTTCGCTTGCCTAACCCTTGGGCACGACCTACTTCCACATTGGACAAATGTGACACCACCTACGACTGCTGCACCTCTCCTGCCATACGGTTTATAAGCTGCTTCTCCGCTCCTATGCCGTTTCTATTCAAGATTGATGGACTGACCACTTCGACTCAAGGCTGAGGGACTGATTCGAACCCATACCACTTGAAATTGTTTCACACCCTCCCTCTAAGACTTCCATGAATGGTCCCCTACCTGCCCGTTCTTCCAACCAGGATTTATACATTCTCTTGGAAAAAGGATAGAGCAAAGTATGATGACTAAGTGCTCAAACCAGCTCAGCAGCTTTTCCGCTCTCTGAATTAAACACGTTTTAAAAAGTAGTACAGTGAGGAATACTAGTATTAGATAAGTACCGAAAAAGTTGTGTTGATCTAGAGTGGTGAGGGGAAGCACAGATCCCGTGTAGACCAGCATTATCTTGCTTGCATTCTGGAACTACTTGCCACTCTGTACCGCCATCGTCACCCGGCCCACATCCTTCACGTCAAAAAATACTAATATTACTACTGATAAACAATAAATAATTATGGTGCAAGACCTGTATACGGGTAAATTATGGTCTCTGAACGTTGAAGCGATGAGGCGGCTAGAGGGTGTTTATTAATGATTTGATCCACGGAAGGGAAAATAACTCCAATTCCTTGCATAAAGAGTCCTTAAACTCAAGGACCGTGAGGTCTTACCTGGAGGCGAGCGAAAATAACAAAAGCGACGCAAAAGGCGTCTGCGTGGTGATGGGTGGCAGTGAGCACAGTGTATGGAGGTGAAGTGAGCAGGAAGGAGTCCATCTCCCACAGTATGGTAGCATCACCCAGGCTTGACACCACAGCATCCACCACCTGGGGACACACCAATGGGTCGGGTTTAAAGCCCATCGACTACACGAGGGTCATTGTGCCTTCAATAAACATTTACAACATCACTGAAGAATAATTTATTCTCTAAAACATGGATTAACGTAATCGCTCAGACACCTCTGTGTAAATATTTAATATGCTAAAAACGGAGCTTTAAAAACCCGAAAACCCAACCCCAACCCTTTGGAGACGGGAAAAAACAGGGGGGGAACAGGACACAGGGGGTCACATCAAGTGAAAGTGATAGCAACAAACAGTGAAAAAGAATTGTGTACAGTTCAGAAATTTATTAAAGGAAATTTTCGCCATGGTACTTCATCATCCATTAAGTGAAGAAACTACTCGGAAAACTTTTTCCTTTAAAGAAAATGTCCTGAACTGAGCCCAATATCCTTTTTCCACACAAAGGGAGGTTAACCTAATTCCGTGAAAGAGCCCCTCGCTAGTGTCAAGTAATTTCCCCTTAAAGGGGGGGTTTTACATTTTTTTATAGCAACAGGAAACGTGAACATCACAAACCCTACGGGGCATTACGTTGCGAAAAATTGCGTTTAATATCTTACTTTTTTTTTTCTGATACTAAAGTTTTTAATTTAAAGGGGATCATTCCGCCTCGAAAAGGGAGACAATTAATTGGAAACAAGGATGGGACAACAAATATTATGGGGCCCCAAAAGCTCAAGTAACCCCCGGGAAGAGTAAACTCCCTTATAGCATCCAGCTAAATGACGGTCAGCAAGGTGAGATCATGTTGGCCCCCTCTTTTGCGGAGGATCCCTCCCCTCTCCCGGGATGAACTTTCAAAAATTCCCCAAGACCGCAGTGTAGGTCCAGTTTCTGAAATCCCCCCGGGGTCTGGTTCTTTCCCGCTTTGTCTTCAGTTAAATGTATTTTCCCCAAAGGCGAATCGTGGTCACGGTTTTGTTTCTGCAGCTGTGATAACGGGGTGCGTGAGGCTTGCGAACTTGGACCTTTTGTCCGGTAGGATTGTATACGACGCCGGGAAAAATTTGGTTACTAATGACGGTAGTAAATCATGGGTGATAATGACCTCTTGACTGTGTGCTTGTCTGCTGGGGGATTTTTTGCGAGTCGTCTGCTTTTAAATTGTTTATATAATCTGCTGGAAATTTTTGTATTTTTTGTCTGTTGGGGGTTTCTGAATAGTTTTTCTTTTTGGGAGTTTTTTGAAAGTCTGGTGTTGGATTATTTTTTAATTCTTCTGGTGAACTGTTCGTCTTGATCGTTGGGGGATTGTTTGCATCTCTCTGGGGATTGCTTTTGTAATTGCTAGGGGACTGTTTGCATCGCTGTTGGGGTACTGTTTGAAATCGTTGCTGGTTACTGTTCGCACGCTTTTGGTACACTGCTTATGTAATCTGCTAGTGATTTTTTGGGTTTTTGTCATCCCCGGGTGGATTTTTTGATCTTCGTTGGGGATTGTTTTGCATCGTTGCTGGTTGATTGTTTGCATCGCGCTGGTACTTGTTTATGAATCTGCTATTGGATTGTCTGTGGTGTGGTGGGGGTGTGTGAGGGGGTAATGGGTGGGAAAGGGCGGAGGGAGGTGGTACTGAGTGGGAAGTTTTGTTTTGTTTTTGCTGCTGTAGCAGAGACGACGGGAAAGCCATGTCCCATTGTCCAGATTTTCCCCACCATCAACATTTCCCCGAACATCTTGAACGCATTGCAACAAAATATTTTGTTAATTCGTACCATAAATATGTACTTAACGAGGTTCGAATGGATGGTGTTGGAAAAACGGGCCCTACTCTGTCCTTTAAAACTAGGGTTGCCTAAATTTTTTTTTTTTTTTTTTACATTTATCAAGTGGTTTGGTGGTTTAAGAGGGGGTGGCTGGTGCAACCTGTCACAGTGGTGGCACTGGGACACAATCCTTTCTCCCCCAAAGAATAAATCCACATTAATTTTTTTTTCACACGCCACACCACACAGTATAGCGCCGGGAAAGGGGCGAGCCAGGAGCTAGGACTCGACCCCTGCAACCTCAAAGGAAAAGACAACTAGGTGAGTAACACACACACACGAACACGGGGGAAAGGGAAAAAGGGGAGGGGGAAGGGCAAGTCATTTTTATTCAGGGGCTTAGGAGATAGGGAAGGAACAAGAAAGACAGCAGCAAAAGACAGGAGATTGAAATCATAAAAGAAATAGGCGAAGAGGACTGCCCGGAAGAAAAATTTTTCAGAGAATAGGGGGTTTTTTAAAGGGGAAAAATGCCGATCAAGTGATTTCCCCCTTCAAGTCCCCCCTACCCCTTTGAGGGTTTTGAAAAATAAGAGGAATTTTCCCAAAAAAAAAAACAGAAAAAAAATAAAGACAGCGCTGGGGGAAAGGGGACAAAAAACAAAAGGGCTAGGAAAGAGAGAAAAGGGGGAAAATCAGCAAGACAACCAAAAGGGAAGAAACAAGAGAAAACACACACAGAAAACCCCCAGAACCCCAAAACCCAAACACGCTTTTCCCAACACAGACTAAAACCCCCCACTACAGCCCCCACCCCAAAACCCACGCTGGGGAAAACGCCAGCACACTCCCAGACCCCCCCCTCACAGACTAAAGGTATTCCCAAAAACTGAAGAAAAAACAAATAGTGGGAGATGGGACAGAGATTTAAAAAAGCATCAGGGGATCAAGCTAAAAGGGGATGATATCGTTCATTTTCCCCAAGGGGATATCAAACCCTGAGGAAAGAAAAGGGGAACGAGGGGGGGGAGGGGCACGTGATCAAAAACCGATGAGATTTTGATGAGCGGAAAAGGGGGAACGGGGAGAAGAAAGAGATTAAAAATGGGAAACGCTTCAGCCTGGAGGCCCAGGGAGTTAATTACATGAGAAAAACCCACGACAGAAATAGGGGGCCAAGGGAAAGGTAGTGAGAGTAATAAGAGATGGATTACACCTGGGAAGTGGCCCGGGGCTCTTGTACGGAAAAACACTGACAGGGGTGCCTTAAACACAAGGAAATCGACTGGGAAAACTTGGAGCCACATGGGGCCTTTAAACGGAGGGCTAAGATGATGGAGGGGGTACGGGAAAACCCTATGTACCAACACTAAGGACATAGGGAGAAATGAACCAAGAGAGGGGCCTAGCATTCAGCTTGGTAGTGCAATATTAGGACATCAATACGAAAGCCCCCTTGGGCCAGTTACGGTGGTTCGAGCTTCGAAATAATATTACAGTGGAGGGGGAAAAGGGAAAGGGGCCGGCCCGAATGAAGCCATACTACAAAAGGGGGGATTACCCAGGCATGAAATTTCCTCAATGGGTCCATGAGACGAGAACGGGCGGGGAAGTCAAAAAACAGATGATGGAATATGGGCAAAAATATGAAAGGGAAGCTGAGAAGAGTTAATATCCAAGGGGTAACGGGAAAAAAAAAAAAACCAAATGAGCCCATGTTCACCCTAAGGTGCAGGGGGCCCAAAACCCAAGTGTGTAGAGAGTGGAAAAAATATAGCGGGCAAAGGACCCTGAGAATAAGGGAAACAGTCACAGAGCCAGAAATGAATAGCATGGTAAAAAAAAGGGGTTCCTAGAAAGAGACAACAAAAACAGAACGAAAGCAGTTGAGGGAAGAGCCAGAAGTGAGAGGGGTTTGGAAGAGAGAAAAGGGACAGAATCACAGAGGAAAACCAAACGGGGCAGAGTAAAAAGCAAACACAAAGACAATAGAAAATGACATAGAAACAAGAGCCATACTGTCAAAGGTGTGACACCCAATCAGGGAAAAAAAACAGTCAAGCCCAGGTAACGGGCTGAGGAAGGAAGGAGGGGAGTCAAAAAAAATGACCACGAGTAATGAGAAGCTCACATGAATTCAAAGAAGGTTCACAAGGAACAGAAGCGCTTCCCAGAAAGGCAAGAGGTTGTACACCATAAAGGGGTTGAACAAAACAACAGCCGAGAAGAAGGAAGAGGTTGCTAAGCGAACAGATCCCTCAAAGGGATGGGTTTAGAGAGGCCCAGAGGCGCTTTGGTACCATTTAAAATATTTTCCAAATATCGAGCAGGACGACTACCGGAAGTATGGGAAAACAGAAAATAAAAATCCCTTTTTTTAAAAAAAGGACCAACATGAAGTTTAAACTAAAAAACCATGTCATTGACGTGTAAGTATGAAAAGGGTGATCTTATCAACAACACCCAGATGGTTTCAGGGACGGGAAACCCTGCGCCACAAACCACTGGAATTCTATGAGAGGGGACGGCAGCAAGTAAGAGAGAGAGAGGGGGGGGGAAATTCATTTTTTAAACTAAAAGAAGGCGTTTGACACTGTTCCACACAAGGTTTGGGTGCAAAAGCTGGGGACGGGCGGGGGATAACAATGGGGGCACTACAAGGGATCAGGAAAACCTGTCAGGAAGACAACAGCGAGTCATGATACATGACGAGGGTCATAGTTGGGCGTCGAAACAAGGGGGGTTGCCAAGGGGATCAGCCCTAGTATGCTGTTTCGGTATTTGTGAACGACATGACGGAAAAAATTTGACCCCGAAGCGCCCTCTTGCAGATCATGTGAAGTTGAGAAAATTTCAATGGGACTGGGACCCAGAATACGGGGATATAAACGGGTGCAGGCCGGGCCCCCCAAACTGGGCCCTGGATTTTAAACCCCACCAAGTGCAGAGTCATGAAGATTGGGAAGGGGTAAAGAAGACCACGACAGGTACAATTGGGAGCCAGAGGCTAAACCTCCCCAAAGGGAAAAAGGTCGGGGGTATAAACACCAGGCACATCCGAGGTGCCATCAACAAAAAAATGCTGCACATACGGGCCCTGGAAAACCAAAGAACAGCATTCCGACTTTAAATAAGGATCATCGGGCCCTGTACACTGTGTACGTTGGGGCCCCTATTGTATATGCAGCGCCAGTTTGGAACCCCACCTAGCCAAGCATGTAATGAAACTAGAAAAAGGGGGAAAAAGGTTTTCAATAAACTAGTCCCAGAGCAAGAGAGGTATGTCTGACGCTGGGGTTACGGAAATCGATTGAGACTTGGAAACGGATAGATAGGAATATGATAAGGGAAATAAAAATATAGAAGAATCGACAAGATGGACAGGCGGGATGTTTGAAAGAGGGGACACAGAAACAAGGGGTCGAGTTAGAAGTTGAAGACTCAGATAACCACAGGGAATAGTCGGGTGGGGGGAGAAGGGAGGCGGGATCCATACATAACTTTAAAAAGGTTGATAAAGCTCGTGGAGCATTAGAAGCCCGAGTACGGCCAGTAAGAGGCTGGGCGAACCGTGACTCTCCCTTGCAACCACAACTAGTGATAGAGCACACACACACACAACACCAACACACACCATACACACATCACACACAGTCACACAAAAAACGAGACGTCCTACAAGAGTGTCTAAGGAAATTGGGCCCCTGACGCACGGGAGGACGGAGGTCGGGGAAACAAAAACCGAATAAAAAATACTGCGGGGAAATTGACAAGGTGGATAGAGACAGGATTTTCCCAGAGAGAGGCACAGAAACAAAGGGTTAAAATTTGGGAAATTGAAGACTAATATTCAAAGGGCTTTGGGAAAGATTTCTTTCAGTCACATAGTTCTCAAGAATGAAATAGCCTAGAATGTGACGTGGGGGAGGCAAAAAACCTACATGTTTTTAAGAGGGGTTTGATAAAGTCATAAAGGAGGGGGGGGGGAGGGACCCGTAGCAATCATGAAAGGGGGGACCGGGAGCTATGAATCGCCCCCTTCAACCACAAAAAAGTGGGACACGATGTGAGGCTAATGAAGAGAATTCAACGACGAGGATCAGGCAGGGCTAAAAAAGGGGTCTGGGGAGGCTCAAACCGGTCCAAAAGCTTTCTTTTAAAAAGTTTAACCCACTATTTGCAAAGTCATGAAGATCGGGGAAAAGGGAAAGGGGCCCGCAAACAGAGTGCAGTTCCCCAGGGGCCCAAAAACTGCAAACCTCACCCCGGAAAAAATTAGGAGTGAGCATAATCCTACTAGCACTATTTCTGAAAGCACTTTAACCAAATGCCGCTGCAGCATATTGGGGATAGAAACCTAAAAACAGCGTTCCCACACCTCAGTAAGGGAACGTTTAAAACTCTGTACACAATGTACTCAGGCCCTTTCGGGGTATGGACACCAGTTTTTGAACCCACACAGGGGAAGCAATCCCGAAATTAGAGAAATGCAAAATTTCAACAGACAATCTCGAAGCTTAGTGGGATTCCTACGAAAAGAGGTTAAGGGAAATAGACGCGACCTGGAGTACAGAGAGGAGAAACATTAAAACGACATTAAAATACGAGAGGAAAATGACAAGGTGGGTAAAACAGAATGTTCCGAGATTGGACCCCGCAACAACCGGTTACAAACCCAAAAATTTAAGACTCAGATGAGTCCAGGGCTTTTGGAAGTATTTTTCATCATAGAGTTACAGAAACGTGAAAAGTCAGAGAGGGTATGGAGGCGTGAATTTTGACATATCTTTTTGAGGGGATAGATATAGCCTGGGGAAGGAGTAGTGAATCTAGTACACCAGGGGAAAAAGCGGGGCCGGAGCTATGATTTGACCCCTGTAAACCCTAGTTAGGGGAGTACACACACATACTTTTTTAAAAATTTTATTAATATATTTATAAAAATATATTTTTTTTTTTTTTTTTTTTTTTTTTTTTTTTTTTTTTTTTTTTTTTTATTACAACCGGGGCCCATTCCCCCCCGGCAGGGGGGCCCCGAAAAAAAAAACTTTCCCACATTCATCCTCCTGTCCCCTTTCCCGAAGGGTGCTTTACACACGTTTTTAAACTGCAAAATTAACACCCCCCCTTCAGAGTGCAGGCACTGACTTTCCCCTCTCCAGGACCAATCCCGGCCCCGCCCGGTTTCCCTGAACCCCCTTTTAAAATTTACTTTGCTCCACTCAACAGCACTCAAATAAATTAAAAAACCCTTTTTCTCCATCCTCCTACAAAAACCCCTCACCAGCCGGGGAAATAAGCCCCTCGCACACAAAAAACCCCCTTTTACCCCCTCCTCCACCCTTTTCCCCGGCCGACCCCACCCCCTTCCCTTTCCCCTACAACGATCACTCTTGAAGTTTTTTTTTCGCTCCATTCTCTCCACTGTCCAACCCCCTCAAAAACCTTCCTCAGCCCCTGGACAACAGTTTTGGGAATCCCCCCCTCCCCTAAATTCTAAACTACGAATTCTCTGCTTATATTCACACCCCGCATTGCTTCAGACAGACATCTCCACTGCCTCCAGCCTTCTCCCTTTCTGCAATATTTATCACCCACTTCACACCCAATAAGAGCGTTGGTAAAATATACTCTCATACATTCCCCTTTGCCTCCCAAAGGGCAAAGTTCTTTGTCTCCACAGACCCTAAAGGGACCCTCACCCTTTTCCCCTCATAATTCTAGATTCACCCATCTTTCATAGACCCATCCGCTGACACTCCATCCCCAAAAATCTGAATACATTCACCCCCTCCTACTCTCTCCCCCCAATTGTATCAAATCTTTTATCACCTAATTTTTTGTTTCCTCATAACCTTTCTCTTTCCTGTATTCACTTCAAATTTTTTTCTTTTGTACCAAAATTTTCCCCTTCGCCTTTTTTTAAAATTCCCAGAGCACGTGTCAACGCAAAAGAAACTTTTTGACAATCCCACTTTTTGATTTTTTTTATCTTTTAACTCCCGTCTCTTGCCAAAACCCCTCCATTTTTTTTCTTACAACCACCTCTTAATAAAACCCCATACTCACCATCCTTTTAAACCACTTTTAAACTGGGAAATAATTTCCCCTTCCTCAAATACTCTAACTTGAGCCTCACTATCCTCGTAAAAACTCTTTTACTGCTTTCAGTAACCTCCCCACCCATACACTTGAAAATCTGACTTGCCCCCCCCCCTCCCCCCTGTCAACGCCTTTTTCAAATCCATAAATGCCACAAAGACCTCTTTTTGCCTTATCTAAATACGTTACTTATATGTTTCACTGTAAACACCTGGTCCCAACACACCCCCCACCCTTTTCCCAAAGCCTCCTTGTTCTCGTATCCTATTTTCCGTCTTACTTTAATTCTTTTTAAAAATAACTCTACCATACACTTTGCCCGGTATAAATCAAGAGACTTATCCCCCAAAAATTTTTGCACTTCTTTTTTATCCCCCTTTTCTTTATTTCAAGGAAAATTGATGCTCTCTGCCAAACCCAGGTACCCTACCCTTTCCATACATTTATTAAATAATTGCACCAAAACCCCTCCAAAAATTTCCCCCCCTGCTTTAAAATTTCTATCTTTATCCCCTCAAACCCGGCCCCGCCAACTCCCTTTCATTTTTCCCACTGCCCCACAAAAAAAAAAAATTCCCCCACACCCAATGGCTCTTTCCCACTCCCACAAGAGTTGTTCCCCTTTCCATACCGAAATCACGCTTTCCCCCTCTTTATCAACATTTAACAATTCCTCAATATATATATTTATATAATATTTTATAAAATATTATATATATATTATATATATATATTATAATATTAAAATTTTATATAATAATTAATATATATATAAAAAAATTAAAATAAAAATTAAGTTTAATACTAATTATTAAACCCAAATTTTAAAAATAAAATTATAAATAATATAAAATAAATAAAATTAATTTTAAAATAATATTATTTTATTTATAAATTCCCCAATATTTTAAAATGGAATTAAAAAAACCCCAAAAATAATTTTTTAAAATTTTTTTTAAAAAGGGGGGGGTTTTTTTTTTTTTGTAAATTTTTTTTTTGAAAATTTTTTTGGGAAAATTTTTAAAAAAAAATTTTTAAAAATAATTTATTTATCCTAAGGTAAATAATTTAATTTGCCTTTAAAAAATTTAATACAAAAAAACCAAGAAAATAATTTTTTTCTTATCAAAATTTTTTTCGAAATTTTTGATACAAAATTTTATTGTCCTAATGGAAGAAACTTTATTTAAGCCAAGACCAAATTTTATTGGGGGGGCCAAAAAACCCACAAAATTTTAAAAAAATTATAAAATTTTTATTTATTATAATTAAATTTTTATAAAATTAAAATTTTCGATTTAAAATGGGTCAAATTTTTAAATCATTTTTAAATTTTTTTAAAATTTTTTATATTTAAAAATATATTTTTTTATTAATTTAATTATAAATTTTTTTAATTTTTAAAAAATTTAAAAATTTAATTATTATACAAAAAAATTTATTTTTATAAACTAATTATATTTTAAATTTTTTTTTAAAAAATTTTATAAACAAAAAGTAAATAAAAATTTTTTTTCTATTAATAAATTTTAAAATTTTAAAAAAAATTTTAAATTTTTATAAAATATTTATTTAACCAAAATGGGAATTACTGTATTGCAGACAAAAAATATTTTAAATTTTATATTAAATATTATTTTTTTATTAAAATTAATAAAAATATATTTAGAAAAATAAAATTATAATATATAAAAAATTATTTATTTTATTAAAATAAATATAAAATTTAATTTAAAATTTAATATAAAAAAATTATATATTTTTTTATTATAATTTTAAATTA
>NC_069399.1:10678157-10723119 GCF_026875155.1 Cherax quadricarinatus | reverse complement strand
GTTTTTTGTGTGTGTGTGGGGTGTGTGGGGTTTTTTGTGTGTGTTTGGTGAAGTGTGTGTTGGTGGGGTGTGGTGTGGTGTTGGTTGTGTGTGTGTTTTGTGGTGTGTTTTTGTGTGTGTATGTGTGTGTGTGTGTATGTGTGTGGTGGGGGGGGGGTTGTTTGTGTTGTGTGTATGTGTGTGTGTGTGTGGTGGTGTGTGTGTATGTGTGTGTTTGTGGTGTGTGTGTGTGTGTACTCACCTCACCTATTTGGACTCACCTATTTGTGGTTCAAGGGTCGAGTCTTAGCTCGGCCCCCCCTTTTCACCGGTTGCTACGGGCCCTCTCTCTCCCCGCCCACGACTTATAAAACCTCGTCTAAAACTGTGTATGGTTCCGCCTCCTGTGTGTGTATGTTTTTAAGTGTGGTGTGTTGGGGTGTGTGTGTGTGTGTGTGTGGTGTTTTGTGGGGGTGTGTGTATTGTGTGTATGTGTGTGTGTGTGTATGTGCGTGTGTGTGTGTGTGTTTTGTTGTGTGTATGGTGTTGTATGTGTTGTATGTGTGTGTGTGTGTGTGTTGGTCTCACCTCCCTATTTGTACTCACCTATTTGTGGTTGCGGGGGTCGAGTCTTACTCCGGCCCCCCCTTTTTAAAAACCGGTTGCTCGGGGGCCCCTCTCTCCCCGCTCCTTTGAGCTTTACAAACCTCGTCTTAAAATTTTGTATGGTTCCTGCCTCCACAAAGTCATTTTTTAGACTATTCACTGCCTTACAACTCTATGACTGAAGAAATACTTCCAAATATCTCCTGACTCTTTGTGTCTTCAACTTCCAATTGTGGCCTCTTGTTTCTGTGTCCCCTTTCCCGGAACTCCTGTTTTGTCCACCTTGTCTATTTCCCCGCAATTTTTATGCGTTATAAATTTCCCCTGACTTCCTGTCCCCCATGTCGTCAGGCCGATTTTCCCTTAATCTTTCTTCATAGGGGCATTCCCCCTTTGCTTGGAAAATAACCTTGTCGCAAACCCTTTTTACTTTCCTTGTTTCTTGACGTGCTTTATCAATGCGGGTTCCAAACAGGTCTGCATACTCCAGTAGGGCCCTGACATACACGGTTCAGTGTCTTGAACGTTTTCCCTTTCTAAGTTGGAATGCTGTTCTCAGGTTGCCGGCGCCCATATGCTGCAGCAGTTTATTTGGGTTTATGTGTGCTTCCGGAGAATGTCGGTGTTTTAACCACCCCCAAGATCTTTTTTCCTTGGGAGGTTTGCAGTCTTTTCCCACCTATATCGGGCTGTGGTCTTCTGTGCCCTTCCCCTATCTTCAGACTTTTTATTGGCGGGTTAAATCGAGAAGCCCTTTGCTGGACCAGGTGTCCAGTTTCCAGGGCTCTTTGAAGTCCCGCCTGGGGCCTCCTTTTTTAATTCTCCTCTTAAACTTCACCACTGCAAAAGGGGGACTTTGATTTATCCCTTATCATGTCGTTCACCATCCCAAAAAAAGCACTGGTCCCAGGACCCGACCCTGTGGGACCCCCCCGTCACAGGTGCCCTGTGATACTCTTACGTACCCTGACTTTGTTGTCTCCCCCTCAGGTATTTTCTGATCCCTTTCAGTGCCCTTCCTGTTATATGCCCTTGCTCAACTTCTGCACAACTCTTTGGGAAATGTGTCAAAGGCCTTCTTGCAGTCCAAGAAGATGCAATAAAACCCACCCCTTCTCTTGTGTCTTTTCTTTTATTTATCATAAAACCCCAAAAGGTTTTGGACACAGGATTTGCCTTCCATGAACCCTGATGGTTGGCTTTTATACTTTTGTTCGTTCCAGGGCTCCACCTTTTCCTCCTGATAATTTTTCCCATTTTTTGCATACTATCCCACGTAAATGACACAGGTGCGTGTGTGTGGGGTTGTGTGTGTGCGTGTTGTGTGTGTGTGTGTGTGTGTGTGTGTGTGTGTGTAGTGTGTGTGTGTGTGTGTGTGTGTGTGTGTGTGTGGTATGTGTGTGTTGTTGTGTATGTGTTGTGTGGTATGTGGGGGTGTGTGTGGTGTATGTGTGTGTGTGTTGTGTGTGTGTGTGTGTGCGTGTGTGTGGTGGTGTGTTTGTGGTGTGTGTGGTATGTGTACTCCCCTAATTGTGGTTGTGGGGGGTAAGGACTCAGCTCCTGGCCCGCCTTTTAAATAATCGCTATAGGTTTCCCTTCTTCTCTGCTTTTTGAGTTTTGTCATACCTTGTCTTAAAATGTAGGGTTTCCCCTGCCTCCACTACTCACTTGCTAGGTTTTCCGTTCTGACGCTCTGTGACTGAAGAAGTATTCCTAAATCCCTGTGATTGTCTGAGCTTCACTTCCCTTTGACCCTTTTTTTGTTTCCCCTCTTTGGGCATCCTGTCTCTGTCCACCTTGTTATTCCATCATATTTTGTTTTGTTATCATGTTTCCCCTGACCTCCTGTCCTCCAGAGCGTCAGGCCGATTTCCCTCGACCTCCCTTCGTAGTACTTTCCCCCCTGAGTCAAAAACTAGCCTTGTTGAAACCTTTGCACTTCTCTACTTTCTTGCGTGCTTGCCCAGGTGTGGGTTCCAAAAACTGGTCCTGAAAACTCCAGTAGGGGCCTGAATAACAGGTACAGTCCCTTGAACGTTCCTTATATGTACCCGGAAAACGCTATTCTCGGGTTTTCGCCGGGCGCCCATAGCTGCAGCGTTATTGGTTGTGTTGCCCCCCGGAGCGTGCTCGGTGTTATAGCCCCCCAAGACTTTCTCCTTAATGGGGTTTTTGCAGCCAATGTCCACCTAGCCTATACTCTGTCTGCGGTCTTTTTTGCCCTTCCCCTATTCAGATATGCTTTTGGCGGGTAAATTCGAGAAGCGTTGAAAACCCACGTGTCGCCTTCCAGGTCTCTTGTGCCCCTGCCTGATCCTCATCCGATTTAACCCTTTCTCATTAATTCCATATCTGCGAACGGGGGACACTTCAGGCTATCCCTTCCATCATGTCTTCAATATATAAAAAAATAGCACTGGCCTAGGTTGACCCCCTTGGACCCACTCGTCACAGGCGGCCACTGTGATACCTCATCCTTCCATGATCCTGTTGCCCCCTTTCGGTATTCCCTGTCCACTGCAAAAAATTCCTGTTAAAGCGTGATCCTCAGCTTCTGCCTAATCTTTTGTAAGGAAATGTGTCTACGGCCTTCCTGCAGCCAGGAAAATGCAATCAACCACCCCTCTCTCTCGTGTTTACTTCAAACTTGTCATAAAACCCGGGTTTGTGAACGGATTTATTTCCCACAATCCGTGCGGGTTGTCGTTCAAAATTTTTGTGGTGTGTGTGTGTGTGGTGTGCGCATACTAAGCACAAGCGCGCGCAACAAAAATACGTGTGATAACAACCCACACGCAGGCACACAGACCCCAAAAACATACATGCTCACAACGAATGTGCCTAGGAAAAAAGGGAAATTTAAAACACACACAATAAAATATACCGTAAAGTAGTATTGCGGATTAAAACCCCTTACAAAAACTGCAGGAGGCCAAGAAAAGAATATGAAGAGAGCAACAGAGCAATGGTGGAACACTAGCTGGGTGGGAAGAAGAGTCACAGGGGTAGGAAACTTTATATTGGTTATTTCAATTACAAGGAGATGACTGGGAAAACCTGTAGCCCCCCGGGGGGTCCCCAAAACGGAGACCCGAGTGAAGGATGTGATACTGGGAAAGATTATGTTAAACATGCTAGGGACACTCCCGAGAGGGTGAGGGGAGAGAGATAGAGGAGAGAGAGAGGAGGAGAGGAAGGGGGAGGGAGAAGAGAGGAGAGAGAGAGAGAGAGAGAGGGTGAGGATAAACCGCAAGTGGACTCGTTTCACCTGAGAGCTCGGACATCGGGGACACCCTTTGGGAAGGCCTGCGGAGCTCTGTTACGTGATTCTGAACTTTGAATTACAGTACAGTTAAAAGTAGACAGGTAAAGGAATGGATGGGAAAGCAAAACCAAAGGGGAGACTCACAGGCATGGGAACTTCCTGCAGGGGGTTTCAGTGGGAAAAGAGAACTGGTAGGAAAATCAGAAAAACGAAATGGATCGTGACAAAAAAAGAAGGGGGTAGAGGAAAGGATGGCTCACAAGGGAAAACAGAAAAAAGAAAAGCCCAGAACGAGCATTTATTTTAACCAAAAGGGATAGGAGGCTAAAAACTAAGTGCACTACAAAATGAAAAAAAGTACAAAGACAAAGGACTCGGAAAAATAAAGAGTCAGTCGAAGAGCCAGTAACGAGGATGCCAGTAGGGGGGGGAGGCCCCACGATTGTACGAAAACGAAAATGCATCGAAAGTAAGTCTGACCCAAACTGTGTATACCACATCAGGAGGAAAACAAAGTAAAGGACCAGGTAATCGGGCCCGAGGGGGAAGGGGAGGCTCAAAAAAAAAGCCCTAAAAGTATGTGAGGAGTTAACATTAGTTTTAAGGAAAATTTTTGCGTGGAGAAAAAGAACTCCGGGAATCAGAGTGGGGGGTACACCAAAAGGGAAATTCCCAAACCCAGGGAGGGGTAAAGGAGCCGTAAGTGAACTTGTACCTCAAAGGGGGTGGAACTGGACTTCTCCCCGTGGGCCCTTAGAAAGGGAGCGAGACGCTATTATCAGATAAACAATTTCAAACACCCATTGAAACCGGGCAATCCCTGAGGTTGGAAGAGGCAAAGTAGTCCTCATTTTTTAAAAAGGAGACAGCAAAAGGTACAAAAAAGCCGTGTCTTTGGCATGTATAATGCAAAGTCATGGAGAAGTTAAAAGGAGGAGGGTTTAGGGATCTAGAATGGAGCAAGCTTTTAAAGCCAACCGCACGGTTTCCCAGAGAAAAAAAAATCCTGTGTCCAAACCTAGTAGAATTTTGACAAGGTAGTCGAAGCAAGACAAAAAGAGAGGGAGGGTAGATTGCATTTTCCTGGATGAAAAGAAGGCCTTCGACCAAGTTCCTCAAAAGAGTTTAGTGCAAAAGCTAGGGGAAATTTTTCAACATTACGGGAAAAGGGCACTGCAAGGCATCAGAAAATACCGACAGTGGGCAACAAGAGTAATGGTAGGTGATGAGGTTCACAGGGGGCGCCGTGCGAGGGGGCTTCCACAGGGGCAGTACAACGACCATTGTTATTTTGGAAATGTAATTGACATGAGGGGATGAGTGAATCAGAAGCGTCCCTTTTTGCAGATGATGTAAAGTTAGATCGGGCAGGATAAAAAAGAGCCCTGGACGGGGTTGAAAGCCTGGTCCAGGGGACTGGTCCTAGAATTTAACCCCCATCAAAGTAAAGTCTGAAGATTCGGGAAAGGGCAAAAAAGACCGAAAAAAGAGTAAGGCTAGGAGGCCAAAGACTGCAACCTCACTGAGGAAAGGTTCTTAGGGTGAGTAAATACGGAATACCTAGGGCACATCCCCCCAAATAATGCTGCAGATATGGGCACCTGGAAAAACCTGACACACACAAAGACACAGCAAGTGGTAGGGGTTTAAAATATATTATGGTATATGAATGAAAAATTCGAATGAAACGCAACACAAAACTTATTTTTACTGGACTGTTTAAGTGAACAATTAAATAAACGTTCCCCCAAAAAGGTACCCAAGTGTTGCCCCTGTGTCTTCTTTATTTGTTATTTTTGTGTCCCACTTATGTTTTTGTTGACAAACAGCTTGAAAAAACTTTTCAGCTGACCTACTTCACTAATTGCCTCCCAAAAATGCCCAACACGCTGTGTGTCGCCATCACTGGGTATCTTTTTTACCAAAGCAGGGGGGATAAACCCTGTAACTAATGTTCATCTCTTTCATCTCTCCAGAAATATTCTGTGTATTGATCGAAAACCCACTGGGTAGCGGTCGCCCAATTATAAAATACCCAAGTTTTCCCACATGTTTTTTTTGTTCATTAATTTTTTGGGTTTTGTATGCAATACTATAACTTTTTTTTGGGAAATTTAAAATTTTGCTAATTCTTCACAAAAGTCTATCCTTTGAATGATCTATGTTCTGTAGGGACTCTCCTTCACATGTCTCCAAATACTGCCCCTCAACTGCCCCCCAATACTTTTCTGTCTTGGGCTTTTTTTGGATTAAAGGCTGAGAGATGATCCAAAAACCCAAACCTTCACATTCACCATCATTTTTTATTACTGTACGGGAAATGATAATACATTGATTAGCGTAACGTTCCACAATAAAAAATGCCCCAATTTTTCCCAAAAAAAAAATTAATGTTAAAACAAATAGTTTCAAGTCATTGGAAAAAACTAAGTGATTTGCCAAGAGATGTAAGGGGAGTACCCTTTTTGGGAAAAAAAAAAATTAAAGCGAAAAACACAAATGGGTGATAACAACATTTACCAGATTAAAACATGGAAAAAATGTTAAAAAAAAAGGCCCTAAAAATCGAAATTACAAAATTTTAACTAATTAGAAAAAAATTTTTGATCGAAAGAGGGGACGTAAATATAAGATTTATAAAAAATTCCCCTGAGAGAAATCCGGGAACGGGTGAAGTTTAAACCCTTTTTTTTGTAGTCGTAAAATCAACCCAGTGATTTTTTTAAACCCTTTTAAATACGATTTTGTGAGCGTTGCTGAGAAGTTATTAAAATAGGAGAATTTTTTTTTTAAGACTACCCGGGTTCTCTGACTTTTCAAATTGTTTAATTGAACGTTTATTGGTTAAATATACCCAAATTTTAAAAAAAAGGGAAAAAAAAAGGAAAAGGGGGAAAAATATTTTTGAGTTTTTTTAAGTGTTAAACGTATATGAAATAAGTCAAAAAAGGCAAAAATTTAAAGGATATTACACAACCCAAAAAACTTTATACGCCCCCAAATTAAATCTGTTTGATAAATACTTATTCAACTTTATGACAATACAGTTTATTGGGTTTTATTCGATGTTCTGTTTGTGTGGGGGAGTCAGCGAGGAGAATTACTCTCAATCATTGAAACTTTTAATTTAAATTTGTCAAATTTTGCCAGACGTAAAATGGCTTTACCAAGGGTTCTGGATACTCAAAAATTACCTGACAAAAAAAAAAAGATCTTCTTCATTGATTCTTTTTCGTCTCTTGATACTACACAAATAACCCCCCAATAAAAGAGAGAAGTTTTACAAACGACTTTTGGGCCCCGACTTGGACCATTTACAAAGTCCACTGTTTGAATTAAAACCATGTGCAACTCTTGGGTTCTTTATTGGGGAAAACTTTTCGCACACAGTGGCTTCACATCCATACAAAGGAGAATTTGAGGGATGAGGCTGAGGGACTGACCACATCGACTCAAGGTTGGGGGATGATTTCCCCTCTTCTCCCCCTGTTCTTCAAGTTTCCCCTTTTGTTGGACTGATGAACCCAGTGTGGCAAAAACTTTTCCCCTCAATAAAATCCCAAGAGTTGACATGTGTCTAATTCAAAACTGTCAGTTCTCTAACCATTCATCTACAAAATCACATGGTCCAAACGGACCGAAACGTCGTCGTAAGTTCTTCTTTTATGTGCGGGTTATTTGTGTATTTGTTCCGTACATTATTGTGCCCTTTTTTTTTTCAAACTTCTATATGTACTTTAATTATTTACTCGTATGAAAACTTTGCCACCCAAATTTCCCGTGTAGGTCGGCCCTCACAGTTTACGTCCATTTTCCTTTTTTTTGGGGACTCGTATCTAACGTTCATCTCCTTGGCTGTTTTTTCTTGGATAAAAACCAATCACCAGAATGAATTGATGTTTTCATTAGTTATTAAAACTTGTTTGGAAAAATTTGGTCGAATAAATTTTTTTTAATTGTTGAAAAAAGGTTAATGACCTCATTTCGCTTGTCTACCGGGGGGCAAAAAGTAGGATTAAATTCCTAAATAGTCAGAGACCATCTTGTATTAATATTGGTAGAAATTTCCCACAACATGTTAGGAAAAGGACAAATGTTTCTAAATCCATCCATATACATTTGCCCCAACTATTTTTTTTTGCTACCCAAGCCTTGCTTTTGTAAAATTTTTTTTCCCTGTACCAGTTGTACCCCAGGTATAAACTATACTACGTTACTTGTACTACCCCTCACTCAAAAACCTATATATCTCATGTCCAGTATTGCTCGTAAAGGGTTGCAAACTAGGAGAGCGGAACGTTGCCACAATAAAAGGTTAAATTTTTTGTATTTTTGTCCTTTTACTTAAAAGAGACCATCTTTCATCCTAACCCACAATTGCCCATATTTGAAATTTTTTGAAGAAAAAAGGCAGTTGGTATTTAATTACTGGATTCAGGTTATCTTGTTTTGAATTGCTTTAATGTCTATATTTTAAAGCTTTTTTGCCAGTTCCAAACGTTTTTTTCATCTTTGTCTTGCTTGTCAGCGAATGTTTGGGATTTTAATTTCCCTGCTTTTGAAGGGATATACCTCTCCCAGCAACAAAGGATCTATTGTCCAGGGAAGGTTTCCCGTTTCCCGGAATACAAGATTGAAGTGAATTATTTTCTATTGACTGTTTAAAGCCTTTTTTGACTGTGGGCCCTTGGAAAATTCTTCCTTAGGAATGTCGAAAGCTGCAAAATATATAAACAGGCAATGAAGGTGTGTTTTAATCCTGTAATTCTACAATATCTTTAGGTTTTGGCTTCATGGAAAAAAAATTATGGCAGCTACTTTTTCTAGATTCGTCCCCCCTGATTCTGTGCATACTTTTTTATTTCGTTCAAAAGAATGGACCTTAAAAAAATTTTTATCAAGTTGCCCAAACTGCTAATTTACCCAAAAAAAGTCAATTTTTAAAGTGTATTTTTCACAGCTTTTGCTATGGTAATTTTTTTTACATCTTTAAGGGGTAACTGATAAAGGGGTCTGAAAAATGTTTTCTCATTAAAACTTCGGATTTGATGGGAGTCCATAGGTTAAAAAGAAATTTTGGGGGGAAAAAGGTGGTGACTTGTTGAAGTGGAGAAAGATTTTAAAGTTTTTCGTCCTATCTTAGAATTATCAAAAATTTTTGAAAAAAAGTAATTAGTAAAAACGAGTTTGTTTTTAGCGAATGTGAGTGATTATCAGTGAGTGAAGAGCGAGGCTGTAAGTAATATTTGGTTCGTGTGGTTAGTTTACTTTTTACAATAAAAGATTTTTAGCGAATCTAAAAAACACTAATTTTGTGTTTAAGGGTTTAAAATTTTGGGATAACGAATGGCAATTACTTTGAGATTGTAAAGCAATTTGGACATGTGAGTACCGGGATTTTTTGGGCCGTATTTTGGGAAAATAGTGCACTCAGCTAACCCATGAGGTCCCGGTACTGGGTGTTTGTGGACTGGTGGGGGTCGCATCCGGGAAAATCACCAAATTTTCCCGGGAAAAGCTCCTAACAAAAAGGTTTTATATGTAGTATGTCAATGATTCAGCTATGTCTGCATACCTTGTAATAGAAAAAAAAAAAAGAATCAACATAAAGTGGGGGGTTGTCACATTTCCTTTTGTGACACTATGTCTTGGGGGAAATTTTAAAAGAAGTTTTCAGAGATTGGTGGATGAATTTTTGGTAGGGGGTGCAAAAGAAGAAATTGAAAGTGAATACTGGAAAAAGTAAGGTTATGAGGATAACAAAAAGATTAGGTGAAAGATTGGTATCGATTGGGGGGAGAGAGTATGGGGAGGGAATGTATTTAGATATTTGGGGGTGGACGTTTTCAGCGGTGGGTCATGAAAGATGGGTGAATCATAGAAATTTTGGGGGGGAAAAGGGGGGATGGTGACTTAGGGGGCTTGGAGCAAAGAACTTGTCCCTTGGGGCAAAGAGGGGAATGTATGAGGTAATTTTACCAACGCTCTTATATGGGTGTGAAGATGGGTGATGAATGTTGCAGCGAGGGAAGGCTGGAGGGGTGGAGATGTCTGGCCCGGAGCAAAGTGTGGGGTGAATTTAAAAAGCAGAAATTCTATTTGGAAGTTAGGGGGAGGTGCGTGATTACCAAAATGTTGTCCAGAGGGTAGGAAGGGTTGTTGAGGTGGGTTTGGACTGAAGGAAAAGGGCGAAACAGAATGACTTTAGGTGTATCAGTCTGTTGGAAAGGGAAAGGGGGGGTAGGGGTCGGCCCGGAAAGGTTGGGGGGGGGGTAAAGGGGGTTTTGTGTGCGAGGGGGTTTGGCTTCCCGCAGGCATGCGTGAGCGTGTTTGATAGGAGTGAATGGAACAAATGGTTTTTAAAAATGACGTGCTCTTGGAGTGTGAGCAAAGTAACATTTTGAAAGGGAAAACCCGGGAGGGGGGACTTTAGTCTGGAGATGGGGGTACAGTGCCTGCATCTGAAGGGGGGGGGTGTTAATGTTGAGTTTAAAAACGGTGTAAAGCACCTTCGGGAAACAGTGATGGAGTGAAAATGGTGAAAAATTTTTTTTTTCGGGCCCCCCCTTGGTGAATCGGCCCCGGTGTAATAAAAATAATTTTATTTTTTACTATTTTTATTATGCAGTCTGTTGGGGATACCTGGTAAATTAAATTTTTCCATGAAAATTAGTTCGGGGGTATTATTTTATAAAATAAGTAAGGAAATTTAATATTTGGAAAGAAAATTTTTTTAGGAAAATAATTTTTTTGAGAAGTTAGTTGTAACGGAAAATAAAATTTGGAAGTACTCTTATCAGAATTAGTTTTCCCTTTAAAAATTAGTTGCGTTTAAGTATTATGAAAAAAATTGTATGAAGAATATAATTACTTGGTTTTTTTAGCTTCCCTGACTCATTAGTATGCAGTGAAACATTACTGTCTCAAGAGCGTTTTTCTTTCAGGAAATAATTGTTATTTGGTGAAATGAAACTAATTAGGCCAAGGTAAACACGCTTTTTTAGTGAGTAATTTGGGTTTTTCCGTGTGCAATTGTTTTTCCGTGGCAATTAATTATCCGAGTAATTATGAAAGTGAGGTTTTTCGGCTTCCGTCGGGGGAAACGGCCCTCAATTCATCTTCATTACTTGTTAGGGAAGTCGTTCCAAGGCTTGGTACGGGGCCCCCTATTTTTACAGAGCTGACTCATCTTGTATTTCACAGAGCGATCATATGTGTCATTTTCACACAGAGATATTGTCATCAACAACATGACTCATCTGGTCATCAACAGGCATGACTCATCTGTGTCATCACACAGAGCATGTCTGTGTCATTAACAGACTGACTCATCTGTCATAACGAGCTGACTCATCTGTGTCATCAACAGAGCAGACTCATCTGTCACACACAGAGCTGCTATCTGGTCACACACAGGCATGACTATCGTGTCATTACACGAGCTGACTCATCTGTGTCATTCCAAAAACATACTCTCTGAGTAACACACAGGCAGACTCACTGATCATCACGCAGGCTGACTCATCTGTGTCATTACAAGAGCGACTCATCTGTGTCTTACACAGAGCTGACCTTTTGGTCATTACCGAACATGATCATCTGGGCATTACACAGAAAAATGGGGCTCATTGTTATTCCAAAAAGCTGACTCATCTGTGTCATTACACCCGAGCATACTCATCGTGGCATTACACAGGCTGCTCATCTGTGTCATTACACAGAAAAATGCTCTTGGTCATCACAAGAGCATTAATCTTGAGTCCACACAGAGCATGACTATCTGGTCATCACACAAGCTGACTCATCTGTGGCATTACACAGAGCTGATTTATCTGCCATTACACATATATTTATTTCCAAAGACATTCAAACATGATTAAATTTTTTATTTTTCAGGAAAGATTCGTCCCTAGGTCATTACCGGACATTATTATTTTCAAGGTCATTACTGATCAAGATCATCTGCTTATTAAACGGATCATAATTCTTCATTTTTTCATAACACAGAACTTGACTATTTGCGTCATTATAAAAATTTATGATTCATCTGGTCATGATATTCACTTTCAATAGTAATCACGATTTACTTACCCCTGTCATTCTTCAGATATGATGCTTCCGGTGTCATTACTCAAAACTGATTCATTCCTAATGTCATCTCATAAAAACACGGAGCTTTGTCTTTTTCTCTTAACTGTGTTATCTTCCATTTATTGTATTTACTCTTAAAATGTGTTATCTTCCCTGTTTTGTATTTTTCTTAATATGTGTTATTTCCACTGTTATTGTATTTACTCTTAATATGTGTTATCTTCCCCTGCAAAAACTTTTCTCTTAATATGTGTTTCTTCCCCTGTCATTGTATTTTCTTAAACATGTGTTATGTCCCCCTTCACTGCAAGCAACAAATCATTTGCATGTGTTATTATGACGATAATGCAATTTAAAAATTGATTCATTTCCCATGTCTCAGTGTACTGATCAATGGTTCTTTTTAGACCCAAAAATTTCTATACGAGTTATTTTTTAGAAGTTTAAAACGACAATTATTTTTTTTTGATTTTTGGCAAAACTTGAAGTATCATACACAACAAATTGTATAGCACTGTTTTCCCTTTTAAGAAAATTGTCAGACAGAAAACTCATATGAGATTTTTACCGTTTTTTGGAGCGTAGACTTTTATAGTGAATCACTACTATGGTTTATTACAGAAAAAAGTATCAAAACACCCGATTTTAAAAAGGAAAGATTCACTTCAATAATAAGGAACAGCGAGGGCGCCTCTGATTCGTACTTCAAAAACCTAATAAAATTTATGTGAACTGGCTTAGAAAAAAAAGATATTACTAAAAAGCTAACTCAGTATTTCTCAAAACAAACGAGAATTCATGGAATTAACAGAGTAAATATAGGGCCAGTAAGGAAATGTTCTTACAAGACATCAACTACATGGGTTTTATGCCTTAAAGTGACTAAAATCAAGATCACAAGACAAATTCTTTTTCTTGAACATCACTCCCTCAATAATCAGGGAGGGACTTGAGCAACATGCCGTCTCTAGGCACTCAAAAATCAGTTTCTTTTGAATTAAAATTATATATATTATATTTATAATATATATATATTTTTAATAATTATATTTTTTTATATTATATTTAATTTTGTGTGTGTGTGTGTGTGTGTGTGTGTGTGTGTGATGTGTAAACAAATCGGCCCCTATCCCCCCCCGGGCAGGGTGCCGAAAAAAAGGGAAAATTTCTCTTTTTAAATTTTGTAAATTTTTCGGGGGAAAAGGGTTTTCTAGCCCCTTGCCCCGGATCTTAGCCCCTTTCTTACGCATCTGGCTTACGGGGCGAAGAATTTTGTTTCCCCTTCCCCATAGATATTTTTATATAATATATATATATATATTTATATATTATTTAAAATTATATAAAAATATATATATTATATATTTTATAATATTATAAAATATGTATATATATATACATTCTTTTTCGTCTCATAAACACGTAGATAACAGGGATATCTGCTATCCTAATTTTCACTTTGGTCACATTTACGACACCACAGCAAAAATTTATACATACATCTGTTTTTCTCCTTTTTTTTAAAAAGCTCTTGTTCTTTTTTTTTTTCTATTTCCTGGGGGAAATGGAAAAAAAATCTTTCCTCCGTAACCTTACGTGTGTAAGAGGCGACTAAAATGCCCGGGGGCAATAGGCCAGTAACCCCTTCTCCTGTAACTTTATATTAAAAGAAGAAAAAAATTTTTAAAACTGGGATCTTAAATGTCGGGATGAGTGCGGTGACAAGAAACAGTGATTGCTGATGTTATGAATGAAAAGAAGTTGGATGTCCCGGCCCCAAACGAAACAAAGCTGAAGGGGGTAGGGGAGTTTCGGTGGGGGGAAATAAATGGGATTAATCTGGAGTATCTGAGAGAGTTTAGAGCTAAGGAAGGGGTAGCAGTAATGTTTAATTTATCAGTTATGGAAGGAGAAAAGAGAATATGAATGTGAAAATGCAAGAATTATGTGGATTAAAGTAAAAGTTGGATGCGAGAAGTGGGTCATAATAAGCGTGTTATGCACTGGAGAAGAGAGGAATGCAGAAGAGAGAGAGAGATTTTGGGAGATGTTAAGTGAATGTAAGGAGCCTTTAAAACCAAGTGGGAGAGTAATTGTGGTAGGGGACCTGAATGCTAAAGTAGGAGAAGAACTTTTAGAGAGGGTGTGGCAGGGTAAGTTTGGGGGCCAGGTGTAAATGTTTAATGGGAGCCCCTTTAAATTGAACTTTGTATAGAAAGGGGTTTAGTTATAGGTAATACATATTTTAAGAAAAAGAGGATAAATAAGTATACAAGATATGATGTAGGGCGAAATGACAGTAGTTTGTTGGATTATGTTATTGGTAGATAAAAGACTGTTGAGTAGACTTCAGGTGTAAAATGTTTATAGAGGGGCCACAGATATATCAGATCACTTTCTAGTTGTAGCTACACTGAGAGTAAAAGGTAGATGGGATACAAGGAGAATAGAAGCATCAGGGAAGAGAGAGGTGAAGGCATATAAACTAAAAGAGGAGGCAGTTAGGGAAAGATATAAACAGCTATTGGAGGATAGATGGGCTAATGAGAGCATAGGCAATGGGGTTGAAGAGGTATGGGGTAGGTTTAAAAATGTAGTGTTAGAGTGCTCAGCAGAAGTTTGTGGTTACAGGAAAGTGGGTGCAGGAGGGAAGAGGAGCGATTGGTGGAATGATGATGTAAAGAGAGCAGTAAGGGAGAAAAGTTAGCATATGAGAAGTTTTTTACAAAGTAGAAGTGATGCAAGGAGGGAAGAGTATATGGAGAAAAAAAGGAGGTTAAGAGAGTGGTGAAGCAATGTAAAAAGATAGCAAATGAGAGAGTGGGTGAGATGTTATCAACAAATTTTGTTGAAAATAAGAAAAAGTTTTGGAGTGAGATTAACAAGTTAAGGAAGCCCAGAGAACAAATGGATTTGTCAGTTAAAAATAGGAGAGGAGAGTTATTAAATGGAGAGGGTTTGAGGTATTGGGGAAAATGGAGGGAAATTTTGAGGAATTGTTAAATGTTGATGAAAATTTGGGAAACTGTGATTTCGTGTATAGGGCAAGGAGGAATAAAATCTTGGGAGGAGTAGGAAGAGCCAGTATTTTGAGTGTGGGGGAAGTTCGTGAGGCAATAGGTATAATGAAAGGGGGTAAGGCAGCCGGGATTGATGGGATAAAGATAGAAATGTTAAAAGCAGGTGGGGATATAGTTTTGGAGTGGTTGGTGCAATTATTTAATAAATGTATGGAAGAGGGTAAGGTACCTAGGGATTGGCAGAGAGCATGCATAGTGCCTTTGTATAAAGGCAAAGGGGACAAAAGAGAGTGCAAAAATTATAGGGGGATAAGTCTGTTGAGTATACCTGGTAAAGTGTATGGTAGAGTTATTATTGAAAGAATTAAGAGTAAGACGGAGAATAGGATAGCAGATGAACAAGGAGGCTTTAGGAAAGGTAGGGGGTGTGTGGACCAGGTGTTTATAGTGAAACATATAAGTGAACAGTATTTAGATAAGGCTAAAGAGGTCTTTGTGGCATTTATGGATTTGGAAAAGGCGTATGACAGGGTGGATAGGAGGGCAATGTGGCAGATGTTGCAGGTGTATGGTGTAGGAGGTAGGTTACTGAAAGCAGTGAAGAGTTTTTACGAGGATAGTGAGGATCAAGTTAGAGTATGTAGGAAAGAGGGAAATTATTTCCCAGTAAAAGTAGGCCTTAGACAAGGATGTGTGATGTCACCGTGGTTGTTTAATATATTTATAGATGGGGTTGTAAGAGAAGTAAATGCGAGGGTCTTGACAAGAGGTGTGGAGTTAAAAGATAAAGAATCACATAAAGTGGGAGTTGTCACAGGTGCTCTTTGCTGATGACACTGTGCTCTTGGGAGATTCTGAAGAGAAGTTGCAGAGATTGGTGGATGAATTTGGTAGGGTGTGCAAAAGAAGAAAATTAAAAGTGAATACAGGAAAGAGTAAGGTTATGAGGATAACAAAAAGATTAGGTGATGAAAGATTGGATATCAGATTGGAGGGAGAGAGTATGGAGGAGGTGAATGTATTCAGATATTTGGGAGTGGACGTGTCAGCGGATGGGTCTATGAAGGATGAGGTGAATCATAGAATTGATGAGGGGAAAAGGGTGAGTGGTGCACTTAGGAGTCTGTGGAGACAAAGAACTTTGTCCTTGGAGGCAAAGAGGGGAATGTATGAGAGTATAGTTTTACCAACGCTCTTATATGGGTGTGAAGCATGGGTGATGAATGTTGCAGCGAGGAGAAGGCTGGAGGCAGTGGAGATGTCGTGTCTGAGGGCAATGTGTGGTGTGTATATAATGCAGAGAATTCGTAGTTTGGAAGTTAGGAGGAGGTGCGGGATTACCAAAACTGTTGTCCAGAGGGCTGAGGAAGGGTTGTTGAGGTGGTTCGGACATGTAGAGAGAATGGAGAGAAACAGAATGACTTCAAGAGTGTATCAGTCTGTAGTGGAAGGAAGGCGGGGTAGGGGTCGGCCTAGGAAAGGTTGGAGGGAGGGGGTAAAGGAGGTCTTGTGTGCGAGGGGCTTGGACTTCCAGCAGGCGTGCGTGAGCGTGTTTGATAGGAGTGAATGGAGACGAATGGTTTTTAATACTTGACGTGCTGTTGGAGTGTGAGCATAGTAACATTTATGAAGGGGTTCAGGGAACCCGGGAGGCCGGACTTGAGTCCTGGAGATGGGAAGTACAGTGCCTGCACTCTGAAGGAGGGGTGTTAATGTTGCAGTTTAAAAACTGTAGTGTAAAGCACCCTTCTGGCAAGACAGTGATGGAGTGAATGATGGTGAAAGTTTTTCTTTTTCGGGCCACCCTGCCTTGGTGGGAATCGGCCAGTGTGATATATATTTTTTTTTATTATATTTATATATATATATATATATATATATATATATATATATATATATATATATATATATATATATTATATATATATATATATATATATATATAATATATATATATATATAATATATAAATATATATATATATATATATATATATATATATATATATATATATATATATATATATATATATATATATATATATATATATATATATATATATATTATACACATATATTTTCAGAAGACCTCGTCTTTATCTGAGTTCGAACCCAAACAATATTCCGGCTAGATTGCACTTTCTCTCAGATTCTGCAAATCAACGGCGTCATGGATCAGGTTGTCAGGTTGTTTACAGTGTGGAAGGCGCCATCATGGTGAACTGCAGTATTATGTTCCTGATGAGACTTTCACTCCCCGAGGAGATGAGTGTGTGTCACCAATGCCGCGTCGAGTAAACACAGTCACAAGCCAGTAACCTCACTGGAGCATATTGGTGGATGCTGGCTGGTGTTGCGGGGTCTGAGCTGGTCCTGGCTGGAGTTGGATGGGTTGTTGGGTTCTAACACCAGCCAGCATCCCATCCCATCACTGACTAGTTTTAGTGATTATTACCGGGTGTTGGCAGGTGTTAGCTGTTGTTTGTGAACGGTTCCGGGTGTTAGTTGGTGTAACCGGGTTTAACAAACACATGAGAATTGCAGCAGGCCTTCCTCCCTTTACTAGGCAGATCCTTTTATAACCTAAACTCTCTACCAAAGATATTTGTCCGACCTTTCCTCAAGGCTACCCAAGAAATAAGCTTGATAACTCTTATGACTCTTGTTGTGCAAGCGTTAGGGCCGAAAGTGAAAGCTCTGTATTTAAAACAGAGATTTGTCAGGGCGGGAGGGGTAAGAGGGATTAGAGTGACGGAGATGATGAGGGATGTTCGTAAATGGTAGGGTGGCAAGGAGTTAATCGAATGTGAAGATATGCTGCAGGTTTTGTTACTGGTATGGGAGGTTGCGCATCTTAAAGTGTGACGTTTGGTGTCGATGAGTAGGAGGTCGGAGATTATGTAGGGAGTACCCGTGTTTCCCTTGTATGATTGGGGGATGATCTGGGCAGATTTCCAGAAGTTTTGATTGAGGTCGAGAGTGCATGGGTTAGTATACAGATTCCTAATGGGGATTTTGGCATCAAAATCAGTATTGAATTGTTGGGGCATGGGAGGGACGTAGTCTACATTGTAGAGTTGGAATCGCATTTCATTTGTTTATTTTTGTGAGGCATTAGGGGAGGTGAGGTCGTGGTTGGGGAGGGTCTTTCGTCTATTGGGTGGGAGTAACGTTTCAACCCTACACGCTTTAATTAACGCTTGACGTGAGTGGGTTCCTGGAGAGGTGAAAATAGTGATCACGGATTTTCTGTATATTTCATGGGGAATGAGGGAGATTGGGGAAGGAATTCGAATTAAGGCAATAGCGGTGGGTATATATAGGACTGCTAGTAGGAATAAATTTATTTGTGGGGGAAAGTGGGGAGTCTGTTTTCCAGAGACCTTCCATGGCCTTACGGTCAGTAGTCTCCTTCAATTGGCACAGGGATGACACTGTAGGTGACTGGTCTCCTTTTGTAGAGTTTTTTCAGGACTAAGGAGGTGAAAGTGTGAGTGACCCATTTCTTTGCAGGATGAGTGGGGGTAGCGGTATGAAGGCGCGCCGCGGAAGCGTGAATGGGTTTGTATGGTTTGGATTTGTGTAGTTACTGTCCTTGTGATATATTTAGGTGGTTTTTCATGGACATGTTCCAAGCCGACGGTATGCTCAGAGAAGGGCAAAATTTTGTTATAGTGAGTATGATGTGTGTAACAGGTAGGGTCGGTTGGGGAGGGGGTATCTTAGACACAGTACACCTGAGTAGTGTTACTGTAGAATCTTAGAGATGCAAAAGAGTTTATGGCTTGGTTCGCTTTTACTATACCTGGACAAGCTGTTGTTTTGCGGTGGCAGATGTCACGGTTGGATGGCTCATGTAATCTAGTATATCAGAATTGCTCCGTATTGTTTTATTCTCTGTAACTGAGGTTCACAGAAAGAATATAAACAGTGTGGCATGTTTTGAATAATAGGTTTTTGTATTACATTTAACGTTTTGCTGTTATTCAAAATTATCATAAAGACACCTATAAGTTCAGGTTGGCCGTCCTTTATTCTAGTTTTTTGAATGTTGTGTGATCAGATGGGGCACTTTTTTTTTTTTTGGGGGGGGGGTATCCTAAGGACATTGCTGAAAGTGTGTTTCCACACTTTATATATTTAGAGTTGGGATAGGAATTGGGGATAGTTTGTTTCATCTTGGTTAATGGCAATCGTTTCTGTTTTTTAAGGAATTCTGGAAAACATATGTAGTAGCATGTTTATGACGGGTTCATCCTGCATGGGAGTGGAATTTTCTGTTTTGTAGCTGATGTTGGGAGACATGTTGTCTCACAGTAGACGATAACGATTTCACAGGTTGAGCATTGGTCAACCTAGGGTGGTTATTTATGGACTATAACCTATTATAGGTTGTAAGTGTATTTTATTTCCTTATTCACACTCTGTGTATAAGTGATGGTGGTGTTGTGGTTAAGTTTGAAAATTTTTTTATTCATGTTCATTGGTTATTTGCAATATGTCATCAACCTTACGTTAAGAATTATGTTATGACATGGTAGCACTGGATGGAGAGTGTATCCTCTGTGAGGAGGGTGTGCACCTTTTTTTTGTATCGATTATTTTGTTAGTTATTATAGTTGTGTATGTTATGTATGTTTTGTTTCGATGCTTTTAATAAAATAAAAAAATTGTTGAAGTTAAAATGCCCCGTTAAACATAAATTTTCATATCTAGATGCCTTATGAATTTCGTCCCATAACAACTTACTGCGCTCCCCATCAAGGTTTGGGGGCCTATATATCACACCCAAAAATTTAAATTTTTATATCCCTCGAGAAACTGTAGTCAAAAAGATTCTCTGTTGTGTTTCTATTCTTATATCATGTCTAACACAGCAATTTAAATTATCTCTAACTTACATCGCCACTCCACCACCCTTCCTGTTGACCCTATCAGTGTGGAACAGTTTATAACCCTTTATGCTGCATTCAGAAGGCATTTCTCTATCCTTCATGTTGAACCAGGTCTCAGTTATAGCAATAATATCTGTATTACCTCCACTTGTGAGTAATCTTAGCTCATCTATCTTATTTCTTAGACTCCTACTATTTGTATAGTAAACCTTAAGGAGCTAGCCACTCGTTGCTCTCTATCTCTCTTTGTTTATCACTTGCTTTGCCTTTATTAGGAACTTTATTTTGAATATTGTCTTTTAAACATATCCCTGAGGTATCCTGGTAATATCTGCTGTTTCCATCAATAATACTGCAGCCTGATTGTTTCCCACTCATGTATTTAACCTATTTTTAAACCTACACAACGTTTTAGCCTCTATAACTGCACTCGGGAGTTTGTTCCACTCATCCACAACTCTATTACCAAACAAGTGCTTTCCTATATCCTTCCAGAATCTGAATTTTTCCAACTTGAAACCATTGCTGCGAGTCCTGTCTAGGCTGGAATTTTTCAGCATGCTACTTACATCCCTTCTATTTATTCTTGTTTTCCATTTATACACCTCGATCATTATTTTTTTTATTATCACACCGGCCGATTCCCACCAAGGCAGGGTGGCCCGAAAAAGAAAAACTTTCACCATCATTCACTCCATCACTGTCTTGCCAGAAGGGGTTTACACTACTTTTTTTAAAAAGCAACATTAACACCCCTCCTTCAGGTGCGGCACTGTATTCCCTTCCGGACTCAAGTCCGGCCTGCGGTTTCCCCAACCCTTCTAAATGTTTCTTTGCTCACACTCCAAAAGCAGTCAAATATTAAAAACCATTGTTATTCACTACTGTTAAACACGCTCACGATATGCTGGGAAACCAAGCCCCTCGCACACAAAACTCCTTTCCCCCTCTCCCCAACCTCTCCTAGGGAGACCCCCACCCCACCCTTTCCCTTTCCCCACAGACTGATTCACTCTTGAAGTCATTTGTTTTGCCCATTCTCTTACATGTCCCAACCCCCTCAAAACCCCTTTCCCCAGGGCCTCGGAAAGCAGTTTTGGTAATCCCGCACCTCCCCCTAACATCCAAACTACGAATTCTCTGCAATTATATTCACACCAACACATTGCCTCAGACATGTACATACTCCACTGCCTCCAAGCTTTCTCCTCGCTGAACATTCATCCCCTTGCTTCACACCATATAAGTGCGTTGGTTAAATATACTCTCATACATTCCCCTCTTTGCCTCCAAGGACAAAGTTCTTTGTCTCCACAGGGTCTCCTAAGTGACCACTCACTCTTTTCCCATCATCAATTCTATGATTCAACTCATCATTTCATTAGACCCAGCCGCTGACACGTCCACTCCCAAAATATTCTGATTAATTCCCCCCTCCATACTCTCTCCCTCACTCTGATATTCAATCTTTTCATCACCTAATCTTTTTGTTAATCCTCATAACCTTACTCTTTCCTGTATTCACCTTTATTTTGCTTTCTTTTGCCACACCATACCAAAATTTCATCCACCATATCTCTCAACTTCTCTTCTGAATCTCCTAATGAGCACAGTGTCATCAGCAAAGGCAACTGTGACAACTCCATTTGTGGTGTGATTCTTTATCTTTTTAACTCCACGCCTCTTGCCAAGACCCTCGCATTTACTCTCTTACAAACCCCTCTATAATATATTATTAAACAACCACGGTGACATCACACATCCTTGTCTAGGTATACTTTTTGGAATAATTTCCCTCTTTCCTACATACTCTAACTTAGAGCCCTCACTATCCTCCGTAAAAACTCTTCATGCTTTCAGTAACCTACCTCCAACAACCATACACTTGCAAATCTGCCACATTGCCCCCCTATCCACACTGTCTTTACGCCTTTTCCAAATCCATAAATGCCACAAAGACCTCTTTAGCCTTAATCTAATTCTGTTCACTTATATGTTCACTGAAACACCTGGTCCACACCACCCTACCTTTCTAAAGCCTCCTTGTTCATCTCCTTCCTTTTCTCCGTCTTACTTCGTATTCTTTCATAATAACTCTACCATACACTTTACCAGGTATATCAGCAAGACTTATCCCCCTATAATTTTTGCCACTCTCTTTTTCCCCTTTGTTTATACAATGGAACTATGCATGCTCTCTGCCTATCCCTAGGTTCACTACTCTCTTCCATACATTTATAAATTAATTGCACAATCCACTCCAAAAGATATTAACCCCACCTGCTTTTAACATTTCTATCTTTATCCCATCAATCACCGGCTGCCTTACTCCCCCCTTTCATTTTACTACTGCCTCACGAACTTCCCCACACTCACTCTGGCTCTTCTCACTCCTACAAGATGTTATCCCTCCTTGTCCTTTACACGAAATCACAGCTTCCCTATCGTTCATCAACATTTAACAATTCCTCAAAAATATTCCTCTCCATCTTCCCAATACCTCTAATCTCCATTTTAATAAACTTCCTCTCCTATTTTTAACTGACAAATCCATTTGTTCTCGAGGCTTTCTTAACTTGTTAATCTCACTCCAAAACTTTTTTTATTTTCAACAAAAATTTGTTGATAACATCTACCCACTCTCTCATTTGCTCTTTTTACATTGCTTCACCACTCTCTTAACCATCTCTCTTTTTCTCCATATACTCTTCCTCCTTGCATCACTTTCTACTTTGTAAAAAATTCTCATATGCTAAACTTTTTCTCCCATACTACTCTCTTTACTTCATCATTTCCACAATTCGCCTCCTCTTCACGCCCGCACCCATTTCCTGTAACCACAAACTTTACTGCTGAAACACTCTAACACTTCATTTTTAAAACCTACCCACATCATCTTTCGTCCACATTGCCTTATGCTTCTCATTAAGCCCATCTATTCCTCCAATAGCTGTTTATATTCTTACCCTAACTGCCTCCTCTTTTAGTTTATAAACCTTCACCTCTCTCTGACCTGTATACATTCTATTCTCCTGGTATCCCAGCTTAACATTTTACTTCTCAGGGTAGTACAACTAGAAAGTGATCTGAAATATCTGTGCCCCTCTATAAACATGTTTACATCCTGAAAGTTACTCAACAGTCTTTTATCTAACAAATACTTAATCCTAATCAAACTACTGTCATTTCGCCCTACATCTTATCTTGTATACTTTTTTATCCTCTTTTTCTTAAAATATGTATTACCTATAACTAAACCTTTCTATACTAAGTTCACAATCACATAGGGCCTACCTATTATCTTTACACCTGGCACCCTCCAAACTTACCTACACACCCTCTCTAAAAGTTTATCCTACTTTAGCATTCAGGTCCCCACAATATTACTCTCTCACTTGGTTCAAAGGCTCCTATACATTCATTAACATCTCCTAAAATCTCTCTCTATCCTCTGCATTTCCTCTCTTCTCCAGGTGCATAACGCTTATTATGGACCCAATTCTCGCTTCCAATCTTTACTTTAATCCACATTAATTCTTGGAATTTTACACATTCATATTCTCTTTTCCTCCTTCTCTAAACTGATCATTTAACATTACTGCTACCCCTTCTTTGTTCTAACTCCTCTGATACCATCCAGATATAAATACCCATTATTCCCCCCACTGAAAAACTCCATTACCCTTTCAAGCTTTGTTTCGCTTAGGGCCAGTCATCCAACTTCTTTTCATTCTTAACATCAGCAATCATCTTGGATTTTTTGTCATCCGCCAAATACATCCACGCCCACATTTATAGCATCCATGTTTTATAAAGTTTTTCTTCTTATCTTTTTTAGTAAATGTCTACAGGAGAAGGGGTTACTAGGCCCATTGCTCCCGCATTTTAGTCGCCTCTTTCGGTCACGCATGGCTTTCGAAGGAAAGATTCATTTTCCACTTAACCCATGGACAATAGAAGAAATAAAGAAGAAAAGAGATATTTAGAAAAGCGAGGGGGAATAACCTAGATGTATGTATATATATATGCATGTGCGTGTCTGTGATGTGTGACCAAAGTGTTTGTAGGTGGAGCAAGTTATCCCTGTTATCTAGCGTTATCTATATTATCTAGCATTATTATTTCCTAGCCTCTCGAGAGAGTGCAGATTCAGAGGCCCTCAAGTTTATATAATAGGGAAGATTTCTGATACATGGATCAACTTTGTCATCCTCTCTGTACGTTTTCCAGGCACTTATATACATTCTATAATACGGTGACCAGAACTGGGAGCAGCATAATTTCTATGCTGAGAACCTAACAAGGATATATAGAGTTGAAGAAACACCTGAGGACTTCTATTATTTATACTTCCGAGTATGAGAAAGAATTCTTGTTAGCTTTATGCGAACACTTAATGCACTGTTGTCATGGCTTTAGATTACTGCTAACAGAACTCCTAAATCCTTTTCGCAATCCAGTAGTATTAAGATCTACATTATTTAGTTTATTTGCCGCATGGTTATTTAATTGTACCCAACTTTTAGAACTTTGCATTTGTCTTTATTAAACTGCATCTGCACTTCTCCGACCATGCATCAGTCTATTCAAAACTTACTGGAGGAGCTCTGTGTTCTCATTAGAATGAATTGGACGGCCTAGTTTGGTTTCTGTCATCAGCATAATTTGCTTATATCGCTATTTATTCCCTCATTTATGTCATTATGTAAATTGTGAACAACAAGGGGCCCAGCAATGTCCCATCGCGGAAACCCCATTTGACGTACCACATTCTGACTTCCCTCTCCATTTTGCAAACTCTCTGCTGCCTTTTTGCAGCCCATGCTTATACCCAGGAAAAAAATTCTCCTATTTCGTGTGCCTTAAGTTTCTCAAAGCCTCTGATGTGGAATCTATCGAATAGCTTTACTGAAGTCCATTTACCACCAATATCTTTTTCATTACCTGATTCTGCCCTCCTCAAGACCCTTAGTGAAAAAGTTAGTAAATTGTAAGATTTGACCTCATCGCTTCGGGGTCGTGTGGTTGTGCTACGCCTTGCTCCTGCATTTCGTCACTCAATCTGGTGGAGGACGGGACGTTGGCTGTTGTATTTCTGTCTGTTGTAGCACTGCGAGATTTTCTCAAGATGGCCGCAGGCTGTAGGAGGATGTGTCACAATGTGTGCATAAGGAAGTGATGGAAAGGTGCTGTGTTGTATAATACATATGCATCTGTTCTACGGCCTGCTTTCTAAACGAGATTCATATGGAATCAACAATGAAGAGCTGTACGGCATTTGCCTTAAACGGCCTCAACGAGAATATTCGTGAATTCGTGACGACCAGTGACGTATGGACAAGATGGTGGTCAGTACCAGGATGTGTTTATTATGACGGCTAACCCTGGTTTGGAAGTGAGAATGAGGGACGTTGTATAAGTATTTATTACTCGAGTAGTAAATTTCGGAAGGTTTCCCCTTTGAGGCGGATGAAGATAACATTTAAAGCGTCGTTTGAGGATATGGACTGGTAATCAAGCATCGATTGGACGTGGTCTGATGTGTATGTATGCGTGGCTGCGTGAAGGGTTCTTTCACTCTCAAAATGTCCTTATCGGGATCATGTCTTCATTTTGTGGCTTGGAGTGATTTTAAAACTCAGGTATATGTCACATATACAGGGCAAAGGAGAACCTGTCGACTCTGTGGTGCATTTGAAACATGTGGCCTGCACAGTGTCACGACGTTCGTTCGATGGGGACACAGGGAAGCGGGACAGGAGGGGGAATAATGATGTAAGAGAGGGGATATCCCAGTCTACAGGAGAGAAACTTATTCCAGGCACGTAGGTCGTGGAGGGAGATTGTGGAGGACAATCCAGAGGAAGTGTGCTAGGTTACGGAGGAAACACATAGACGTGAGAAATTGGTATGGAGGAGAGGTGGAACAAGTCGGATTTGCGGTAGTGAAGTGGTCGGCTGCTATAAAATATGTTATACAGGAATTTTGGGTGATCGCCATGAAGCTGTAATGGCTGAATTAGGTTGCATGAGCAACATATGAATCTGGGACGAGGGTACATGAGGGAGGCATGTGTGAGTAGGAGGGATGGGCAAACACAGGGCTTGTGAAACTGTAGTTTAAATACACAAGGAAGGCAGTCCGAATGAGGGATGTCACTGTTGGCGGCTTCATAAGAGGGAGGCAGTCTGCCTCGGATAGCGATGATTATTCTTAGGCCTGCACAACGTTCGGGTATAAAATCAAAAACAGTGGATGTGGATAGGAAGTCGGGGGGTGGGGGGGGTTAAGGGGAAGGTGGACAGACCTGATAGGAATGGTCATATTTGAAAAAGAATACTGATCAAAATCGTTAAAGAAACACATGGTAAGAGAATCGACTGGTAAGACCCCGTTAGCATTTTTAAGTGTTTACATTGATATAAATGGGCCTCAGGGGCAGAAGTGAAGAGGAGGATGTTACAGTGCCTTTAAGGCGGATATTGGGGGGTACAGGTTATCCTTTTACAAGAGCATTATTTTAAGGTTAAGGTCGGGATTATTAGTGAAGGGTATAAGTTTATGCTGGGTATACAGGTTAAACTCACAGGGAGGTGCTGCTGTTTTTTAATAGCGGAGATCAGTCCATTTTCACATGTTACACCTGGGGAAGTAGGGGGAGGGGAGACTTGCTAAGATGGGGGGGATGGACATGGGGGGATGGTTCCAGTGTGTTTTGCAGTGTTTATATGCCTGCTGTCAGTAATTTGGCGCGTAAAGGAAGATTTTTGAGGGATGTTCTTATTTATCATAAGAGAGGATTCCTACATATACATTCTTTGGGGGGGTATTGGGTATTGGAATAGTGTGATTGTAGGAAGGATGTGGTGCCGAGATGGAGCCGGGGAGGGTGTTGGGGGGGGTCTTCGGGATGTATTAGGGGGAGTCGGATTAGTAGATGTAGCGAGTTGGGAGGAGTGGGTGGTGGAGCAAGTTTTAATTGTTGCTGTTGATTACATGAGGTGGTCATTGGGGAAGCGATGGGGCTTATCAAATCGGTAGGTATTTTTATATTATTATGTAGCAAGTGCGATAATCTTGGAAATATTCTAGTAAATCATATATCATTGATATTATGTAGTCAACCTTATTTAAATATGGGTAAGTAACTGTATTATGTGATAAATATGTTTTCCTTAAGATTAATAGTTGTTATTAAATGCACTGTGTCTTTGGTGGTACTGTTTCACAATCTTATATAATTATAATTTAGGTTTATTTTCATATATGATTTTGGGGGAAAATAGGTGTAAATTTACCTACAGAGAATTCTTTATTTCGGGGTGATTGAGGGGGGCATATTAATGTGTAAATAAGTTAAGTCAGTGTTTATAGCAGCTAATATGTGTATTTAATTCTTAAAAAAAAAATCGTATTAAGACAGGAACGCCCCTTTGTTAAAAACGTGTTTGTGATTCATTAATCAATCATATGCCTATCAAGATGATTACGAATTGCTTCTGCAATTTTATTGATTCCATAAATTTTCCCATTTGGAGTAAGGCATATTGGGTCTATAGTTCGAAAGCCAAAGGGACCTCTCACCTGCCTTGTAAGTGGTATTACAGTTGCCATTTTCCACTTATCAGGCACTGCCAGTTGTAGTTTGTTAAAAAGATTTAGCCAAAGTTATGTTAAGTCTCTTTACATTCTTTAACACCCCTTGCAAAACAGTTCATCAGGGCCTGGTGATTTGTAAGTTTTAGGTTTCTCTCTATTTGTCTGAGGACCATGTCACTAGTTACCGCAATCGTACATAGTTTGTTATCATCCTGTTCTGCATAATCATTATTTCTGGGGAATTTAGTAGTACTTTTGCTGGGTAAAAATCTGAGAGAAGTAGGAACTGAAAATTTCACACATTTCCTTATCACTGTCAGTGATCTGACAAGTTACTCTTAAATGGGCCTTATCTTATCCTTAATCTTACTTCTGTTACCTGAGAACCCTTTTTTGGGTTAGTTCTTAGAATCCCTTGCGACCTTAGCCTCATAATCCCTCCTTGCTTTTCTTATTCCTTTCTTTATTTTCTCTCTTTATATTGAATATATTGGTTTTCTTAACTGCCAAGCCCCTCTTTTGATACGCCTATATTCAGGCCTATCTTTTGTCCAGTGGGATATTTTAATCTATTGTTCATCACCATTTGGGATTCATTTTTTTTGTTAGATCTAAATTTTCCCTACTGGAACATAAAGTTGTTTATGGGCAGCTAGTACTATGCTCTGAAATAACGTCATATTGGCAACTTAAGATCACCTACATGCCCTTAGTTCAGGACATCTCAATTTAGGCCCACCCAGGTATTTTTCTGTCTTGAATCGGCCAAGCGATGATCTGGACAGAGATTTGATTGCAGTTATCTGGGTAGTTCCATGATATATTGAAACTAATGTGATTTGTGATCACTTTCCCCAAGCTCATCATGAACAATCAAGTTATTAATTAGATGGCATCTTTGTTTGGCAAGATCAAGTCAAACAGATTGTTTCCTCTAGTTGGGTTCTGTCATATACTGTCTAAAAAGCTATCCTGAACCGTATCAAGAAAGTCACTATACTTAAGATTTATGTTATGTTGTTCCAATCAATTTGTCTCTATGTTAAATTCTCCCATTAACCACATATTTTCATATCTAGATGCCTTATGAATTTCGTCCCATAACAGCTTACTGCACTCCCTATCAAGGTTTGGGGGCCTATACATCACACCCAAAATTAATTTGTCACGATCCTCGAGAAACTGAAGCCAAACAGATTATGTGTTTGATGTTTCTAATCTTATATCATGTCTAGGACAACAATTTAAATTTTCTCTGACTTACATCGCCACTCCACCACCCTTCCTGTTGACCCTATCAGTATCGAATAGTTTATAAACTTGTATGCTCTTTTCAGAACTCATTTCTTTATCTTTCAGGTTGAATCAGGTCTCTGCTATACCAATAATGTCTATATTTACCTACACTAGCAAGTAATCGTAGCTCATCTATCTTATTTATTAGACTCCTACTATTTGTATAGTAAACCTTAAGGGAGCTAGTCACTCATTGTCCTCTACTATCTCTCTTTGTTGATCAACTGATTTGCCATTACTAGCAATTTTATTTTGAGTATTGTCTTTTAAACATATCCCTGAGGTATCCCGGTAATAACTGCTGATTTCAAACCTAATACTGCAGCCTGATTGTTTCCCACAAGCACCCATACCTCTATAATCTATCAGTTTAAATTCCCAGACAAGTCATCAATTACCCTCTCAATCGAATTGGCTAATGCAACCACTCCAGCTCCAGAGAGATGAACCCCATTCCTTGCATACATATCACGTTTGCCATAGAATAGGTCTCAGTTATCTATGAATGGGATTGCAAGTTCCTTGCAGTACCTGTCTAGCCAGCAATTTATACCACTGCACTAGACATCCATTCATTGCCCACTCCCTTTCTAGGCAAGATGCTACATATGACTGGGATCCCTCCCTTAGACCTAACTAAAAATAAATAACTAACTACTTCAATGGCTGACCTGTACTTATCCAGGAGCTCCTGTCTCCTGCCCTTCCCAATGTCATTACCCCCAGCACTAAGACAGATAATGGGCTTGTTCCCATTACCTGTCATAATATTATCCAACATGCTGACTGTCACCAACACCAGCTCCTGGAAGGCACACTCTGTGTCTGACCTTTCTGTCTCTGTTACAAAATGCACAGTCCATATATCTTACCTGAGAATCTCTTACTATTAAAATATTCTTACCTTTATTAACAGGGGAATCAGTGGTACCTTCAACCTCAGTAACCACTGAAGTACACTTGTCCTGGAGAACACAGAATCGATTTCCTACCTTCACATCTCTGTTAACCCTCCTTATCTTCATTCTTCCTGAACTGTGAACCACTTGCCACTTAAAGCGGCTGCCACTATCACTGCTGGTGACCATTTCCTCCTTACCAGCTAAATCCTTCTCATGCTCACTCCCAAACTCATCTAGGCGAAGCTTCAGCCTCCTATTTTCCTCCTGAAGAAGTAGAACCTTCTTCAACACCTGAACCTGAGATTCTAAAACACTACAACAAGCCATGGTGCTTGGTGGTTGGGTTGTCACGTACCAGCTGTGACACCCCCTACCCCTCATCAACAACGGCTATAATTTCTGCAATGCGCTGTCAAATTAGCGTTGAATTAAATTATCATTTTCATATTTCATTTTTCATTTTCCTTCGAAACAGGATAAACGCTCATGCTTGTTTTACATTTTCAATTCTTACAATAGTTTTTATATTTGCATATTATTGTTATTTTTCTATTACTTTTCCTACGGAGGAGCCAGCCTTGGTAATACTTGCATAAGATCTTACAGGGCTTAGTAAACCTTCACACACACTGTCCCCAAGACTCCAAATGTCTGTCTCGCAAGTGGCTTCTACAACACTTTCAGAAGTAAAAACTGTAAAACCTGAAGTAAATATAAACTGCAAATTACCTGATCATTGGTCATTGATTCGCTTATTAACCGTAAGTCAACTGTCCCTGATTTCCCTACCCAGTATCAGTGGCCACGTGATTAGGGGCAAAATACAGTAAATAGTATCACCAACGGTTCTGCCAGAAACTCGTATCCACGATACGTTATAAGTCCTCTGAAGCACCTAACTACCAGGTAACGCTGGGAAACCGTGTTGGATTCAAGAGATAGAAACATGTATGGAGGTAGATGAATGGTTCAAAGAACCGACATGTTGTTAAATTAGACACATGTGCAACTCTTGGGTATCTTTATTGAGGAAACGTTTCGCCACACAGTGGCTTCATCAGTCCATACAAAGGATAAACTTGAAGAACAGGAGGAGAATGAGGTAATCAGTCCCTCAGCCTTGAGTCGATGTGGTCAGTCCGTTAATCTTGAATAGAATACGGCATAGGAGCGGAGAAGCAGCTTATAAACCGTATGACAGGAGAGGTGCAGCAGTCGTAGGTGGTGTCACATTTGTCCAATGTGGAAGTAGGTCGTGCCCAAGATTAGGCAAGCGAAGAATTCCCAAGTATTAAGATCCCAAGAAGTTGCAGTGTCTGACAGGATTGTAGATGAATGGTTCACAGAACCGACATGTTTCCTCAATAAAGATACCCAAGAGTTGCACATGTGTCTAATTTAACAACATGTCGGTTCTTTGAACCATTCATCTACAATCCTGTCAGACACTGCAACTTTTTGGGATCTTAATACTTGGGAATTCTTCGCTTGCCTAACCCTTGGGCACGACCTACTTCCACATTGGACAAATGTGACACCACCTACGACTGCTGCACCTCTCCTGCCATACGGTTTATAAGCTGCTTCTCCGCTCCTATGCCGTGTTCTATTCAAGATTGATGGACTGACCACTTCGACTCAAGGCTGAGGGACTGATTCGAACCCATACCACTTGAAATTGTTTCACACCCTCCCTCTAAGACTTCCATGAATGGCCCCTACCTGCCCGTTCTTCCAACCAGGATTTATATATTCTCTTGGAAAAAGGATAGAGCAAAGTATGATGACTAAGTGCTCAAACCACCTCAGCAGCTTTTCCGCTCTCTGAATTAAACACGTTTTAAAAAGTAGTACAGTGAGGAATACTAGTATTAGATAAGTACCGAAAAAGTTGTGTTGATCTAGAGTGGTGAGGGGAAGCACAGATCCCGTGTAGACCAGCATCATCTTGCTTGCATTCTGGAACTACTTGCCACTCTGTACCGCCATCGTCACCCGGCCCACATCCTTCACGTCAAAAAATACTAATATTACTACTGATAAACAATAAATAATTATGGTGCAAGACCTGTATACGGGTAAATTATGGTCTCTGAACGTTGAAGCGATGAGGCGGCTAGAGGGAGTTTATTAATGATTTGATCCACGGAAGAGAAAATAACTCCAATTCCTTGCATAAAGAGTCTTAAACTCAAGGACCGTGAGGTCTTACCTGGAGGCGAGCGAAAATAACAAAAGCGACGCAAAAGGCGTCTGCGTGGTGATGGGTGGCAGTGAGCACAGTGTATGGAGGTGAAGTGAGCAGGAAGGAGTCCATCTCCCACAGTATGGTAGCATCACCCAGGGTTGACTCCACGAGCATCACCACCTGGGGACACACCAATGGGTCAGGTTTAAAGCCCATCGCCCTACCGAGGGTTTTGGGTGTCTTCAAAAAAAACATTTAAAATTTAAACTGAAGAAAAATTTTTTCCTCTAAAAAAAGGGATTAACGTAATCGCCCAGACCCCACGGGTTTTAATATTTAATAGGGTAAAAACGGAGCTTTTAAAAACCGAAAGAGCCACACAACCCCTTGGAAAACGGGAAAAGGGAAATCGGGTTTTTGTTTCCAGACAACGGGAAAGGTCAATATAAAATGGAAAAAGTGATACAACAAACATTTGGAAAAAAAGACACTTGTGTACGTTAAAGAACATTTATTAAAGGAAATTTTTTCCCCAATGAGGGACTTCATCAGCCCTTTTAAGATTTAAGGGAAACCACCCCGGAGAAAAACTTTTTCCTTAAAAAATGTCCTAAAACTGAGCCCCCAATATCCTTACCACCCCAAAAGGGGGGGGGTTAAGCCTAATTCCGTGAATAAAGAGCCCCTCGCAGTTTCAATTTAATTTCCCCTTGAAGGGGGGGTTTGAAACAAAATTTTTTGTAGCAACGGGTAACGTGAACACCCAAAAACCCCTACGGGGAAATTACTTTTGTGAAAAAGAAAGCCTTTTAATATATTACTTTTTTTTTGGCTGAAAATAAATTCCCAAATTTTTAAAGGGACTTTTCAGGCCTCAGAAAACGGAGACAATTAAAAATTTTGGAAAAAAGGGACGGGGGACAACAAATTTTATGGGGCCCTCCCCAAAGCATCAAGAAACCCCCTTTTCCCTGGAAGGGGTGAACACCTTATAGATCCAGCAAAATGACGAGTCACAAGGATGGGGATCATTTTGGGGGGGCCCAACCTCTTCTGCAGGGGGATCCTCCCTCTCAAACCGGATGAAGTCTTTCTAAATTTTCCAAGACCGCAGTGTAGGCCCCCTAGTTTTGGGGAATACCCCTCCGGGTCGGGTTCGTTCCGCTTTGTCTTCGGGTTTAAATTTGTTTTTTTCCCCAAAGGCGAATCGGGGCCCCGGGTTTTTGTTCTGCAGCTGTGAAAACCCGGTGGTGCGTGGGGCTTGAGAATTTGAAAACCTATTTGCCCCAGGTAGGAATTGTATACGACGCCGGGAAAAAAACTTGGTTACTAATGCCCAGGAAAATAAATCAGGGGGTTGTTAATACCTCTTGACTTTTGTGTTGTCTTTTGGTTTGGGGGTGTTTTGCGTAGTCGTTTTGTTTTTAAAATTGCTTTTTATAATCTGCGGGAAAATTATTTGTATTGTCTGTTGGTGGATTTGCTGAATGGGTCTGTTTCTGTTGGTGAGTTGTTTGTATAGTCTGGTGTTGGATTATTTTTTAATTCTTCCTGGTAAAATTTTTGTCTTGTGGTTGTTGGGGGAAATGTTTGATCGCCCTTCTGGTGGATTGTTTTATGTAATTTTTAGGGGAGTGTTTTGGAAATTCGTCTTTTTGGGGTTTCTGTTTGGGCACCCGTTGGGGTTTGATTTTCCCCATCGTTCCTGGTAAAACTGCTTATTTTAATCTGCTATGGATTTTTTTGGTTGTACTCCTGGGGGGAAATTGTTTGATCTTTTGTTGGGGTATTGTTTGCCCCGTCTCCCGGTTTTGATTGTTCGCTCGCCCTCCGGGAAAAAATGCTTATTTAATCTGCTAGTGGATTGTTTGTTTTTTGTCCCCTTTCCTGGTGGATTTTTTGCATCTTCTGTTGGGGTATTGTTTGAAATCGTCTGCTGGTTGATTTTTTTGCATCGTCTGCTGGGTAAAATTGTTATGAAATTTCTGCTAGTGGTTTTGTTTGTTTTGGCATCTGCCGGTATTTGCTTGAACCCTTTTGCTGGTTCATTTTATGTAATTTTGCTTTTAAATTGTCTGGGGTTGGGTGGGGGTTTGTGTAAAATTTGGGGTTAATGAAGTGGGAATGGCGAGAGGGGGGGTGGTATCTGAGGGGGGAAGTTTGTGTTGTTTTTGCTGTTGCGCAAAAGACAAAACTGGAACAACAGTTCATTGCCCCAGATTCTGCCCCACCTTTCACCCGCCCCGAACATCTTAAACCCTGCATCTGCAACATAAAATTTTGTTATTTTCCCCCTTCCCCATAAATGCTGTTATTTAAACGGAGGTTCGAACTGGATGGTTTTGGTAAAAAAGGCCCCACTCTGTCCTTAAACAAATGGTTGCTCTGAAGTTTTTTTTTTACTTTTATAAGTGAGCTTTGGTGGTTATAAGGGGGTGGTGGCGGGTTTGAAAACCTGTCACAGGGGGTGGCTGGGGGCGGGGAACCTTTCACAGTGGGGGCTGGTGCAACCTGTCACAGTGGGGGCACTAGTGACAAAATCCGTTTTTAAAACCACCTAGAATAAAACCCACATTAATTTTTCTGTTTCAAACACACACACACACAGTTAAAGGCCCAGTGAAGAGGGGGGGCCGGGGAAAACTAGGACTCGCCCCCCCGCAACCCCAACTAGGTGAAAAACTAGGTGAGTAAAATAGGTAGAAACAACTAGGAGAGTACCACACCCCCACATACGCAGGGAAAGGCAAAGGGTGAGGAGGGGGGAAAGTCCAGGGGTTTTATTCATGGGTTTCAGGAGATGGGGAAGGACACAAAAAAAGACGGAAAGGCAAAAAGGCCCAGGAGTTTGAGAATATAAACAAAAAAGGGTTTTCGAAGAGGACATGTTTGGGGAATGAAAAATTTTTCAGAGAATAGGGGGTTACTTGGGGGGGAAAAAAAAGGGCCGTCAAGTTTATTTCCCCCCTTCAAGTCCCCCCCTATCCCCCTGAGGGTTTTTGAAAAAATTGAAAAAAAACCCAAGAGGATGTTCCTAGAAAGAAACAGAACAAAAACAGAACGACAGCAGCTGGGGGAGAGGACAAAAAAGCAAAAAAAGGCTGGGAGGAGAAAAAGGAAAAAATCAGAAGAAGACAACCAGAACATGGAGAGCAACAAAAGAAAACACACACAGAACCATCCCCAGAACCCAAAAAACCAAACCCCTTTATCCCAACACAGACCACAACCCACACTCACACCCCCCCACCCCACCCCAAAGCTGTGGGATCGCACAGCACACTGCCAGCCCCTCCCCCCACCCTCACAGAAAATTTAATGGTACTCAAACACTGATGGAAAAACCCAAATTAGGGGGAGGAGTGGGACGAAAATTTTTAAAAGAGGCATCACCGGACCAAGCTAAAAAGGGGATGATATCAGATGTAATCTTTCCAATGGGATATCAAATCCTGGGAAAGACAGAGGGAACAGGGGGGGAGGAAGGGGACACTGCTCTAAAAAACCCGATGAGTTTTTTGATAAGCGGGGAAGAGGGGGAGCCCAGGGGAAAAAGAAAGAGTTTATAAAAAAAAAAAAGGGCTTCACCCGGGGTTTTTCCCGGGGAAAGTTTAATTTCAGTGTTTGTAAAACCCCACCCCCGAAGATCGGGAAAGGCCAATTTAAGAGTAGGTAAAGAGTAATAGAGATGGAATTACACACTGGCTGAAGGGGCCAGTAGGGTTTTGTGAGAAAGGGCCAAACTTTTTCATGGGTGCCGTAAACCCCAAGGAAATCGACGGGGAAAAACTTGGGGCCACAGGGGGCCATAAAACGGGGAGGGCAAAAGTGGGGAGGGGTTTACTGGAAAACCTCATAAACCAACACGTAAGGGACATACCAGAGAGGGGTTTAAACCAGAGAGTTTGGGCCCCTAGTATTCAGCTTGGTAGTGCAGATATTGAGGACTTTCACATACAAAAACCCCTTTGGGGGCCAGTTATCGTGGGGTTCTGAGCTTCGAATATATAGTAGGTTACAGGGGGGGGGAAGAAGGAAAGGGGGACAATTTAAGCCCCAAAATAAAAAAAATGGGGACTACCCAGGCATGAAGAACTTTCCTCAGGGAGCCAAATGGGACAGAGAAAAAGGCAGGGAATGTAAAAGGGTGGGTTATTGGGAAAAAAGAAAAGGAAACGAGAAAGATTATTTAAGGGAAAAATTAAAAAAAAAGCAAGGAAAAAGCCCCGGTTAAAAAAGGGGGGAGGAAAACCCAAAAAGGGTTGGGTGGAGAAAAGAGGAAAAAGGGCCCCTAAAAAAAGGGGGTAAACCCGGGAAAAATAAGCAAAAAAAGGGCCAGGGAAAAGAAAAAAAACCCCGGAAAACCCCCGGGCTGAGGGAAAGGGGCCCCGAAGTGGGGGCTAGGGGAAGAAAAAAGACAAAGGGCCAAAAAATAAACAGAGGACAACCAGAAAAAAAAGGGCAAGGGGGGTTTTAAAAAAGCAAACAAAAACAATACGAAAATTTTTTGGGGGGGGGGGGGGGCAAAAAAGGGGGGGGAAAAAAAAAAATAAAAAAAAAAGCCCCAATATCAAGTTGCAAAAAACTGTTGTTTCAGCCAAAATCGGGGGGAAAAAAAAAAAAAGTTTAAGGACCAGGGAAATCAGGCCGAGGAAAAGGAAAAAAAGGGAAGTTTTCATAAAATACCACGAAGGGGTTTTTGGGGGGTCAACATGGGGATTTTAAAAGAAAATGTTCACGGGGGAGACAAAAAACGCTTCCAGAAAGGCAGAGAGGTGGGGTTTCAACCCCTCCCAAGGGGGGTTGAAACCAATACATAAAAGCCTAGGAAGAAGAGAAAAGGGGTTTCAAAAACGGGAAAATAGATTTCCTCAAAGGCGATAGGGCCGTAAACATCTCTCCATGGGGTTTTGAAGGGGAGGGGCCAAGGGGCCTTTTTGGGACCACTTTTTAACTATTTCAAAAGGAAATTTCGAAAAGGGCGACTACCGGAATAAGAAACAGCAAAAGTTTGTCCCGTTTTTTAAAAAGGGGCACCGACTGAAGCAAATTTAAACTATAGACCGTGTCTTTTACGTGTAAAGTATGCAAGGGCATGGAGAAAATTATCAGGGGGATTTAAGGGGGGACACCTAGAAAGGAATGATCTTATAACCCAAAAGCCCGCATGGTTTTTAGTGGGCCCGGAAATCCTCGGCCCCAAACCTACTGGAATTCTATGAGAGGGGGACCCGGGGCAAAACAAGAGGAGAGAGGGGGGGGTAGATTTGCATTTTTTTTGAACTAACGAAGGCGTTTGAAAATTGTTTCCCCACAAGAAGGGTTTGGGGCAAAAGCAGGGAAAACAATGAAAGGGGACTAAAAAATTTGGGCAGGGAAAACCTATCCGGAAGAAACAAAAACAAGTCATGATCCCTGACGGAAAGGTTTTCATAGTTGGCGTCTGAAACAAGGGGTGTGTCACAGGGATCAGTCCTAGGACTGGGCGTTTCTTTGGTTTTGTGAACGAATTACGGAAAAAAAAACTCCGAAGTTTTACCCGCTTTCAGATCAGTGAAGTTTATTTGGGAAATTTAATGGGACTAGGACCCGGCAGAACTACAGAGGGGTCTTTAAAAAAAGGGTGCAGGCCCGGGCCACAAATGGCTCCCGGAGTTCAACCCCAAAAAAGTGCCGAGTCATTTAAAATTGGGGAAAGGGGAAAAAAGACCCCAAGGGCAGGGGTAAAAATCTAGGGGGCCCCGAGACTACAAACCCACTCAAAGGGAAAAGGGTCTTGGGGTGAGGGATAACACCCGGGAAAATCTCCTGAGCTGCCACATCAACCAAATAACTTTCTGCAGGGAAACGGGCACCTAGGGAAACCTAAAAAAAAGCATTCCGAAATCTAAATAAAGGGTCATTTCGGACCCTTTTACACCCGTGTTCGCTAGGGGGGGCCCAAATTTGGGGTATGCAGCGCCAGTTTGGGGAAACCCCCACCTAAACCCCAAACATGTAATGGAAAAATATGAAAAAAGGGAAAGGAGCAAAAAAAGACAATCCCAGAGTTAAAGAGGGTAGGGCTGGGCGCGGAAAAGGTTAAGGGAAATCGACTTGAAAGACTTTTGGGAAAACAGGATAGAAAATGGGGGGTAGGAAATTATTAAATTTTTATTATTATAATCAAGGGGAAGCGCTAAACCCAGGGTTATACAGCGCCCGGGGGGGGGGTGTGGAAGGGATTCAGGCTTAATTTGGGGGGAAATGGAGCACAGATCCCCAAATTTCCCCAAATCAAAGGAAACCCCCCACCAAATTCCCCAAAGGGAACCCTTTCTTGAGGGGTGGGGATATATAAAGGAAAAAATAAAAAAATTGAAAGAATCAACAAGATGGACAGAGAAAATGTTTGAAAGATTGGGGGCACCGCAACAAGGGGTTCCAGTTAAAAGTTTTAAGACTGAAAGAACCACAAGGAATAGTGTGGTAGTGAGAAATGGAGGCCCGGGTCCAAAACTAGCTTTAAAAAAGAGGTATGAAAAAGCTCGTGGAAAAGGGTTGGAAAGACCGAATAGCGGGGCCCGTTTAAAAAGGCGGGGCCCGGAGCCGTGACTTAAACCCCTTTAAAACCCCAACTAGATGAGTAGAACACCCCACACACATATACACAAAACAGTCACACACAAAAAAGAGACTGTCTACGAAAGTGTCTAAGGGAAATTGGCCTGACCGGGCACTAAAGGGAAAAGGGGGGTCAGGGGAAAACAAAATAACAAAATATAAAATCCCGCGAAAGGGAATTTTACAAGGTGGAAAAGGGCAGGATCTTCCAGAGTTAAAGAATTTTCAAAGAGTCCCCAAAAGGGGCGTTAGGAAGTAAATTTTTTCGGGCAAGAGTTGTTCAAGAAGTAAATTTGCCAAGAATGTGACGTAGGGGGGCAGAAAAACCCTACTTTTTTTTTAAAAAACGAGGGTTTTATAAAGCCAGAAGCAGGGGGGGAGAGAGAGAGGACCCAGTAGCAATTTAGGGAAAAAGGGGCGGGAGCAGGAGCTATGAAAAAAACCCTTTCAAACCACAAATAGGTGAGTACACGATGTGAGGCTAATGAAAGGGAATTTTAATCGGACGAGGATCAGGGGGACTACAAAGGATCGGGGAGACTTTCAAGCCTGGTCCCGGAACTCTTTTAAGGGGTTTTAAAAACCCCCCCAATTTTCAAAAGTCATGAAGATCGGGGGGGGCAAAGGGTGCCCCCCCCAAAAGAGTGCAGTTAAAGGGAAGCCAAAATCTGCCAAAAACCCCACTCAAGGAAAAATCTAGGGGTGAGCATTTAAAAAAAACCTAGCACCCACTACTGAGACGCATTTAACCCAAAAAGCTGCTGCCAAACATATTTGGGGATTTGCCAACCTAAGAATACGTTTTCCCACACCTCAGTAAGGAATCGTTCAAGAATCTGTACACCCGTGTACGTCAGGCCATAGGGTATGCAGAAAGAGTTTTGGAACTCACCAGGTGAAGCACATCCGGAAATTAAAAGAAAGTGCAAAAGTTTGCAACGAGCAGTCCCAAGCTAAGGGGGCATGTCATACAAAAAAAGGTTAAGGAAAAAAGGGGGTGCGACACTGGAAAAACAAGAGAGGGGAAACAAGAAAAAGACATTTTAAAAAACGAAAAGGAAAATGACAAAGGGGGGACAGAAACAGAATGTTCCAGAGATTTGGGCACAGCAACAAAAACCGGGTTTCAACCCGAAATTTTAAAACTCGGATGAGTCACAGGGGGCTTTTGGATTTTTTTTTTTCTTCAGTCTAGAGGGTTTTCAGAAAGGTGAACAGTCTAGAGAAATGGGGTAGTGGAGGGAAAGGAAATTTGTACATACCTTTTAGAAGAGATAAGCTATACTCATGGGAGCAGGGGGTTTAGTGAATCTATTTGCGATCAGTGAAGAAGCGGGGGGCCCGGAGTTTGATTTTGGACCCCTTTTTAACCATACTCGGGGGAGTGCACACACATCATTTATAAAATATATTATATATAAAAATATATATATATATAAAAATATATTATAATTATATATATATAAAAATTAAATATTTATATATATATATATTTTCTTTGTTCAACAAACCCGGCCGTAAACCCCAAAAGGGAGGGGGGCCCAAAAAAAAAACAAAATTTTCTGTTTTTAAAATTTTGTAATTTAAACAGGGGGAAGGGAATTTTCTAGCCCCTTGCTCCTTTGGCCCTTTTAAATCGCCTCTTAAACCCCGCATGGTTCGGGAAAGGAAGAAAATTCCCGTCCCACTTCCCCATGGAGATAAGAGGAAATAAACAAGAACAAGAATTTGTAAAAAATAGAAAAAAACCCAGAGGGGTGTGTAAATTATGCTTGTACTGTATGTGTGGGGTGACCCAAAGGGAAGTAGAAGGAAACAAGACGTTTCCCGAAACCTTGCAGTTTTTGAGACCAAAAAAAAAGGACACCCGCAATCCTTTCCCTCATTTTAAAAAAAAAATTTAAAACTTTTGTTTTACACTCACTTTGGGATGACGGGGAGTTCCTCCCTGGGGGTTGGGTGTCTACCAACCCCTACCCCAGGATATAAAATATATATATAAAATATAAAATTTTATAATAAACTATAATTTATATATATAATATTAAAATTATATATATATAAATATATTTTTTTTTTTCAACAACTCGGCCCTCTCCCACCGAGGCAGGGTGACCAAAAAGAAAGAAAATCCCCAAAAAGAAAATACTTTCCTCATCATTCAACACTTTCACATCACTCACACATAATCACTGTTTTTGCAGAGGTGCTCAGAACACAACAGTTTAGAAGCATATACCTATAAAGATACACAACATATCCTTCCAAACTGCTACTATCCCAAACCCCTCCTTTAGAGTGCAGGCATTGTACTTCCAATTTCCAGGACTCAAGTCCGGCTATGTAAAAATAACCGGTTTCCCTGAATCCCTTCACTAAATATTACCCTGCGCACACTCCAACAGATCGTCAAGTCCCAAATACCATTCGTCTCCATTCACTCCTATCGAACACGCTCATGCACGCCTGCTGGAAGTCCAAGCCCCTCGCCCACAAAACCTCCCTTAGCCCTTCCTTCTAAACCTTTTCGAGGACGACCCCTACCCCGCCTTCCTTCTCCTACAGATTTAAATGCTCTCCATGTATATATATATATATATATTATATATATATATATATATATATATATATATGTATATATATATATATATATATATATATAGGATGGGGTCCACCTCTGGTGTAAATTGTGGGACCCATAGCCTCGGAGAAGTGCATAAAAAGGCTTCAAGGAAGAATATTTGGATTTCTTCCTGAAGGGCAACACACTAGGGCTGGTAACATACACCGGGGCTGGTGCCACATACACATCGGGTTTATAACACACACACACACACACACACACACACACACACACACACACCCTCGCTCAAGAAGATCTAGGGGTGAGTATAACGCCGAGCATGTCTCCGGAAGGACACATCAACCAGATAACTGCTGCAGCATATGGGTGCCTGGCAAACCTGAGAACAACGTTCCGATACCTTAGTAAGGAATCGTTCAAGACACTGTATACCGTGTACGTCAGGCCCATACTGGAGTATGCAGCACCTGTTTGGAACCCGCACTTGATCAAGAACGTCAAGAAATTAGAGAAAGCGCAAAGGTTTGCGACAAGGTTAGTTCCAGAGCTAAGGGGAATGTCCTATGAAGAAAGGTTAAGGGAAATCGGCCTGACGAAACTGGAGGACAGGAGGGTCAGGGGAGACATGACTACGACATATAAAATACTGCGCGGAATAAACAAGGTTGACAAAGACAGGATGTTTCAGGGAGGGGATACCGAAACAAGAGATCACAATTGGAAGTTGAAGAGACAGATGAGTCAAAGGGATGTTAGGAAGTATTTCTTCAGTCATAGAGTTGTCAGTTAGTGGAATAGCCTAGAAAGTGACGTAGTGGAGGCGGGAACCATACATAGTTTTAAGACGAGGTTTGATAAAGCTCATGGAGCAGGGAGAGAGAGGACCCAGTAGCAACCAGTGAAGACGCGGGGCCAGGAGCTAAGAATCGACCCCGGCAAACACAAATAGGTGGGTACAAATAGGTGAGTACACACGCCACAGATGGTGACACACACACACACGCAATGGATGCCAACACACATACCAGGGATGCCAACACATATACCAGGGATGACACACACACACACACACACACACACACACACACACACACACACACACACACACACACACACACACATTGGAATTTGAAGACACAAATGAATCAGAGACATATTAGGAAGTATTTCTTCAGTCATAGAGTTGTAAGGCAGTGGAATAGCCTAGAAAATGACGTAGTGGAGGCAGGAACCATACACAGTTTTAAGACGAGGTTTGATAAAGCTCATGGAGCGGGGAGAGAGAGGGCCCAGTAGCAAATAGGTGAGTACATACACAAACACACACATACACACACACACATACACACACACACACACACAAGAGTTGCAAACACACCCCAAACCTGGAAACACACGTATACCAGGGCGGGCAACACATACACACACACCAGAGGTGGTAACAATCATCAGAGCTGCTAACATACACACACCAGGGCTGGTAACACATACCAGGCCCGTTAACATACACTAGTGCTTGTAATACACACACACGTACACACCAGGGTTGGTAATACACATAAACACACCAGAGCTGGTAATACACACTAGGGCAGGTAACATACACAAAGGCTGGTAACACACCAGGGCTGGTAACACACCAATGCTGGTAAAACACGCCAGGGCCTGTAACACACACAGAGGCTGGTAATACACACACAAACACACACACACACACACACACACAAACACACACACACACACACACACACACACACACACACACACACACACACACACACACACACACACCACACATGTGAAGTATTTGAAGAACTCAACAAGAGATTCAAAGAAGTGTTCACAGAGGAGACAGAAGGGACTCCAGAAAGACGGAGAGGTGGGGCACACCACCAAGTGCTGGACACAGTGCACACAACCGAGGAAGAAGTGAAGAGGCTTCTGAGTGAGCTAGATACCTCAAAGGCAATGGGGCCAGATAACATCTCCCCATGGGTATTGAGAGAGGGAGCAGAGGCGCTATGTGTACCCCTAACAACAATATTCAATACATCTATCGAAACAGGGAGATTGCCTGAGGCATGGAAGACAGCAAATGTAGTCCCAATCTTTAAAAAAGGAGACAGACATGAAGCATTAAACTACAGACCAGTGTCACTGACATGTATAGTATGCAAAATCATGGAGAAGATTATCAGGAGAAGAGTAGTGGAACACCTAAAAGGAATGATCTCATCAACAGCAGCCAACATGGTTCAGGGACGGGAAATCCTGTGTCACAAACCTACTGGAGTTCTATGACATGGTGACAGCAGTAAGACAAGAGAGAGAGGGGTGGGTGGATTGCATTTTCTTGGACTGCAAGAAGGCGTTTGACACAGTTCCACACAAGAGATTGGTGCAAAACTGGAGGACCAAGCAGGATAACAGGGAAGGCACTACAATGGATCAGGAATACTTGTCAGAAGACAGCAGCGAGTCATGGTACGTGGCGAGGTGTCAGAGTGGGCACCTGTGACCAGCGGGGTCCCGCAGGGGTCAGTCCTAGGACCAGTGCTGTTTCTGGTATTGTGAACGACATGACGGAAGGAATAGACTCTGAGGTGTCCCTGTTTGCAGATGACGTGAAGTTGATGAGAAGAATTCACTCGATCGAAGACCAGTCAGAACTACAAAGGGATCTGGACAGGCTGCAGACCTGGTCCAGCAATTGGCTCCTGGAGTTCAATCCCACCAAGTGCAAAGTCATGAAGATTGGGGAAGGGCAAAGAAGGCCGCAGACGGAGTACAGTCTAGGGGGTCAGAGACTACAAACCTCACTCAAGGTAAAAGATCTTGGGGTGAGTATAACACCAGGCACATCTCCTGAAGCGCACATCAACCAAATAACTGCTGCAGCATATGGGCCTAGCAAACCTCAGAACAGCATTCCGACATCTTAATAAGGAATCATTCAGGACCCTGTACACCGTGTATGTTAGGCCCATATTGGAGTATGGGGCACCAGTTTTGGAACCCACACCTAGCCAAGCACGTGAAGAAACTAGAGAAATGCAAAGGTTTGCAACAAGACTAGTCCCAAGCTAAAAAGGTATGTCCTACGAGAGAGGTAAGGGAAATCAACCTGACGACACTGGAGGACAGGAGAGATAGGGGGGGACATGATAACGACATACAAAATACTGAGAGGGAAATTGACAAGGTGGACAAAGACAGGATGTTCCAGAGATTGGACACAGTAACAAGGGGACACAGTTGGAAGCTGAAGACACAGATGAATCACAGGGATGTTAGGAAGTATTTCTTCAGCCACAGAGTAGTCAGTAAGTGGAATAGTTTGGGAAGCGATGTAGTGGAGGCAGGATCCATACATAGCTTTAAGCAGAGGTATGATAAAGCTCACGGCTCAGGGAGAGTGACCTAGTAGCGATCAGTGAAGAGGCGGGGCCAGGAGCTCGGACTCGACCCCCGCAACCTCAACTAGGTGAGTACACCGGGAACGGAGTATCGACCCCTGCAACCACAATTAGGTGAGTAAAATTAGGTGAGTCCACACAAACACAGTCACACACACACACACACCAGGCCTTGTATACACACACACACAACGTATTGCAGGTAACAGACACGGACACTCATTCACACACACACCAGGTCTAGTAACACATGCACACCTGGGCTGGTAAAACACACCATGGCCTTTGACACACGCACACCAGGGCAGGTAACATACACACATACACACCACAATTGATGACACACACACCACGGTTGGTGACACACACACCAGGGCTGGAAACACACGCACCAGTCCAGGTAACACACCAGGACTGGTAACACACACCAGGGCTGGTAACACACACACCAGTAATGGTAACACACACACACACCAGAGCCCTTTAAAACACACACCAGGGCGGAAAACCACCCCAGT
>NC_069399.1:10662310-10677657 GCF_026875155.1 Cherax quadricarinatus | reverse complement strand
CAGCCCCCCACCCCCCCCTTGACTCCCAGCCACATCCCTAGCGCTCCTCCCTCCCCCTTGACTCCCAGGCCACATCCCTAGCGCCCCTCCCTCCCCCTTGACTCCCAGGCCACATCCCTTGCTCCCCTCCCTCCCCCTTGACTCCCAGGCCACATCCCTTGCTCCCCTCCCTCCCTACACACAAACATACGAACGCTAATTCAAAACAACAACTAACCTAACACTAAAACAAACGCATTTATTTCAGAAATAAAAATTAACATAGTAAACCAACTTACTAAACAATATGAAAGGGTAAATTTACATTTTCTCTGTAACTGCACTGTCTTCACAGTTTTAATGAGATGGATGTGCTTGGTACAGGTACATTAACTTCTCAACATCATGTTTGAAGGCACTTAGAAGTCTTAGATCCCCGCAACTGTACTGAAGCATCGGTCTACTTAATATATCAAGTACAGCTTTTTTTAAGAAACTGAAGAAACAACTTCAGTGTAGCAGTGGAAAAGATAGTGTTGATTGATAGGTAATGTAGTAGACTTTGAATCATAGGTCCCTTATAACCTCGTTCCTTCTTATATGGTTACCCATAGGTTCCTTGCACCAGTTTAGTTAGTTTAATATGTTTATTATGCACCCCATACCCATCCTGTGGGCGGTAGTCAAAAGATTACAGAGGTACATAATGGGTCCAGGGACTGGGCCTCAAAGTTTTGATAGCTGAGCAAGTTACAGAGGTAATGAATTCACAATTTACAAAGGTAATGAACTCACAATTTACAAAGATAATGAACTCCAGGTAGGTCTAGTCACAATCATGACAAGTTACAAAGGTATTTACAGATTACAGAGGTACACAATGGGTCCAGGGACCGGGCTCCAAAGTTTTGATGGCTTGAAACTAGGTACAAGGTAATAAAACTCACAAGTTACAAAGGTAATGAACTCACAAGTTACAAAGGTAATGAATACTGTAAGAATGGTTACTTACGTTTATACATGGCTGCAATCATGAACAAATTTTAGAGTAATGAGCAATTCACACTTCCACACCCGGTCACAACTGTAGTGGCCCGGTGGCCTGGTGGCTAAAGCCCCGCTTCACACACGGAGGGCCCGGTTCAAATTCCCCGGCGGGTGAAACATTTCGACACTTTCCTTACACCTGTTGTCCTGTTCACCTAGCACAAATAGGTACCTGGGTGTTTGCGACTGGTGTGGGTCGCATCCTGGGGGACAAGATTAAGGACCCCAATGGAAAAAAGTTAGACAGTCCCCCGATGACGCACTGACTTTCTTGGGTTATCCTGGGGGGCTAACCCTCCGGGTTAAAAATCCGAAAGAAATCTTATCTTATTGGTCAATGTTGATTGCCGAGTCTCTCTTTTCACACACACACACACACACACACACACACCACACACACCACACCACACACAACACACACAAATTCTTACACACACACACATAAAACAAAAAAACACACACCACAAAAACTCATAAAACACACCGCCCCACACTCATACACACACACACCACACTCAAAACACACACACACACTCATACCCCACACACACACACACAACACACACACACACTCAAAACACTCACACACACGGGCGCATATAACGGGAAGGGCACTAAATTTGGATCAGAAAATTTACCTGACAGGGGGAAAACGAGGCATGGTACGAAATGGTATCACAGGGGGCACCTGTGACGAGGGGGCCCCAAAAAGGGGTGGGTTTAACGGGGGGCCCAGGCTTTTTTTTGGGTATATGTGAAGGGACATGAGGGAAGGGTTAGACTCAAAATTTTCCCTGTTTGCAGATGATTTTGAATTTTAATGGGGGAGAATTAAATCTGATGGGGGCCAGGCAGGACTTCAAAGGGGACCGGGAAACAACTGGAACCTGGTCCAGCAAGGGCTTCTGGGAATTTAAACCCCCTCCCAAAAATGCAAAGTCATGAAGATGGGGGAAGGGCCACAGAAGACCACAACAGAGTATAGGAGGTGGAAAAAGACGGGCAAACCCCCACTCGGAGAAAGGGTCTTGGGTGATTATAACACCGGGAAAGCCCCGGGAAAAGGCACAACATCAATCAGAAAAAACTCGCAGCATATGGGCCCCCTGGCAAACCTAGAACAGCATTCCGACCCCTTAGTAAGGAATCATTCAAGAAACTGTACCCGTGTATTTTCGGGGCCCATACGGGTTTTATGCGCACCTTTTTGGAAACCCGCATTTTGATAAAGCAGTAAAGGGAAACTAGAGAAAGTACAAAGGTTTGCAACAAGGTTATTCCCAAGACTAAGGGGAATGTCCTATGAAGAAAATTAAGGGAAACGGCCGGGACGACACTGGGGGACAGGAGGGTCAGGGGGGGAAAAGAAACGAAATAAAAAAAATACTGCGGGGAAATAGAAAAGGGGGGACAAGGACGGGAAATGTTCCAGGGAGGGGACACAGAAACAAGAGGCCACTTTTTTAATTAAAAGGAAAAAATTGATTTCAGAAGATGGGTTGGGGAAGTTTTTTTTTTCCAGTCATGGGAGTTTTTTAAGGCAGTGGAATACCCTAAAAAAATGACGTAGTGGGGGCCAGGAACCATACACTTTTTTAAGACGGGTTTGATAAAGCTAATGGAGCGGGGAAGAAGGGCTAGTAGAAACCCGGTGGAGGCGGGGCCAGGAGCTGGGGACTCGACCCCTGAAACCCACAAATAGGTGGTACAAAAAGGTGAGTACATTTCAAACACATACCCCCAAAAAAACAACACCACACCACACACACACACACAAAACAATCACACACACCCCATGCACATATTTTGGAAAAGCTTTATTTACAGCTAGCAAATTTCAGGGTTTTTTCCAGTTTGGTCGGTTTTATACCACTGGGGGATAAACCTTGCCATTTTTTGAACACTTCTGAGTGAGTTGTTTCTAAATTCATTTTTTTTATCGCACCCCAGTACATAATGACGAAAGGGTGTGACAATAACCCTTTCGGGCAAATTTTAAATTTCTTTTGGGGCCCTACATCTGGGGTTGGTTTTTAAACCTCCCCAAAGATACTTGAAAACCCCCGGGGCCGGGGGGGCCCGGGTAGTGACTTCCAAGAGTCTGTTTAAATTTTTGTTGGTTTGTCACCAAAATGAAAAGAGTGAACAGGGGAAAAAAAGGGGGGGGGGTTGGCCTGTACATTCGAGTCCCCTTTTTTGCCAGAACTGTTTAAATGCCCAAAGGGCTTATTTGGAATTTTTAGCAGAAAAGGTCGAAAACCCCAAAACCCTTTAGCCCATTGTGGTAGTCTAAAAGGGCCTCCGGATGCAACACCCCACCAATTCCGGGAAACAGCTTTTAAAAAATTGAACACTGTTTTAAAAATTTCCTTCCACTCCTGCACCCAACATTTTGGGCTCCGGGGGGTTTTTCAATTAAGGCACCAAAAATTTGGAGGAATATAGCAAAAAAATATTGTTCCAAGTAATAACCCCGGGAGGCAGCTCTGATAAAAATTTTCAAAACTCCCCCCGAGTTTTTTAAATCTCTGCAAAAAAATTCAATTTAAACCACAAAAAATTTGAGCCTACTAGACGGAAATACACTAGACCTAAATATTCACTAACAATGAAGGACCCTGATAAGAAATGTCACCATATCAAAAACAATATACTCAGATCAAAACAAAATTTGGGTTTTAGACATGTATGCGAGGAGCCCCAGCCCGGGAAAAAATTGAGACTAGCACGAGGGAGCTTTTCCCCAAAATTTCAACTTCAAAAACAAAAACAAAAGGGGGGCCCAAAGGGAAAACCAAGTCCTAACCGATATAACCCTGGGAAAAAATATACAAAAGAAACCCACGGGCCCCAAAACTTATGCCTAGAACGGGTTAACTGGGTGGCACTCGATGTAGGCCCCAAGGGCTTTTCCCCAAAGAAAAAGGAGGAGTAAATTAAAAAGAAAGAAAAACAGGCCTCCCTTTACAGGCAAAGGGGAAAAAAAAACAGAGGGGAAAAAAAGGGGTCAATATTTTGGGGAAATCCCGCAGGGAGACACGGGTCAGAGAAAAAAGAAAAGCATCAAAACTTAAGCTAAAAAGAATCCTTTAGGGGGGTCGGGAATCGGGGGGAAGAACTAAAAGCTAAAAAAGAAAATCAAAACCCCCCCCCCCCCAAAGTATTTCTTTCTTTTCCAAAATTTAAAATCGAGAAAAAAACCCCATTTTGGGCCCCTATTTAAAACAAGAGGGGTCCTACAAGATGACAGAAAGGGGGAAATGAGGTGACTACTAAAAGTCCCAATATGACCAGTTTTTGGGAACCCCGGCAAACCCAAACCCGAGAGTCAAAATTCAAAATGAATTTTTTATGGGGGCCAAAAAATTTTTGTTTTACACAAGCCAAACCGATGTTATCCTGACCCCCAAAGGGACTTCAAAACAGGCGATAAAGGGAAATGCCCATGCACTCTGCCCCGGGGCCCCGGACTCAGGAACTTGAGTTCATCAAAAACTGCAAGAAACCCCCTTCAGGGCCCCTTTTTCCCATCCTAGGGAAGGGGGAGAAAGGGACAGGGGGTTTCGCCCCTCATTTTACAAAAAACAACAGACTAGCCCCACTCCCAAAAGGGGGATTTTAAAGAAAACAGCAAAAAACTCAGCCCAAATTAGCACTAAAAACCCCAAATCATAAAAATCTTTTTGAAAGGGCCCAAAAGAAGCAAGACACCACCCATCTAAAAAACCCTTTCAGTTACAAAAACCCAGGGGCAACAGGGGTTTTTTTAGAACGGGGCCCGCCCCGGGTGGGGTCCAATACTGGATCATACGACAAGGCCCTAAATGTTTTAGAAGCCCAAAAAGTATGCAGATGTAAAATAAAACGGGATTTGCAAAACCCCTTCACAAGGGGGACCATGGTTAATAGCGCAAAAAAGGCGGGGCTAAAGGAAAAAAACAGGAAAAGTCGGTCATGGATCTAAAATTTTTTCCTCACAAACAGAACACAGGAGTACCCTTTAACAGAGTAAAGCCCGAGGCAGTTACGGGGGAAAGCTTTTTTTTCCACAAGGGCAAAAGAAATAGCTCCCATCTTTTTTCTTTTTTTTTCCACCTATACCCGGGACATAGAAAAGGAGGTCGGGCCACAGCCCCGTGCCCTTCCCTTTGCAGATGACCCCCAAAATCTGCATGCAGTGTCTTCCATTGCAAAACCACTGCAAGGCTCCGGGCGACTAAAACCCAAAATTTTTAAAGGGGGCTGCAGAAAACAATATGCATTTCAACGATGAGAAATTTAAATTACTCAGATATGGTAAAAAAGGGGAAATTTAAAATCTTAAATCAGAGTACAAAAAAATTTCTGGCCCCCAAAATAGAGCGAAACCCCAACGTCAAAGACCTGGGAGTGATTATGTCGGAGGATCTCCCCTTTCAAGGAACCATAACATTGTATCAATCGCATGGCTAGAAAAATGACAGGATGGATAATGAAAACCCCTTCAAAACTAGGGAGGCCAAGCCCATGATGACATCTTCGGGGTCATTTGGGTTCTATCTAGGCTGGAATATTGCTGAAACCAAACACCCCCTTTCAAGGCAGGAAAAAGGGGGCCGGGGGGGGGGCCCTAGAAAATGTACAGAGAATTTTCCCAAGGGCGCGCTAACGGAGATAAAAAAAACCTCTTTTACTGGGAGCCCCTTGAGGTTTCAAAAACCGGAAACCCCTGGAACGCGGGAAAGGGAGAAACTTTATTATTTACACCGGGAAAAACCCAGAGGGACTAGAAACCTAACTTGCACACGAAAATCACTCATACGAAAACAAAAGGGACTTGGCGGGACGATGCACCATCCCCCCAAGGAAAAGAGGGGTGTCACTAGCACTTTAAGAAAAACCCATAAATTTAAGTGTCAGGGGCCCGAGATTGTTAAAATGCCCCCCCCGCACACATAAAGGGGGAATTACCAACAAACCCCTGGCAGTCTTCAAGCGGCACGGGAAACCAACCCCTAAAGTCAGTTCCTGATCCCCGGGCTGGGGTTTCGAACGTTGGTTTGCGTGCGGCCACCCAGCAACGGGCCGGGTTTGGGTTTCAGGCGCTAAAATTCCACCGGGAAAGGCCGGGTCACTAAACCGGGGGGGCCGCGGGGGCTTTTAAACCCCCAAAACTCCTCCAGGTTAAATCTCCCAGGTAATAGAATGTGGCCCCTCCTGAAAAGGATAGAATAAATGATAGATGGTACTCACTGGTGTCAATCTCCCTGACCTTAAGTCCAAAAAATTCAGCTAAAAAGTTCTTTTCGTATTTTTGGGTTCTAAAACTACTACCTGACAACCCCAAGTTTGTAATCTACCCCCTTCTTTAAAAAGAACAGTTTAGCCCAATTTATCAGTTCAAATCATGCAACGGAAGACCAATGTGGGGGGGGAAATTTCCACAGCTTGTGCACTTTGACCCCAAATGTCCCCAACCCTTTCCCTTTCCCTGTGCCCTGGCTTTGACACAAGCATGCCACAAATTTTGCTTAATGATTTTGAGAGCTTTTATGGAGGGACAGAAAAATAAATTTTAAAATTTAAAACCCTTTTCTTTCTTTGATACATGTTTGTTTTTTCAGGAAAGGGGAGTTGGAAAAACATTCCCTGTCTGAAGGGTGGGCCCCAAATTTTAAATTGATCGGGGCCCCAATTTCTTTAAGAGACCCCTTTCACCTGTACGACAACAGCAGCACTACCAGTTTCACCAGTGGTTTGGGGTGAACAAAAGCCAAAAACGTAAATAATTTGCGGAGTGTGTGCTGTGTGACTAAGTTTTTCAAAAACCAGCTTAAGGCCTCATTTTTGGGCCCTTTAAAGGGCGAAGTTTGGTTGTGTTTTAAGTAGTAGGGGGGGGGGAAAAAAATGGGGGAAAGGGTTATTTTAAAACCTGGAGAGAGGAGTTTGGGGGGTAAAACGCCCCCGGCCCGGTTTTGGGGCCCGGGCCTCCGGGTGGATCGCGCCTGATAACCGGGTTTTGGGCTGGGGGGCCGAAAAACCAAATTTTTACGGGGCCCCCAGCCCGGCGATGGGGGAAACTGACTTTGGGTCTTGCCGTCCCAGCTTAAAGGACTCCCAGGGGTTGTTGGAAAACCCCCTTATGTGTGGGGGGAAGGCATTTTTGAACAGTCCGGGCCCCTGACACTTATTTTTTGGGTTTCTTAACGTCCCTAGTGACCCCCCCTTGTTTTTCATTGGGGGGGGGGGGTTGCATCGTCTCCCAAAGTTTTTTTTGCTTTCGTAGGAGGGGGTTTTCGTGTCCCAATTTCCCGGGTTACTAGCCCTCTAGGATATTCCAGGGGGATTTTAATCATTAATCTCTCCCCCTGCGTTCCGGGGAATACGGGTTTAAAAACCCTCAAGCGCTTTTCCCATTTTTTTAATTTGAGGGAAAAAAATCCCTTTATGGGCCGTGAAAGTTATCTGTAAAATTTTTTTTGGTGGGCAATTTCACCTCCCTTTGAAAGGTGCTTTTAAGTGCAGCAAGGGGGGTAATATTAGGGAGGGGAGAGTGCCGTTTTTCCCTTTTCTTGACATAGATCATGTATCTGATTTTATGCCCAGGTCGGTTCCAGTCTTTTTGAAACCATCTGGGGGAGGTTACCAGTGCTGAGAAAGTTTTGGGGGGCTTCTGTGCCCCCGGGGGTTTTAATGGCTTGCCCAGCATAAACCCCCCAATTAGGATATTTTTTTCAGTAAAACCCAACCCCTGATTTGGAATATCCCAAATTCTTTTTTCAATTTAAAATTTTTGGGAGTACGAGGGGGATCCTAGGATGATCCCCATTGCTTCGTTTTGCAGTTTTTTCCAAACCCCCCAAGCCCCCAGTCAGACACAAGAGCAAGTAGTGGGGCAGCATAGTAAAAACCAAAGATCTATATAAGCAAATACATCATTTTCACAATTTTTTAAAATTAGCCCATACCTGGGGTTTTAACCCTGCCACAACTCTAAGTGCCTTAGGGCGTTCTTTGTATTGGCGACAAAGTCTTTTTTAAACAGGGCCAAAATAGGGAACCTCAAAGCCAGATACCTTATCTGCTTTCTTTTTCTTGAAGAGACCCATCAAGCAATTGTCTACGAACGTGCCTCTCTGTCGAGGAGGACAAACCCATTGATATCTTTGTTTTATCAGTAGGGGTTATCAACCCCAGGGGCCCCGACACCCAGGCTAGTAAAATGTTTTAAAAATGTTTTTGGGGGTTGGAGAATCCGGGGGGGTGTGAATCATTTTAAACACACAAAAAATACATAATTATGGGGCTGATAGGCATAGCAAAAAAAATAATGCATTAATTAGAATAAATTTAAAAAATTTTGGGACTGAGCCCCACCCCCTGTGGGGTTCCCAAATTTAAAGTCTTTTGTTCATTTTTATGTCCCCCGGAAAAAACACAGGGCTTTTTTTGTTTTGGAAAAAGGTAGCCTTTAACCAGCGGGGAAGCCATCCTCCAACTCCATTCTGCAAGTTTACTAATTATTTAAAGTCGGTTTGGGTACACGAAAGCAGGGTTTAAAGGGCAAGGAAGGGAGTGGGAGGAGCTGTCCCGTGGGGCCCGGGTGAGAAATGTGGGTATGCAATATGCCGTTTTAAGTGAAACCATGTAAAACCCGGGGGGACAAAAAATTTTTTTTAATTCTTTTAACAAGAGACGATTAAGAATCATTTTTTTCAAATGTTTTAAAAACAAGCAGCTTTGTAAGAGTTTGTTTTTTTTTGTTCCCCAAGGGAAGATGAAGATCACGTGTTACGTAGGTCCAACCCTTTGGTTTTACAAGAAAATTAGAGAAAAAGGGAAATTTTTGCCCACTTCGCCATGTACAGGAATTTTGAAAATTTCCCAAATTTTTAAATTTTAAGTTAAATGCACACTGGGGCAGAAAGAAGAAACAAATAATTCAAGAATTATCCATCAAAACTTGGCGCACAGCTCCTTCAGAGTGGCTAAACAAAAAGAATCCAGCCCGATTTTGGGAACCCATCACCGGTTTTTCTCACTCTCACCAGGTCGATCCTTTTTACTCTGTTCGTTTCTTTTTTGGGGGGGGTGGGGGGTTTTTTAAACCCGCAAAAAGATCTGGTTTTTTTCTAAAAGTCATGGGAACCCCTACCCAAATTCCTGCCCGACCAAAAAAAAAAAAATGGAAAAAATCTGGGCCATAAATAAGTGGTTTGTGAGCTTGGTGACTTACAATTAGAAATGCTCCCTAAAGCAGGAATATCTCAATCAGAAATAATATATCCTTTTAACCCCAATACACAGATACCCCTTCCCTGCATGACAGATTAGGGTGAGGGACTGAAGAGGGATCCTTCGGATTTTTAAAATTCTAGGGAAATACTGGGAATTTTTGGGTTTTACTTCATCTGTTTTAATTGAAAAAACACCGCAAAAAAATCTGAGGTTTACCTGGGTTTACCTTTGGGGAGAGTTTTGGGGGCAACGCCCCCCCGGCCCGGTCTGAGACCAGGCCTCCTGGGGGATCAGGCCTGATTTAACCAGGCTTTTTGCTGCTGGCTGGGACGCAAACCCCCTACGAGCCACAACCCCCGGGTGATCCGGAACTTTACTTTAGGTTGTTTTTCCCGTGCCACTTGAAGACTGCCAAGGGGGTTTTGTTGGTAAACCCCCTTATGTTGGCTGGGGGCAGTTGAACAGTCCCCGGGCCCCCCGACATTTTTGTATGGTCTCTTAACGTGCTAGTGCACCCCTGCTTTTCCCTTGGGGGGATGGGATCCCTCTGCCAAGTCTTTTGCTTTCGTAGTGGGTGATTTTCGTGTGCAAGTTTGGTTTCGTCCCTCTAGGGTTTTCCAGGGTATATAAACATTTTCTTCCCTCCTGCGTTTCCCGGGGGAAAACAGGTTTTTGGAAACCCCAAACCCTCCCCAAAATTTTAGGTGTTTAAACTCCGTTTTGGCGCCGTGAAGTTTTTCTGTTTCATTTTTTAGGGGCGGGAATTTCAAACCCCCTTTTAAAAAGGTGCGTTTTTGGGGGCAGGGAATAATTTCCCGCCTAGATAGAACAAGTGACCTGAAGAGTTCATTTATGGGCTTGGCCCCCCCTAGTTTTGAAGGTTTTATTATCCATCCTGTCATTTTTCTAGCAGTTCGATTTTATACAATTATGGTCCTTGAAGGTGAGATCCCCCGACATGTCAAAATCCCAGGTCCTTTTTCCCTTGGTGTTTCGTCCCAAATTTTTGGGGCCAATTTGTTTTGTTTCCTGATTTAAGATTTTAAATTTCCCCCATGTTTACCCCTATCGAGTAATTGAAATTTCTCATCGTTTTAACTTCCCTATTTTTTTTGCAGCCCCTGAAAGATTTTGGGGATGTCTGCCTGGGGGCTTTGGGAGTGTCCGCAATGGAAAAACACTGCCTTCAAAATTTGGGTTTTCATCTGAAAAGGGAAGGGCAACCCGGGGCTGTGGCTTTACACCCTTTTCTATGTCGGATATAAGGAAGAGGGCCAAAATGGGAGCGAGTACTGTGCCCTTTTGGGGAAAAGGGTTTTCACCGGGGCTGGGCCCCGACCCTTTTTTTGTTGACGGGCTACTCTCCTGTTCTGTTAGTGAGGAAAATTATTGATCCAAACGACCGACTTTTCCTTTTTATTCCTTTAGCACGCATTTTGTTTCCTATTTCGCCAGGTACACTTTTCGAAGGCTTTTGCAAAGTCTGTAAATCTTAAAATCTGCATTCCTTTTTTTTCTTTTAGTGCATTTTGGGGGCCTTGTTTTAGTGGGCCAATAGTTTAGACAGACAGGAGCGACCTGTTCTAAACCCATGTTTTCCCCCGGGGTTTTGTAAAATGAAAAGGGTTTTAATGGTGGTTTTGGGGATCTTGCCTTCTTAGGACCCTTTTTAAAGATTTTTATGATATGGGATGTTAAATGCTATTGGTCTTTTAATTTTTTGGGGGTTGCTTTACTGCCCCCCTTTTTGGAGTGGGGCCATGTCCCGTTTTTTTTAGTAACTGTGGGGCGGGCCCCCCTTTCCAGCTCCCTCTCCCTAGGATGGAAAAAGGTCGTTTATAGGGGGTTCTTTCAGGTTTTTTGATGGAAAAACCGAGTTCCATAAATTTTGGCCCTGGGGGAGAGGGGCATGGGGATGTCATTTATCGCCGTTCGAGTCATTTGGGGTAGGATAACATCGGATAGGCTTTTTGTTAATTTAAAATTTTTTTCCTCTCTAAAAAATTCATTTTGATCTTCGACTCTCAGGGGTTGGGTTTGGGGGCCCCTTCTAAAAATGATTTATATTGGGACTTGGGTAGCTCACTCATTTCCTTGTTGTCACTGTTTTTAGGACCCATCTTGTTTAATAGGGGCCCAAAACGGACGTTTTTTTCTCGATTTTTGGGTTTGGCATAGGGAAGAAAAATACTTTGGGGTTTCTTTCGATTTTTATTTATGGCTTTTAGTTTTTTCCCCCGTTCCTGACTCCTAAAGGATTTTTTTAGTTAAGTTCGGGTGCTTCTATTTCCCGGGGCCAGTGTCTCCCCAAAGCATTTCAGATATTTTACCTCTTTTAGCCGCTCTGTTATTCTTTTCCGTCGCCTGTAAAAAAGGGGCGCCTGTCTCTTTCTGTTTTACATCACTCCTCCTTTTCTTAGAGGGAAAAAGCCTTGTGCATACATCGAGTGCTACCGGGGTTAATCTGGTTTCTAGGCCCTAAGTTGGGGGCTGTGTTTCTTAGTATATCTTCCCGCTTTTATCGGTTTTGGACTTGGTTTTCCCTTTGGGCCCACTTTATGTTTTTGTTTTTGAAGTTTAAATTTTGGGGAATGCTCCCTTGGACTAATCTAATTTTTGTCGGTCCCCGGGGGTCCCGCCTAATGACTGAACCTCAATTTGTTGTGATCTGATATATTGTTTTTTATATGGGATATTTCCCTTTTTTCCAAACCTCATTGTTTTGTGGAAAGATGAGGTCTAGTGTTTCTCCAGTCTGAAGGGTCTATTAAATTTGGGTGGTTTAAAATTTAATTTTGTGCAGAGATTTAAAAGCTCGCGTGAGTGTGAGTTTTCAACAGAGCTGGGCCCCCTGGGGGTTTTTACTGCAACAATATTTTTTGCATATTCCTCCAATTTTTGGTGCCTTAAGTTTGAAATCCCCCAGAAACAAATGTTGGGGGGAGGAGCTGGAATTTTCCGGAAAAGTGGTCAAATTTTAACAGCGTTCCCGGAATTTTCTGGGGTGTTGCATCCGGGGGGGCTTGTAGACTATCAAATGACTAGGTTTTTTGGGTTTTCGACCTTTTCTGCTAAAAAATTCCAAATACAAACATTTTTTAGGCAAATTTTCATTTTTGTGCCAAAAAAGTGACTCTGCAATTTACAAAGGCCCCCAAACCCCCCCCCTTTTTCCTTTTTTCACCCTGCAATCTGTATAGGTTGTAACCCCGGGATCCATTAAATTTTTTTGTCCAAATGGTCCTTTATGGGGTCTCAGTGAAAGCCCCCGAACCTTTTCCCGCCTCTGCAACAGTCCCGGGAAAAGAAAGGAAATTTTTTGTTTGTTGCTGGCTTTAGACCCCGTATATTTCAAAAAAGAAAAAGTTATCGGACTGGTGGGAAATTTTGGTCTTGGGGGGGGATTTTTTTTTTCCCATTAGTTCTGTATCTGTTGGTTTTGGGGTGGAGGCCCCTCGATGTGGTTCCCCTCCAGGAAGACTGGGGTTTGGTGTTTCATTTTGCCTTTCCTCCAGTTTTTTTTTCCTTCCTGGCCCCAAAAAAACCCTCCCTCTTTTTAGTGGGTTGGCTACCCAGGTTTTCCCCTGGCCTGGGTTTTTTTTGGGAAACTTTTTTTTCCCCTTTTGATGGTTGCCTGGGAATTTAAATTATAGCCCCCAGTCTTTTTCCCGTACTGAAGAGGTAAACAGTTCAGGGGGAAAAAGCCTTTCAGGGGAATTTGCATTTTCCGTTGTCCCTATGGGCATGGCAATTTCCCAAAGGGGGTCCCTTGTTTTCAGCCCAAACGTTTTTTTTTAGATTTCCCAAAGCCAGCAGATACCGGGGTGCATAGTAGTGCACCCCCCTTGGGGTTTTCCCTTTGCCTTGGGGGTTTTTGGGACTGTATTCCCTGTTTTGGGGATGTTTCCCTGTCTTACTTCTTCCTCCCTACACCCAAAAATGGAGCTCCCCCCATTTGTTTTTGGTAATATATCCTTCCCATTGCTAAATGGGGGTCCCCCTTGTTTTCTATTTTTCCCGGGGGTTTTTTTTCTAGTTTTGGGAATATTGGTTTTTTTTATCTTTTACTACACTTGTTTCCAAATAGGGGTCCTGTTTCCCCCATGCGGTCATTCTTTTGTATTCCTTCCTGCGTATAATTTTTCCGGGCTGATACAGAGTGATACAGATTTCGGGGAAAAAGAAAAACGTTCATTTGGGAAAAAAAAATGGCAAAAATTTTTTATAAAATTTTTTATTAATATATTTTATTTTATTTTTTATAAAAAAGTTTTAAAGTAAATCTAGTTTGATAATTTTTGGGGGTTTATAGTGGGGCCCTTGGGAGATCTTTCTTTCCTAAATGCCCGAATCCCTCACATATCAATTTTAATTTTTTTTTTTTAAGGAAAAAAAAATGAAATTGTCATTTTTATCTTTTAAATGTATGCGACCACGTCAGCCTCGAGTTATCTCTAAGTTTTCCAGACCTTGCCACGTGGGGGCCCAGTGGTTCGTCTTTAAAGGGCCCCCCCATCGAAATTTTTTTGTTTTGTTCAACCATTTTCCCCTTTTTTTCCCCGGTCCATGTGTTCCCCGGGTCCCATCCGTGTCCCCCCATTATTCTCCCTTCTCCACTTCCCCCAAAGGGCTACCCCAAAAAGCCAGCATCCTCCTTTTTCCCCCGGTCCCTGTGTCCAGGAGTCCGTCTGGGGTCCCCCCCCAGGTATTTTTCCCCCCCTCCACTTCCCAATTTCTACCTCAACAGCCATTATCCCCTTTTTTTTCCCGGTCCATGTGTCCCCCGGATTCCCTCTGTGTCCCCCCAATATTCTCCCTTTTCCACTTCCCCAAAGGGCTAACCCCAACAAACCCGTATCCCCTTTTTCCCCGGTCTATGTTCCATGGCCCGGGCTGCCCGGGCCCTTTAGGGATTCCCCCCTTTTCCACTTCCCCCCAAGGGCTACCTCAACCCAAACCCGTAACCTCCTTTTTCCCAGGGCCATGGGTCCAGGAGCCCGTCTGTCCGCCTTCAGGTATTCCCCCTTCTCCACTTCCCCAAGATCTACCTCAACAACCAGTATCCTCCTTTTTCCCAGGTCCATGTGTCCAGGAGCCCGTCTGTCCGCCTTCAGGTATTCCCCCTTCTCCACTTCCCCAAGATCTACCTCAACAACCAGTATCCTCCTTTTTCCCAGGTCCTTGTGTCCAGAAGCCCGTCAGTCCGCCTTCAGGTATTCCCCCTTCTCCACTTTCCCAAGGTCTATCTCAACAACCAGTATCCTCCATTTTCCCAGGTCCATGTGTCCAGGAGCCCGTCTGTCCGCCTTCAGGTAATCACCCTTCTCCACTTCCCCAAGGTCTACCTCAACAACCAGTATCTGTCCTAGCTGCAAATTTTCGAAACAGCTGTATAAACTGTTCTGCAGACAAATCCTGAGCCACTTCTAAATGAACTGCCCTAGTAGCAGTACAAGTGAACAAGCATACATACAATTTCAGTGGAACACCATTTGACGTACCTGTTAAAATTATTGGACCACTATAGTCTACACCTGTTACATCAAATGGTTTCACTAATTGTACACGCTCCTTTGGCAATGATGGAGGACCTGGGTACATATAGGATCTGGCATCCATACAGCGACATATTACACAAGATTTAATCACATTTTTTACACTTTACCGTCCTTGTGGAATCCAGAAGGTTTCCCTAATACAATTAAAGGTATCTTGTACCCCACCATGCATTGCATTTTTATGGGCATTTAAAACAATTAAATTTGTGAGATGATGAGTTTTGGGCAGTAAGATAGGGTGTTTAGCATAATCACCCAATTCAGCATTTTGTAACCTACCTCTGCACCTAATTACATTGTTCCCTAAATACAGCCCCAATTTCTTTATTATGGAACCTTTCACAATTTTTCTTTCCATCATCAATTTAATTTAATTTCCATAGATTTCCTCCTGTACCCTCTTTATCCAATATTCAAGAGAATGTGAAAACTTATATGAAATATTCATCTTGTTTAGAAATTTAAACACCAACTTAGTTACATTGATTAGTTTGGGTAAAGAAGAATACCTATTTATATCAATGGCTAATGAAAAATTTGGGGCGT
>NC_069399.1:10626302-10661810 GCF_026875155.1 Cherax quadricarinatus | reverse complement strand
TGGAAATAAGTTAGCAGTCCTCTATGACGCACTGACTTTCTTGGGTTATCCTGGGTGGCTAACCCTCCGGGGTTAAAAATCCGAACGAAATCTTATCTTATCTTATCTTATCTTATCTTACAGGAGCCCCCACTTATACAGCAGGTAAAGCTCCAGACTACTGCTGTAAAGCAAAAATTGATGTAATTTGAAACATAGCCTTTTTTTTCACTTTCAAATTCATATAAAAGCCTGATAATATATGATAGTGTAAACATGTTAAGTGATTAATAGAGCTAGGCCTAAAAAATGCATATGCAGTACACATATTACTTACCTTAAAATATTTTCATTCTTACCTTATAGTGAGTGGTATTAAGTAAATGTAAGCCAATAATGTTAAGTTGGCCCATAATGCCAAGGCATAATAGAAGCTCTCTTTGCATTGCATCTCCCTATTGTATATACACAATCTCAATGTACTGTTTGCAAAGACATTAAATAAATAAATAAATAAATATATCTATTGTAGGCAGCCTGAATAAATGAAGAATGGGTATAATTGAAAACCATTGTATTAGCGAAACACTGTAAAGCGGGGCCCACTTGTATTTGTAAATTGCCTCGGATAACCCCCCCAAAAAAAAAAAGTCGAAGTGACTTATTGCCTCTGGGGTCCTTGTAAAATATATCAGGGCAGGCATATATTGTAGATCAATTTTTTTGAAAGCCTAATATATAATGCTAACAAGTTGTGGCTAAAGACAGAAGCAAATGCTTAGGACATTTTATTATGAAAATATTTTGGATAATTTTATAATTGTAGTTACGTGTATCGTGGAACCTTCACTAATGAGTTTAATCCATTCCATGATCTTGCTCGCATCTGGATTTGCTCATTTACAGAGTCAGTTTTCTTCATTTAAATTAATTGAAATACAATTAATTCATTCCAGTGGAATTCCAAGCACCATAAAATACTAATTGTATAAATTGTATAACTACTAATAAAATACTAATTGTAAAGTAAAAGAACACAAGTGCAACTAATGTGACATTTTATTGTGGCAACGTTTCGCTCTCCAGGAGCTTTGTCAAGTTGTTACAAACAGTACATGGACACAGAGGGTATATATAGGCTCAGAGTCAGGTCCAATACTAGTGGTAGTTGTAGTAGTAGTAGTATAGTAGTGATATAAGTTGAAGTAGTAGTAGTAATACAATATGGTAAAACAATTAACTCACACATGAGTAAAAGGATATAAAAGCTATTACTTGGGTAACATAAAAATAGGCTAGACAAATATTTCTATTGGAGACTGGATAGAGAAGGTCTGTTTCAGTGTTCATTCTCTGTAATATGCTTTGTGTAGTATAACAGGAGAGACTATGTGATGGCAGGATTTACTGTTTTCAGGAGGTTTCTTGCTAAGACTTCAGAGATGGTGAAACTGCCTTTGTTTTATTTAATTGTATTCAAAACAGCGATTAGTGCTGATTCAAGCACTTGCATCTGTGGAAATTAGTTTCTTTGATCACTAATTGGGTGTCCCTGAATTTCATGAGCTAATTGGTGGAATTTCGGTGTTGTACACAGGCGTTGTTCAAGTTATCATTCTTACATGCGTAAATGTGTTCATTGAGGCGGGTGTCAAGGTTTCTTGCTGTTTCACCTACATAAATCTTGTTGCACCCTCCACAGGGTATAGTGTAAACCCCTGCATTGACTGGTTCGTGGTGCTTTGATTTTGTCCTGGTTAGATCCTTTATAGAAGTGCTGGAAGCAATGGCAACTCTAGTGTTAGCTTGTGAAAGTACTTTAGAAACGTTCAGTGCAACCTGGCTGTTGGGAAGAATTATAACTTTGTTGGGAGTGGTGTTGGCACGTGGAGAATTAATGATCTGAAGAGCTCTTTTCTTGCAGTCTTTGAAAAAGGAAGGAAAATGTAACTCAGTGAAGGTTTAGTGAATGTATGTACATTCCTCGTCAAGAAACTCAGGACTACAAATTCGGTATGCTCTTAGGAAAAACCTGATGATGATGTCTCTTTTGGTCTTAGTATCTTGACTGGAATAGAATAAAATGTCACATTAGTTGCACTTGTGTCCTTTTACTTTACATATTGTCGGTAATTCTACCAACATTTTTACAAAATACTAATTGTATAAATAACGTCAACCCATTAGTGACTGCTATTGAAGTGGCCACTTGGACAGGTATTGGACGGTGATGTCATTTGCTTACTCTTGAACACCGGCAAAAATCAAATATTTCTGCCACTTTGAGCTCAATTTCAAGATACTTATCGTTGTGAAAGCAGTCAAAATCATATATATTTCTGTAATATATCTTTCAAGTCCGGCCTGAAGGGATTCAGGGAAACCGGCAGGCCGGACTTGAGTCCTGGAGATGGGAAGTACAGTGCCTGCACTCTGAAGGAGGGGTGTTAATGTTGCAGTTTAAAAACTGTAGTGTAAAGCACCCTTCTGGCAAGACAGTGATGGAGTGAATGATGGTGAAAGTTTTTCTTTTTCGGGCCACCCTGCCTTGGTGGGAATCGGCCAGTGTGATAATAAAAAATAAAAAAAAAATCTTTCATTCTATCAAATGAGACCAAAAAAAAAAAAAACGAGAATACAACCATAAAAACCATACGAAAATACAGTGGACCCTCGCATAACGATCACCTCCCAATGCGACCAATTATGTAAGTGTATTTATGTAAGTGCATTTGTACGTGTATGTTTGGGGGTCTGAAATGGACTAACCTACTTCACAATATTCCTTATGGGAACAAATTCAGTCAGTACTGGCACCTGAACATACTTCTGGAATGAAAAAATATCGTTAACCGGGGGTCCACTGTACACTGCTAAGGGCAGGCTAATGGCTGACAAGTGAACTCCATTATTTACAGTCAGATTTCTTTCAATTTTGGTGTGGGAACTGGACAAGTATCTTCACCAGTTGCCAGATCAACCAGGCTGTGATGGATGTGTGGGGCAGCGGGCCTCCAGCAGCAACAGCCTGGTTGACCAGGCAAGCACCAGACGAGCCTGGCCCATGGCCACGCTCAGAGAGTAGATAATCTTTCGAAACTCTTCAAAGGTATATCAAAGGTAAAGGTATACGTTAAGAAGCATCTTTCCATCATACATTGCTCAAGTTTCAAAAAGATAGTCCAACAAACAAATGAGATTCAATTCCCTAGATCAAGAGCCCCTCACAAGCCTCTCACTCTTGAGATCCACTCGCAACTGGAAATTTTGCTCACGTATGGAAGCAAAAAATTGACTGAGCGGCTTCTCGTATCTGGAAAAACTGGCATGTGGATGCGCTGGTTAGTGAAGGTTCCACTGTACTTATACCTAAACAAACTTGCTTGCTTATTACAGCAAGATCTATCTGTGTTTACCTAATATGTCTTGTAAAGGATGAGTTTCCTCTTATACTCAGTCATATATGTTATGTTGAAAATGGTATAAAATATCAACAAGATGATTAAGACACATGTGCAACAGTTGAGTATCTTTGTTGTTGAAATGTTATGCCTACACAGTAGGCTTCTTCAGTTAAATACAGGATATGTTTGCACTTTGTTCCCTCAGGGAAGGTTTTCTGATGCCAGTGAGGGGCTCTTTTTCAGCTCAAACTGGAATGCCTCTCATTTCCCTATAGGTTCATCACTCCCTTATGAATGTAATAAACTAACAACAATAACAACAAACTAGGAACCAAGACTTGTAATAAAATCTGTCAGCCTGAGCTGGAAGAGATCATAAGGATGATGAGGTCAGCATTCATCATCTCTCTAGGAACTATCAATAGAGCAGTTATTAATAGTAAAAGTTTCCACTATGGGTTCAGTTGCTATGACAGCATTACATGTTTTCTTTCAGCAGTGTTGGAGCTTTTCTTTTATATGGATGGGAATTATTATTTCGAGTGGCATATCTCACACAGATTTAGTGTAAATAATGAGGACTACATCATGCAGGAGAAATCATACAGTTAGTTAAAAAGGACCATAATTCAGTACTTGTGATAATTTAATAAAATGAGAAGAAAGAAAAATCCCTCTTCCTTCCCTCTTGATCCTTTGTCCTCCTATTTTGGTCTCTTTAGATTCCTCTTCCTCCTCCTATCCTGATCCGTCTTCTTCCTATCCTGATCCCTCTCCCTCCTCCTATCCTGATCTGTCTTCTTCTTATCCTGATCCCTCTTCCTCCTACTTCTTTATTTATCTTCCCTCTTCATCCGTTTGTCTTGTGTTCGTATATCGTGTATTCTATGTTGTATATAATAACATCAATAATGACTGTAGATAATTTTTTATTTAATTTTAATTACAGTATTATGCATTTGAGGCTTTGTCATTTATCAGCAGTGAAAACACAGAACCTCAGGCTGTATTACCCATACAGATATAGTGCTTCCCCATGGACATAATAATAATGTACATCAAGCTAATTTTGCTTATATAGTGTCTTTTCAGTGCAGTTTCTTTTTTTGTTCAACCCACAGGCAACAGTCATTGAACGTTTAGAATGGAGCGTTGGCAATCGTCACCACCTAGAAGCTCGTCTCTCCCACTTGGCACGCTTAGTTCCCACCCTCCAGCTAGTCCAGGCTGATGCACGCCAACTGGAAAACACAATATCATTCACTCATCACCTGGCTAACAATGTGTCTGCTAAAGTGCGACAACTAGATCTTGCGAAGGTTAGTGTCTGGATAAATTTTGTCTTCTGATTTGTTCCATAATTACTAGAATTAGAAGAACTCATAAGTTGATTGGGTATACCCTTACCTGTCATCAGAGGCATCCCTCAATCACTTTTCAAGTGAATATTCTAAAAATATAATAGAAAATGTAATATATTAAAATAAGAGAAAAGTTTAAATTTAATTATAAAAAATTATAATACTGTAAAAACTTTTATTATTGTATCATAAATTACTATACATCTTGGTGGCAGTTCAGACTTGTGTATCCTACATTGGCAACTTGTTTAGGTACAGTATACAGTAGGACCCCTGTATCCACTATCATTACTTTTGCATTTTTGAGACCATTACATGTATTAAGCAAAATTAAGGGTTATTTTTGGGCCGCAGCAAACCGCGGATATGGGGGGTCCCACTGTATACTGTGCTGTACAGGAGGGCCCAGTTCATATGGCTCTAAGGTTTGCAACCCCAGACAATAAGCTTAAATCACCGGTGAGTGGAAAAGACATAGAAAAAAGAAAACAGTTTTTCATTATTGAATGTGTCATAAGCTAGCATGAAAAACATGTTTATATATTTCATTTTCCATTTCAACAACCTACGCCGTAAAATCCCAACATATGCAATGGTTTTGGCCACGAAAAGGAAAAAAACAAGGTTTCTTTCCTTTTACTTTCAGTATATTACAGCCCTAGAAGGGGACTTACTAGTCACTCTTTACTTCGGGGATTATTCAGTCGTCTTCAAGCAGTCTTCTGGCTTTTAATCATTCAGTAATGCATTTTGTTTCCACGCCCATTCAAGAAAAAATAAACAAGAACAAAACTAAAACATTCAATAGTAAGCCTCAACCCTGGGGGTTATGAAATATAGCTTGTTATTCATGTATAATGATAGAAGTTCCTAATAAATAAGTATATATTAGCAAGAGTACCATAAAATCTGTGCATTTCATGTGTCAGAAAAATGGACACCAGGTAATCATACCATCATGTAAAACAATTACAGGCTTTCGTTTTACACTCTGCAGGACGTATACCTCCGGTGCTGCTGTCTCCAACTACTACCTCTCATTACCTATGCATTAAAAAAAGAAAAGTAAAATAATACACAACACAATTACCTTAAAAATGGGCCACTTCTTCCTTATGCAACTGTTTGTGAAAACTTCAATACGACAAAAATGATAAATGCACCAATAATGAACAATGCTCAATGAAAGCCAACGAAAATGTAAACTCAAAAAAGGGTGTTGCATTGTAGGGCCTCCTGTACTTTGCAGATATATTCTACAGACCTTACCCAGACATTGAATGTGCACTTAACGGGAGTATTTTCTTTACATTATGGAAATAATATTCTTCACGTATATGCCTTCTTGAAACTTTTAATACATTTTTCAGTTAACTTTGCACTTTGTTTTTGTTTCCAAACCCATTCTCAAGAACTCAGTTCTATCTTTTTCTGGTACTATTATTCTTTTCTTTTAAACATTCAGTAGTAGCCTCTTAATTTCCTCTGAGTTATGCAACACTTGATCAGTTTCTAAAAATTCTCATTTCTTCATAATGAAGAAGATTCTCAAATAAATTTAAGCATTATATTTTATTAGTAAGAGGCCATAAAGTTTCCATTCTAGTGCTTATTTTGCTATGTGTTTGTATAATATGATGATTTAGGTATAGTATCTAAAATGTGTTTAAAACTATTTCTGACATTATTTCATCAAAATAAAAAAACTCATTGTTTTATAATCATTATTCCTTCTTTTATTGTACAAAAATTTATATTTTATGACAAATTATTAATGATTGATTCTTTTCAAGTTCTGCAAAATACAGTGGACCCTCGAGTTTCGGCAGCATCGACTTTCGGCAAGTTTTTTTTGGCAAAATTTGGCCTCGAGTTATGTGATTAGACTCATGATTCGGCGGCCGTCCGGTACCCGTCCGCCCATCACCGCACACACCAAGCCAGTCTCCCATACCATTCACGCTTAGTGTGCCATTGTTTACCAACACGTGACCATCACCCCGCGGGTTCATATGTAATAATCCATTGTTTTTTGTGATTGCAACTGCTAAATAAGTCACCATGGGCCCAAGGAAAGCTAGTGCAAGCCCTTTGGTAATGAAAGTGAGGAATCTATTGTGGCATTGGGGATGTCCCTGAGGTTGGAGGTGAGTGGTGAGGATGTGGAAGAGTTGGTGGAGGACCACAGGGAAGAGCTAACCACTGAAGAGCTGCAAGAGCTTCATCTGAAACAGAAAGAGATCACAGCTCAGGAAACTGCTGCAGAGGAGGAGGAGGAGGAAGAGAGGTGGAGGAAGGTGCCTTCTTCAAAGATTAAGGACATTTGTGCAAAGGGGACTGAAGTGCAAACATTTATGGATGAACTTCACCCTTACAAAGCTGATGCAAGCTGTATTGGCAACATGTACAGTGACAGTGTTGTGTCCCACTTCAGACAAATCTTAAAGAAACGCCAGAAACAGAGCTCTCTGGACAGATATTTTGTGCGACAGGGGTCCAGTGGCTCTCAAGTTGTTCCCAGTGCCAGTGTCTTTAGAAAACAAAGAAGGGAAGTAACCCCAGATAAGGACTTCATACCTGAAGTCCTAATGGAAGGAGATTCTTCTTCCAAACAATAGTGTACACCTTCCTCCTATCCCCTCCTCCCATCTTCTGTCCACCCAGAAGTCTTCAGTAAAGGTAAGTGTAATGTTATTATTATTTTTTTAAATGTGTGTACTTGATTTCTGATTGTTTTCAGTATGTAAATCTTTATTTAATTTGAAAAAAATATTTTATTTTAATATTTTTGGGTGTCTGGAACGGATTAATTTTATTTCCATTATTTCTTATGGGGAAAATGGTTTCGAGTTTTGTGAATTTCGACTTTCGGCAGGCTCTCTGGAACGGATTAATCACGAAACTCGGGGGTCCACTATATGTACATTTTGGGTATAAACAATGAAACATTTCACTTGTATATATTTTATACCAGGGTAATACATCAGGGTTATTATCCAGCAGCAAGTCGGTATTATCCTTTTTACATGAATTTGTAACACATATACGTACAGTGGAACCTTGGTATACAACCAGCTCCCTTCTCGAACAAAGCTCAGCACTAGACCAAACAAATATACGACCTGCCAGAACTTCGCTGTAAACTATTTCGTGTTTCTTTGCATTTTTGGTGGTTTTCTGTATTATTTGTATAAACAAGTCACCATGGGGCCTATGACAGCCAACCAAACGGAAAATTGGTTGGGAAGAACTTGTTCGACACTCAAATGGAGCGGCGCTTGAACAACCTTCTGGAATGAATTAAGGTTGTATACTGAGGTTCCACTGTATTAAACAGTATTTAGTTCTATTACATAATTTTTAACAAACTTCATGAAAATATGCAAAATGTGCATCAACTTGTGCAGAAAATAGGTTTTACTCTGGCTGGCAGACTTCAGCAGCTACCAGGTTGAATAAAATTTCACTTTATTGTCTGCAATACCTTGAGGCACAATGCTGGATATCAAAAATGCTTTTGGCTGGCCAAAGAGAAATCGCACCTTTTATGGTCTAGAAGCCAGACTGCATATCATAGTTTTGTGATCTACTTGGGTTAAATTACTTTTTGAGAAGAACTTCTGTATTTTATATTCACTTGCTGTATGTTGCAGAACTCTGTATATGTGTATATATGTTTCGTGTAATATTTCATTGCAGTTCATTTCTCTGATATATATTCGTTGATTGTTATTTTCCTTTCTTACATTTAGTCATTACTTTGAGTAGTTTTGTTTTTCTTTCCCTAGTCGTATTTAGCTGTAATACTAGTGGAGCATGCTTGCTCTTTCCAAGTGGGGTTTGATAGTACAGTACATGTTAAGAATTTATTTTCTTTTTTTAGTTTATTATGGTTCCTGTATGAATGGTGTGTTGCCTGTTTTCGTTTGAGTTGCTTTCTTTCGTGTTGATGCATAGAAAAATTGTCATTACATTTAGGAAGAAAGGTGGCAGGCAGTTTGTCTTCAGTTCCATCACCACACATTAACCAGTCTATTTCACTATACATGTACAGTTCTTTTAACCCGTAAACGGTCCAAGCATTTATATACATTCTCTCCCGTAGTGCCCCAACTTTTTTGAGAAAAAAAAAATTTTTTTTTTTAATAGGAAAAGAGTACAGTGGACCCCCGCATAACGATTACCTCCGAATGCGACCAATTATGTAAGTGTATTTATGTAAGTGCGTTTGTACGTGTATGTTTGGGGGTCTGAAATGGACTAATCTACTTCACAATATTTCTTATGGGAACAAATTCGGTCAGTACTGGCACCTGAACATACTTCTGGAGTGAAAAAATATCGTTAACCGGGGGTCCACTATATATGGTAATCAGGCATCCCCAATTATTTTAATATGGCGCACAGTGAGTGCGCACACCCATTCTCTCATGTCTAGGTGACTCAGGCTTATCGTGACAATGTTGAATGTATGACAAAAAAAACGTATATATACGTTTGGGGCACTAGCGGTAAAAACATATATATGCGTTTGGACCGTTTACGGGTTAAATGAAATCTTCACTAAAAAAAAAAAAATCTTTTCACAGTGTTTTTCATTAATTGTCATTTAGCTTTTCAAGTTCTTCTGTTTAACTGTACTGTGTTTTGGAATGCATTTCATCTATAAGTTGGGGTTTACTGTGTATATTTGATAAGTTAACTTTTACAGAGTCGAGTTGTAGAGACTCAAGCTCGAGTAGGTGACTTGCTGGACCTTGAAGGATGTAGTGGTGGCGTAGCTACAGCACTTGCTCAGGAAGGTTCGTTTTCTTCATTTACATTTTTTCTGTATTACAGCTTCTGTTTTTTTTTTTTTTTTTTTTTTTTTTTTTTTTTTTTTTTATTATGTAACATTTTTCTTCCATTTCATTGCTTTTACTAATTTATGGAAATTTTAATTTAAAAGATTTTTTACTATTGGTAATGAATGAAATGTACATTTGGATGTACTATTTGTAATTTGCAATGAGGTCTTCAGACTGGAAGGAGCACTTTTAAACTGTGAAGCAACTCAGAGTACATTACAGTGATCATTCTCTTAACTAGCTTTTCTTTTAAATGGAATGTTGGTTATTTCCCTCTTTCTCCCCAGTTGCCATTTTGGAAACCAAAATTAGTCATAAGATTCTGTAATGGTTGAAGATTGATTTTAGATTTTGCCACCGAAGTGGCTAGTTTATTGTGCACCCCATAGCCATCCTGTGGACGGTAGCGCGAGAGCATGTGGATACACAAAAGGCCTAGGAACTAGGCCCCAAAGGGTTAACAGGAATACATATGGATTTATATCTACATATCTATAGTTCACTTATCTGTTACAAGCAAATTTAGGAAATTTGCTTAGTATATCTGGTATCTTATTTTCATTAATAAGATATCTTGACATGTCACATAGGTTATTATACTGTCTGTCTCTGTATTCCTCAATAAGTGGACAATTAAGCACATAGTGTTCAAGAGAGTGACCATATGCCTGATCACATAATTTACATTTAGTTTGATCATCATCTGTGTGTCTCCCAAACTGCCAGAAGTACTTGTAACCAAGCCTAAGCCTGGCCACTACAACATCAGTCAGTCTGTTCACATTGCATGTTGCTCCATAAACATACTTATCTACGTTCATGTTATCATAGTGGGTTATAGATCTACTCAGGCTTCTAACTGCATTCCTATAACAATCATCTTCATTATTTACTTCTCTCCTAATATTATTCCTAATGCTAGACACAGTTATACCAAAGTTATATTCTACGTTCTCCTTCTGGATACTCTTCTTGGCTAACATATCAGCTTTATCATGAAGGAGTAATCCAATGTGTGATGGGATCCATAGCAATTGTACATTAATTCCTTTGTCACTAATTTTTGAGTATGTATACCTGGCTTCCCCAATGAGCATGTTGTTGGAGTCATTATATGAGCCAAGAGCCTTCAATGATGACATAGAATCAAAGAATATCAGGACAACTAAAGATCCCAGGACAGATAGTTGTCTGTTCCAGTGGCTCAGTGTTATATCCTAGGTATGTGCCCCAGGTCGGAGGAGCAGGATGACATACTTGTAATGTATCCCTCAAACCTAGTGTATTGTATAAGCCAACATCTTTTTACCGTCCATGTATCCTTTAACCCTTTGAGGGTCCAGAGGTCAAATCTCAGAGTGACAGCCGGAGTCCAAGAATTTAAAAAAAAAAAATTAATTTTTTCTCATGAAATGGTAGAGAATCTTTTTCTGAAGGTAATAAAACAAAAAGTATGAAATTTGATGGAAAATTTACGAAATTACGCTCTCGAGAATTTTGCTGCTTCAGCAATACGTATTTACACATTGGCGATTTTTGCCGACTTTGACTTCCATTTAAGGCCAATTACATTACAGTGGTCCCTCAATAATCGTCCGGCTCGATAGTTGTCCTTTTCGGAAATTGTCCCGTTATTTCATCCAAACATTGGCTCGCAAATGGTCCGTTGACTCGCTAATCGTCTTTCATCTTGGACGCGTACTCACGCTCTGAGCCGCCTCGGCCTCTCTTCCCAGCCAGTGTGCCCATTGTTTACCAGTGAGCGACTCTCCTCTCACTTGTTCATACAAAATATTTCATAATATTCCATTCATTTTAGTGCTTGCAAGTGCTAAATAAGCTACCATGGCTCCAAAGAAAGCTCCTAGTGCCAAACCTTTGGTAAAGAAAGTGAGAAACACAATTGAATTTAAGAAAAACATCATTGAACAATATGAAAGTGGCGTATGTGTGGGCGAACTGGCCACGTACAACCATATCTTCCATCGTGGCCAAGAAAAAGGAAATCAATGAAGCTGTTGTTGCAAAGGGGGTAAATGTGCTGACAAAAATGAGATCACCAGTACTCAAAGATGTTGAGAAGTTATTATTGGTGTGGACAAACGAGAAACAATTAGCAGGAGATAGTATTATGAAGGCTAGGCAGTAGCATGACGATCTGGTAAAGAAATTGCCTGCAACTAGTGGTGATGTGAGTGAATTTAAAGCCAGCAAAGGCTGGTTTGAGAGATTTAAGAAGCATACTGGCATACACAGTGTGATAAGGCATGGCGAGGCTGCCAGTTCGGACCAAAAAGCGGCTGAAAAATATGTGCATGGATTCAAGGAATACATAGAGGCTGAAGGACTGAAACCTGAACAAGTTTTCAATTGTGATGAAACAGGCCTCTTTTGGAAGAAAATGCCAAAGAGGACCTACATTACTCAGGAGGAAAAGGTACTGCCAGAACACAAGCCTATGAAAGAGGCTGACGCTCATGTTCTGTGCTAATGCTAGTGGGGATTTCAAATTGAAGCCGTTACTAGTGTACCATTCTGAAAATCCCAGTGTGTTCAAGAAAAACAATGTTATGAAGAGTAAATTGTGTGTGTTTTGGAGATCTAATAATAAGGCATGGGTCACAAGGAAATTTTCGTCGCGTGGGTCAATGAAGTGTTTGGCCCTAGTGTGAAGAATTGCCTCCTGGAAAAGAAATTGTATATATATATATATACAGTGGACCCTCGACCAGCGATGGCATCGATTAACGATAAATCTGACTAGCGATACATTTTATCGCAAAAATTTTGCCTCGATTAGCGCTAAAAAACTCGACCAACACTATTCCTTCCGTCTGAGACGCGTCCACTTCTGGCCAGTGTTTACAAGCCAGCCAGCCACCGCGGTCGCTTCCAAGCATACAATCGGAACATTTCATATTATCACAGCCTTTTTAGTGATTGCACCTGCAAAATAAGTCACCATGGGCCCCAAGAAAACTTCTAGTGCCAACCCTACAGCAAAAAGGGAGAGAATTACTATGGATATGAAGAAAGAGATCATTGCTAAGTATGAAAGTGGAGTGCAATGTCTCCGAGCTGGCCAGGCTGTACACAAAACCCCAATCACCATCGCTACTATTGGGGCCAAGAAAACGGCAATCAAGGAAGCTGTTCTTGCCAAAGGTGCAACTATGTTTTCGAAACTGAGATCGCAAGTGATAGAAGATGTTGAAGACTGTTATTGGTATGGATAAACGAAAAACAGATAGCATGAGATAGCATCTCTCAAGCGATCATATGTGAAAAGGCTGGGAAGTTGCATGACGATTTAATTAGAAAAATGCCAGCAACTAGGGGTGATGTGAGTGAATTTAAGGCCAGCAAAGGTTGGTTTGAGAGATTTAAGAATCGTAGTGGCATACATAGTGTGAAAAAGGCATGGTGAGGCTGCCAGTTTGACCAAAAAGCAGCTGAAAAATATGTGCAGGAATTCAAGGAGTACATAGACAGTGAAGGACTGATACCTGAACAAGTGTTTAATGGTGACACTGACAATGTTGTGAAACACGTTAGGAATGTCATAAAGGAACAGGAGGTACAGGCCTCAAATGGGCAGATATGTTGTGCGACAGAGGTCCAGTGACCCCTCAAGCTGGTCCTAGTGGCATTAAAAGAAGGAAGTAACCCCGAAAAAGGACTTGCCACCTCAAGTCCTAATGGAAGGGGATTCCCCTTCTAAACACTAAGACCATCAACACATTCCCCTCTTCCCATCCCATCAATCATCACCAGATCTTCAATAAAGGTAAATGTCATGTAACTGTGCATGTCTTCTTCAGTTTGTGTGTATTAAAAATTAATATTTCATGTGTTAAATTTTTTTTTTTCAATACTTTTTGGGTGTCTTGCACAGATTAATTTTATTTCCATTATTTCTTATGGGGAAAATTAACTTGACTAACGATTATTTTGACTAACAATGAGCTCTCAAGAACAGATTAATAGCGTTAGTCGAGGGTCCACTGTGTGTGTGTATATATATATATATATATAAATAAATGGATTAAATCTGGAGTATCTGAGAGAGTTAGAGCAAAGGAAGGGGTAGCAGTAATGTTAAATGATCATTATGGAAGGAGAAAAGAGAATATGAATGTGTAAATTCAAGAATTATGTGGATTAAAGTAAAGGTTGGATGCGAGAAGTGGGTCATAATAAGCGTGTATGCACCTGGAGAAGAGAGGAATGCAGAGGAGAGAGAGAGATTTTGGAGAATGTTAAGTGAATGTATAGGAGCCTTTGAACCAAGTGAGAGAGTAATTGTGGTAGGGGACTTGAATGCTAAAGTAGGAGAAACTTTTAGAGAGGGTGTGGTAGGTAAGTTTGGGGTGCCAGGTGTAAATGATAATGGGAGCCCTTTGATTGAACTTTGTATAGAAAGGGGTTTAGTTATAGTAATACATATTTTAAGAAAAAGAGGATAAATAAGTATACACGATATGATGTAGGGCGAAATGACAGTAGTTTGTTGGATTATGTATTGGTAGATAAAAGACTGTTGAGTAGACTTCAGGATGTACATGTTTATAGAGGGCCACAGATATATCAGATCACTTTCTAGTTGTAGCTACACTGAGAGTAAAAGGTAGATGGGATACAAGGAGAATAGAAGCATCAGGGAAGAGAGAGGTGAAGGTTTATAAACTAAAAGAGGAGGCAGTTAGGGTAAGATATAAACAGCTATTGGAGGATAGATGGGCTAATGAGAGCATAGGCAATGGGGTCGAAGAGGTATGGGGTAGGTTTAAAAATGTAGTGTTAGAGTGTTCAGCAGAAGTTTGTGGTTACAGGGAAAATGGGTGCAGGAGGGAAGAGGAGCGATTGTGGAATGATGATGTAAAGAGAGTAGTAAGGGAGAAAAAGTTAGCATATGAGAAGTTTTTACAAAGTAGAACTGATGCAAGGAGGGAAGAGTATATGGAGAAAAAGAGAGAAGTTAAGAGAGTGGTGAAGCAATGTAAAAAGAGAGCAAATGGAGAGAGTGGGTGAGATGTTATCAAAAAATTTTGTTGAAAATAAGAAAAAGTTTTGGAGTGAGATTAACAAGTTAAGAAAGCCTAGAGAACAAATGGATTTGTCAGTTAAAAATAGGAGAGGAGAGTTATTAAATGGAGAGTTAGAGGTATTGGGAAGATGGAAGGAATATTTGAGGAATTGTTAAATGTTGATGAAGATAGGGAAGCTGTGATTTCGTGTATAGGGCAAGGAGGAATAACATCTTGTAGGAGTGAGGAAGAGCCAGTTGTGAGTGTGGGGGAAGTTCGTGAGGCAGTAGGTAAAATGAAAGGGGGTAAGGCAGCCGGGATTGATGGGATAAAGATAGAAATGTTAAAAGCAGGTGGGGATATAGTTTTGGAGTGGTTGTGCAATTATTTAATAAATGTATGGAAGAGGGTAAGGTACCTAGGGATTGGCAGAGAGCATGCATAGTTCCTTTGTATAAAGGCAAAGGGGATAAAGAGAGGTGCAAAAATTATAGGGGATAAGTCTGTTGAGTGTACCTGGTAAAGTGTATGGTAGAGTTATAATTGAAAGAATTAAGAGTAAGACGGAGAATAGGATAGCAGATGAACAAGGAGGCTTTAGGAAAGGTAGGGGGTGTGTGGACCAGGTGTTTACAGTGAAACATATAAGTGAACAGTATTTAGATAAGGCTAAAGAGGTCTTTGTGGCATTTATGGATTTGGAAAAGGCATATGACAGGGTGGATAGGGGGCAATGTGGCAGATGTTGCAAGTGTATGGTGTAGGAGGTAGGTTACTGAAAGCAGTGAAGAGTTTTTACGAGGATAGTGAGGCTCAAGTTAGAGTATGTAGGAAAGAGGGAAATTTTTTCCCAGTAAAAGTAGGCCTTAGACAAGGATGTGTGATGTCACCGTGGTTGTTTAATATATTATAGATGGGGTTGTAAGAGAAGTAAATGCGAGGGTCTTGGCAAGAGGCGTGGAGTTAAAAGATAAAGAATCACACACAAAGTGGGAGTTGTCACAGCTGCTCTTTGCTGATGACACTGTGCTCTTGGGAGATTCTGAAGAGAAGTTGCAGAGATTGGTGGATGAATTTGGTAGGGTGTGCAAAAGAAGAAAATTAAAGGTGAATACAGGAAAGAGTAAGGTTATGAGGATAACAAAAAGATTAGGTGATGAAAGATTGAATATCAGATTGGAGGGAGAGAGTATGGAGAGGTGAACGTATTCAGATATTTGGGAGTGGACGTGTCAGCGGATGGGTCTATGAAAGATGAGGTGAATCATAGAATTGATGAGGGAAAAAGAGTGAGTGGTGCACTTAGGAGTCTGTGGAGACAAAGAACTTTGTCCTTGGAGGCAAAGAGGGGAATGTATGAGAGTATAGTTTTTACCAACGCTCTTATATGGGTGTGAAGCGTGGGTGATGAATGTTGCAGCGAGGAGAAGGCTGGAGGCAGTGGAGATGTCATGTCTGAGGGCAATGTGTGGTGTGAATATAATGCAGAGAATTCGTAGTTTGGAAGTTAGGAGGAGGTGCGGGATTACCAAAACTGTTGTCCAGAGGGCTGAGGAAGGGTTGTTGAGGTGGTTCGGACATGTAGAGAGAATGGAGCGAAACAAAATGACTTCAAGAGTGTATCAGTCTGTAGTGGAAGGAAGGCGGGGTAGGGGTCGGCCTAGGAAGGGTTGGAGGGAGGGGGTAAAGGAGGTTTTGTGTGCGAGGGCTTTGACTTCCAGCAGGCATGCGTGAGCGTGTTTGATTGGAGTGAATGGAGACAAATGGTTTTTAATACTTGACGTGCTGTTGGAGTGTGAGCAAAGTAACATTTATGAAGGGATTCAGGGAAACCGGCAGGCCGGACTTGAGTCCTGGAGATGGGAAGTAACAGTGCCTGCACTCTGAAGGAGGGGTGTTAATGTTGCAGTTTAAAAACTGTAGTGTAAAGCACCCTTCTGGCAAGACAGTGATGGAGTGAATGATGTGAAAGTTTTTCTTTTTCGGGCCACCCTGCCTTGGTGGGAATCGGCCGGTGTGATAATAAAAAAAAAAAAAATATATATATATATATATATATATATATATATATATATATATATATATATATATATATATATATATATATATACACACACTCACACAGTGGACCCCCCCCCCATCCCGAGTTTCGTGATTAAATCCGTTCCAGAGAGCCCGCCGAAGGTCAAAATTCACAAAACTCGAAACCATTTTCCCCATAAGAAATAATGGAAATGAAATTAATCCATTCCAGACACCCAAAAATATTAAAATAAGATATTTTTTTTCAAATTAAAAAAAGATTTACAAAATGAAAACATTCAGAAATCAAGTACATGCATTTAAAAAAAATTAATAATAACATTACACTTACCTTTACTAAAAACTCGGGGTTGGAAAGGAAGAGGGGAAAAAGGAGGTGATAGGGGGAAAGGTGTACACATTTTTTTGGAAGGAAATCCCCTTTCCATTGGGCCCTTTGGGAGCAAGCCCTTTTTCTGGGGTTATTTCCCTTCTTCTTTTAATGCCAGGGGAACAATTTGGGGAGTCACGGGCCCCCCCTGGTGCACAAAAAAACTATCCAGAGAGGTTTTTTTCCTGGATTTCTTTAAGTTTTTCCCTGAATTTGGGACACAACATGTCATTGTACATTTTTTGCAGATACGGCTTTTTTCGCTTGGTCCAGGGGGATACTTTTAAACAAAACTTTGCAACTCATTCCACATTCCCACACTTTTCCAACCCTTTACTTTTCCGCGGGCCCCTTTCTGAAACTGTCTTTCTTTTTCGAAAAATTTTTTAAAGAAAAAAAATTTTTTTTTTATGAAATGAAAAGAAATCTTTTCCCGATGGAATGACACCAAAAGTTCGAAACTTGGTAAAAAACTCAGGGAATTACCCCCCCAAAATTTTACGGTCTCAGAACATATATGTATCGGCGTTTTTCCCGACTTTGAGCCCTTTTTTTACCCAAATTCCGTTGTTCCAGTTAACCAAACTCAAGCTTTTTCCCCCTTAAAGAACCCATTTTACTATCATTTGAGTACAAGAAACGCCATTTCCAAATTTTAACTACCCAATAAAGTTTTTCAAAAATTTGGGAAATTTTGGCCAATTTCACGCAAAAAAAAAAAGATCCCTTTTTTCAAAATAGGCTCCAGAAAAAAACAAGGTAGCCCTTCTTGGCACTAAAAAAAACATTTCTTCTTTTCATTATCACATCTCAAAGGCCCCCCTTTTATATTACTTTTTGCTTTCGTTTTAAATTTTTATTCAACAAAAAATAAAAAAATTTAAACTGGAAATGCAACCCCTTTATTTTAAAAAATTTGGTATAAATAAAAACAGTGCACTATGAAAGAAAAATTAAACCCCCCCCAGTTGACATGTATTGAACCGGGGTTTGGGGTTTTTAATTTTGGGGGCTTACTCCTGAACATTGGTAAAAATCGAACATTTCCGAACTTGAGCTCATTTTTTAAAGGGTCATTTTCATTGTGAAAGTAATGAAAATCACCCCTCTATTTGGGTAATATTTTTCCTTTTTAATAAACCTAAGTTCATGAAAACGAGAATACAAAAAAAAAATAAATACAAAAAAAATACCCTCAAATTCATTTTTTTAAAACCCAAAAAAAAAGGGGCATTTTTTTTTTTACTCATTACCACTGGGGTTTGAAATTTTTTTTTTTAAGGGGCACACTGACCACACAACCCATTCCTCCCCTTTGGGGCCTACCACTTTCTCCTGTTTATTTGAAGCACTAGAATTTATGATATAAAACGCAGAAACAGTGGCGCTTAAGACGTTTTTAAAAACGGCGTAAACATCAAAGGGGTTAAAATCACTGAAGAAGGCACCTCACCCACCCCCCTCTTCTCCTCCTTTTGAAGCAAGTTCGCGGCGGGTGGTCTGATGCTGTTCCAGTTGAACCCTTTTTGCAGTTCGCCCAATGGTTAGCTTTTCCCCCTGGGTCCTCCCCCAAACCCTTTTTCCACCCCGCCACTCATTTTAAACCCCCAAAAGGGTTTCACAAGCTTTCCTTGGGGTCCATATGCCCTTATTTACAGTTGCAAGCAAAAAAAACAATGGTTTATGAAATGAAATTGCATGAATCCGCGGGTGGTCACGGGGTTGGGTAAAAAAAAGGCACATTTGAGCGAAAAATGGCGTTGGAGACTGGTTTTGTTGCGCGGTGACAGGCAGACGGGAAACCAAGGGTCCTCCAAAACACGAGTTTTTTAAACGAAACTAAACCCAAAATTTTTTCCAAAAAAACACCGGGGTAAAATTTTCAAAAAAAAGTCGGGGCTCCGAAACTCGGGGGCCCAAACTTAAAAGAAAATTTTACTATCATACCACCAGGTTTGTATATGAAGGAGTTAAAGATTGAAGGGATAAAATTTGGGAAATGAAATTTTGGGATGTTAAAAAAGGGAGAAATATTTATAATTTGCAAACTAAAGTTTTTTTATTTTATTTTTTAATTTTTTTATTTTAAACATAAAAAGGGGAAGTACAAGGAATACAGGGGGTTAAGTTTTAAATTTTAACTTGTTATAAAAACTTTTGTTTTATTCTGTATTTTTTTCCAGAAAATAAACACAGCACCCTCATACCCATCGCTTTTGGCCAGGATAAACCCTTTATTACACACACCACAGTTTCTGCAATAAAGGTAAATTTTTTTAAAGTTTTTTTAAAACCAGTTTTTTTTTTTTCCCCCTTTTTAACTGACAATCTGGAATTTTTGCTCCGAATATCTTCCTGTTTTTTTTTTCCTTGTCTGACACGGGATGAAAGATCCCTATAAATTTTTAAAAAACTTTTGTAAACAGCTTTCCCTTTTCCCTGGAAGGGGTTTGTTATTTTTTTTTCACAAAAAAAATGAAAATTTTCATAAAAAAATACATATTAAGCGGGCTTCAATATTTTTTGAAAATTTTGAGTACTCTTTGCTTAACAAAAAAAAACGCACAAAAACCCCAGTGGAACAGTCTCAAAATTGGTCAAGTTAGACTAAAAACTTTGTTGTAATTTTCTTTCCCCCTATGTGTTTTTTTTTTTGTGAAATTGCTCATTGCTTAAAATTTTTCATCCACGAAAAAAGGGCCACGGCAAAATTTTGGAAATGGGAATTAATTTTTAAGGTTTTTCATAAATTTGGGAATTTACCAGCTGCTTTTTGGAAAAATGAAAAAAAAAATTCCCAACCCCCCATCATTATACTGTATTTTTTTCCCCCCATCACAAGTCTTTTTTAAACTGATGGGCAGTTTGGCTTTCTTTGATTTTGGGCCTGACCTTCTCTCATCATAAAGGTAGGGTTTGCTTCCCGGTTTAAAAATTATTATACTTCTAGAGGACCTTTCTCCTAAATTGAAAGTTGAAAATTAGGGGGACCCCAAAAATGGGGGGCCCTTTCCCAGAAGAAAGAAAGGGGCCCGTGGTTGCTATTGCTCAACCCAGGGCTCCAAAAAAGCAACCTGGGCACAAAAATCTTTTCCCGGGAAATACATTCCCTGTTGCAAAAGAAATATTTTTTACTTACCATTTAGCAGCAGCAAAACAAATTGCTGCCATTAAGGAATAAAAACTATCACCTAAAAACCCCTTAATGTTTACCAATCCAAAAAGAGAATTTCTCAATCTTTTGGAAACTTGACAGAAAAAAACTGTTTGCAAAATTTCTTTCTTTGGGGGGCTCCATTTTTCCCACCTCAAATTTGGGTTTTTATCATATACAGTATTGTTTAAGAATTTTTTGAATGCCCATTAAAAAAAACCTGTCCTGCAAATTGTTGTCTTTGCTTTTTTTCTGGAAACCCTTTGAAAATGGAAGGGGAAAAATTCATTTTAAATTAAAAAAAAAAAAATTTCACAACTTTTTTCTCTACCTTTTAGTTATGGGGTTGTTTATTTTTCGGGGGAAAGAATATGGAGAATGTGAGTGAATCTAAAACTGAAATTGGGAAATGAATTTTTCTTGGCGATGGAGTGAAAGTATGAAAAAGGGAAGGGTGGTAACCAACGTACTGAGGAATTTTGGGAAAAAAATTTTTATCATTTGGAAACAAAAAATGTATCAGAGAATAATGGGGCAAAAATTGCATTTTAAATCTTCACCAAAAGGAAACCCTTTTGTGGCAGTGGTGATGTAGGGAAACGTGGGGGGTTGTGATTATTAGGGTAAGAATAAAAAAAAAAATTAGACAATGCTGTGAATGAAAGGCAAAATTTAAAGGGGGGCAAATTGGAATTTTTGAGATTTTTTTGGTTTTTTAAAAATGATGGATTTTTAAGGGTTAAAAATTTCTGTAATGTTTGGGGGGGGGGGGGGGTTTTTTGAAAAATTTTGGGAGTAAGGGTTAGGGGAGCAGGGGAAGAAATTTTTTGAGAGGAAAAGAAGGGTGGAAAAAAAGGGGTTTTGGGGAGTTTACATCGGCTGTGGTGGTAAAAGATAATATTATAAAAGGGAAATTCGGGGAAACCCAAAATTATCTGGGGGACTTGAAAACTGGGGGTGGGAAGTACAGTACCTAAATTGTGAAGTTTGGAGGGGGATTTTATAATTATAATCTTCAAATGATTAAAAAATTTAATCGATCTTTTTAAATTGTGATGCCCTAAAATTTTTAATGAAAACAGCTAATAAATAACTCAGGAATGATTTTCCCTTTCCCTTCTTGAAGGAGGGAGGGGGGAATTTTATGATTCAGTGATTTTTTTAAATGTGATTTCCATCTTTTTTTTTGGCAAAAGTACAAAGGGAAAGAATGAAAATTTTGGTTTTTCTCTTTTTGGGTTTTTCCTTTCTTGGTGAAAACCCAAAAGTGAAGTAAACGCGCCAGAGCCGGGTAAAAAAGGGGAAGGTGGGAAAAATTTGTGAAGAAGGTTTTGGGGGGAAAGGGGGGGAGGCGGGGGAATAAAAGATTAGGGGCCCAAAACCACTTTTCATTATTACTTGGAAAATGGTGGATGGGGTTTTATTTTTTGTGATCATGAAGTTTAAGCAAGGTTATCCCACATTGCCCAGCACTTGTGTGTATGATATATATTTTTGGAAACGCTTTTTTTTAAAAAAAAAAATGGAAAATTAATGAATGTCTTGACAAATTTAAAAGGGGAGATTGGGGCTGAAACTAGTTATGTTTTTTTTTGACAAATTTAAATGGGGCAGGGGTTTTGAAGGTTCTTAAAATTTTTAAAAAGGAAAAAATCCAAAACCCCCCTTATTTTTGAAAGAAATTAACAAGTTAAATAATTTTTCACCAAATTTTGGGGATTTTTTTCCAACTGAAACGAGCATAAATATGTAGTCCGCTCCCACAAAGGGGGAAAAAGGTAAAAGTCCCCCAAAGGTTCCCTTTTTTTAACAAAAGTGAGGCCCGGGTTTTGGATTTGGTAGGGGGGAAACTTTGGGCATTTTCCCTTTAACACGGTTGCCCGGTTCACCCACCCAATAAAAAATGGGTACCGGGGGGGTTATCGACTGGTGTGGGTTTCTGTAATACATTTTACAGTGGAACCTCAGTTTCTGTAGCCCTGGGTTTTGTTGATTTTTTTTTTCGACGATTTTTTTTCGTCTAAATATTGTCCCAGTTTACATACATCGTTTGGGTTTTTTCGTACAGTTGACAAGGGGCCCCATCCCCAAATTTCGCCCCTGCCCCCGTGACTCACCCCCTCTTTTCCCAAAACGGGCCCCACACAAAGCATCCCATGCATTCGTGATTTTGAAAGGGTTTTAGGGGACCCGGGTGACCCCACGCGGGTTTTAGACTCTGTTGTGTCTCTGGGGGAAATCCCCTGGGGTGGAGTGAGTGACCATTATGGAAATTAGTGGAGGGCCACAGCGAAGAGCTAACCACTGATAGCTCCCAAAAGCTTCATCTGCCCAAAAGCAAAAAGCCACAGCTGAGGAAATTTTCTTCACAGAGGGGGAAGAGAGACGGGAAAAAGGTGCCTTTTTCAAAGATTAAGGCATTTTTTGCAAAGGGGGGTTTAAGTAAAAAACCTTTGTGGGGAACCTCACTCAACAAAAATGTTTTGGGTTTGTCCCGGACATGTTCAATGACAATTTCCTTGTCCCATTTTTTGACAAATCTTAAAGAGATGCCAGAAACAAGCCTCTGGAACAATTTTTTAGCGACAGGGGCCCAAATACTTTCAAACTGGTTTCCCATCCATTTTAAAAAAAAATAAGGAAGTAAACCCCCGGTAAGGGCTCGGTTAAAAACCCAAAGTCCTTTTTGGAAGGAGGGTTCCCTTCCCAAAAAAAAATAACTTTTCCTCCCTCTCCCCTCCTCCTGTCTTCCCCTACACAAAAAAGAGTCATCAATAAAGGTTTAAATGTATGTTATTATTGCTTTATATTTATTTATCTGTCCTTTTTTTGTATGTAAATCTACTAAATTTAATCTCTAAAACTTATGGGGGTCTGGGAAAAGAAAAAATTGGATTTACTTTATTTTCTTATGGGAAAATGGTTTTTTGGTTTTTTGTGAATTTTTTATTTTCGGAAAATTCTCCCGGGGGAAAGGATTTACACGAAAAACCCAAAGGGGTTCCCCTGTACTGTTTAAACTGGGTTTTAAAATTGATTTTTATAAGAAAAATTCCAGAATAAAAAATAATTTGGATGTGGGAAAAAAAACCCCCCTTTGGGGGCCCCCGATAAAGGGTTTAATAAATGAATCTGTTCACTGGTTCCCCCATTAAAAAAAAAAAGGATAATCAACCCCAAAAAAGGAAGCTCACAAATTTTGTGGAAATGGTTGTACAGTGTATTGGATGGGCATTTTTTGTACAACTGGTTTTGATAGTGTGTGTCTTTCAATTTGTAGGTGAAGGGTCAGACCTTCCCACACTGGTGCTGAATGGCCCCCCCCCCCCCTGGGTTTGCCATCATTTTTTACACAAATTTTTTTTTATATTGTGGCTTTTTTCCCCGAACATGGGGGCCCAAAGAAAGGCAAAACTCTAAACACTTGCCAATAAGTTCTTGCTAGAAATTTAAAAATTTAATTTGAAAGGGCCCACTAATTGTGTACAGTGGACCCCGGTTTTTTTTCGGGTGTGGAAATCGTACAATTTGGATTTCGAGCACCCTTTTTTTACTAAATTTTTCCCCCGGGTTTTGTAGATCCGCCGGAAATCATCATTATCAACACGTCCACCCCCCACAGGACCCCACTGCGAAAGGGGGGAAATATGCAAAAGCAAACGGGGTTTTTTAAAGACTAAGCACCACCATGATACAGTTAGCATTTCAGTGTACAAGTTTAAAAAAAAGCGATTAAACACTAGAAAAAGGATGACACAAAAAATAACTCCTCCAATGTTTGGTTTGGGGGTAAAAAGGGGCCCCTAACAATATAAAAACCCCCCCAAAAACCCCTGCCCCCATCCCCCTGCCAAAATAAATGTGTACAAAGTATACATACAATAACCACTTTAATTTTTTTTAAAATTAGTTTTTATACAATTTTTCTTTTTTATAAATTAAATTACTATAAAATTGTTTCAATTACTATGGTGGGGACATTGGGGTTTTTAGTGTGACTAATAGTGGGGGCCACCGCCACCACCCCTACAAAAAGGGTTATGCTGTCAGTGGCCCGGAAAAAACCCCAACCCCTGCCACCACCACATTCACATCCCCAATGACATATTTTTTTTCTTTTTAGAGTAATATTTTTATTTTTTTTTTATGGGGGTTAATATTGTTTATTAGTCTATTAGATTAAAATTTTGAAGATAAATAAGCCATAAAAGTTTATAAAGCTCCTAAAAGAATAAATTTTTTCCTATTTCCCAAAAAAAACTCCCTTTCCTCTCCAAAAAGGAGGGCTTCAAAAAAAGGGTTTAAAAAGGGTTTTAAATGTTCATTTTTTCCCTTTCATTAGTGCTTAAAATTTTTTTTCTCGTTGTTTCTGTATGTAAAAATAAACAGTGGACCCCCGGGTTTAAAGACATTAATTCGAAATTTCCCGAGAGCGTGTTTTTATATCGAATCTGTCCCCTTTAAACCGAATTTAATTTCCCCATAACAAAAAATTTGGGAAATTTAATTAATCGTTCCAACCCCCAAAAGTAATTTAAAAAAAATAATTTTTTACATGAAATTTTAAAATTTCCCTACCCAGAAAACAATGAGACATGCAAAATAAATAAATTTAAAAAAATGACACTGTTAAAGAAGACTTATTTTAGAGGAAAGAGACAGGGGGAAAGGGGGAGGATGGAGGGTTTTACTATGTTTTTAAGGAGAATCCCCTTTTTTTTTTTAACCTGTAAATTTGGGCCAAATGGAAAAAATAAAGTTCACTACTCCAGTTGGGCCCCCAAATTTTTTAAAAATAAATTTTTTTTTTTTAATAGAAATGAAGAGCCCATTTTTCTAAGTGTTATAGGATTTAAAAAAAAAAAGGGGGCAGTGCTTCAGAGGGTTTTGAAACCAGAATTGGGACGGATGGTCCCCCTGTGGCAACCCCCCCAGTCCTGCGCTTGTAAAGTGTTGCCAATAAATTTTTTTTTTTTCCTTTTTTATAATTTTTTTTTATAAAATTTTTGTTCTGATAATACAATTTTTATTTGTTCTTGTAAACAATGGTAAACAAAGCCCCACTTCTGGGAAGGGAGTGCGAGGGGGCTCGGGGCCAAAGAGTACGCACCCGGGGCGAAAGCAAATTTTAGTCAAATTAGTTTGTGAGTCAATGTTTTGAAAAGAAAAAAAAATTACATTTTCGAGCCCTTTAAAAAGATTAACAAGGGTCCCCGATACGTTTTTGGGGCACAAACATGGGAAAAACGTATATTTACAATTTTGGGCTGTTTAAGGGTTTAATTCCACAGGACCACTTGAGAGCACTGGAAACCCGTGTCGCCAAAAAATCTGCCAGAAAGCTCTGTTTCCGGCCCCTTTTAAAATTTCCCTAAAATGGAACCAACATGTCATTAAAACTGAGTGTTTTTGATAGAAACACAGGCCTTTTCTCAAGGGTTTACTGAACATAGAATTTTTCATAGGGCTTCTGCAACAACCAAAAAAAAAAATGACTATTTACCTGGAGTTTTCCGGGGGGAGGGGGCCCGGGGGCAACGCCCCCGCGGCCCGGGGCTTTTTTTTGCCACACAGCCGGGAACGCTGTGTCAGGGTGATGTTCACCATAAATGTTTTCACATAAAAACAGGGAAAACTGTAGCAGGCCTTTGGCCCAAACTAGGGAGGTCCTTCACAAAAATTCCCCCAAAAAGAACCATATTTGCCCCGCCCCCAAATTTTTATGCTTCCCAAGCAATAAGCTTTTTAATTCTATTCCCCCATTTGCTAGTCCCCAATCCAAAACAAAACGTGTGTGGGGGAAGTACCCTTCCCCCCATCACACCTCCCTCTACCACCAAACCCCTTTCCCTAACTTTCTACAAAATTTTTCTGAATTCTATAGTGTTCTCACCCCCTTTTCCAAAGGGCCCGGGGACTAGAAGCTTTCTTTTGGGGCCCCTTGGGGGCTTATTTAGGGAGTTACAAGCAGTAAAAACAGTGGAATAATGCAAAAAAAATATCAATGTAAAGCTGGAAAAACTTTTTAAATGGCTTTTAAAAAAAGGTACACTGGCGTACATGGGGGTGCCGGACCGCTCACGCGCTTGGACCTCTGGGGCAAATGACTTTAACTGGTTTTATTTGGGTTTTTAACCCCAAACCAATATTTTTTACCAAAAACATTACTTAAACTGATTTTTTTTTTAATTTCCCATGGTGCCTTAAACCAGGGGTTTTCCCCTGTTTAACTCTATAAAACATATTTTTTTGTTAAAAATTTTTTGGGGGCCCGGGAAAGGGGTTTAAATTGGGTTTTCCCTTATTTTTTGTGGAAAAAAATATAACTTGGGGTTTTGGGCCCTTTCGGATTTCGGCCCCCTTCTTGGGAAAAGATTAACCCTTTGGGGGTTTCGGACGTACTAGTAAAGTCTTTCAACCCAGGGTTTTTTACGTACTAAATAAGCCTAAATTCTAGCGCCCCCAAAACCCAGTGAAGAAAGCTGGGGAGGGCCCACATATGAAAGAAAAAGGTCTAGTGGTCAGTGGGGCGCAGTAAAAAAAAAAATCCTCAGCACACAGTGCGTAATCAGAAAAAAAAAACTGACCGTGTTTTTGGATTAAAACAGCAACTTTGCACTGTATTTTCGTATGGTATTTATTGTTGTATTCTATTTTTCTTGGTCTCATTTTATAGAATGGAAGACATATTACAGAAATTGAGATGATTTTGACTGGTTTTACAATGAAAAGTACCTTGAAATTGAGCTCAAAGTAGCAGAAATGTTAGATTTTTACCTAAGTTCAAAAGTAAACAAATCATGCCAAGCGTCCAATACACATTAACTGGTGAGTCTAATATTCTTTCACAAGTGCACTAATATTATTTATACCATTTCTACACTAATGCAGTAGTCTGCATAACAGTAAATCTTATTTTTTTTGTAAGAATAAAAATTCAAAGTGGAAAGCCAAAGAAATGTAAGAGGGGCCTGGGGATGTGACTAACAAACAGAGAACTTGTTATTTTAGTGCCAGGATTGTCTTTCTTGTTTATTCTGGACCCTATTCGGAAATTGGCATCTTTTGAAATTTGTGTGAAATTGGCAAAATTGCTAAATTTCTTTTCACTTTATTCGATAGTTGAAATCAGTAAATGGATGGTTTCTTGTACTCATTCGATAGAAAAAATGGAGTTCTAGCAAAATAGTTATTATTTTTGTCGACTAGTACACTGGAATTGGCCGAAAATAGGGCTCAAAGTGGGCAAAATCGCCAATGCATAAACATCGTCGAGACCGCTAACTTCGTGAGAGCGTAATTCCGTAAGTTTTCCATCAAATTTCATACTTTTGGTGCCATTATGATCGGGAAAAGATTCTCTATCATTTCATTCGAAAAAATCATTTTTTTTTTTAAATTTGGCCGACCCTGAGAACAAGACTCTGAGAGGACCTGTCAACCCCCAAAGGGTTAAGGACGAAAACCGAGGGTCCACTGTATGTTAATTTTATCAAAGTAAACGGTTGAACTTGGGTTTTATTTGGCTGTATGTGTGATCATAGAAGACATGTTGAAGTAATTTTGTTTTATTGATAACTTTTTATTATAATTAAGAAATAAAATGGCTTAGTATATAAATTAGAAATCCGTTCACATGTATGCAAGATATTTTTAATTCAACTGAATTTAGTATTAACCCTTTGACTGTTTCCGACGTATAAATACGTCTTACGAGCCAATGTTTCTGACGTATTTATACGCATAAATTCTAGCAGCTTCAAATCAAGCAGGAGAAAGCTGGTAGGCCCACATGTGAGAGAATGGGTCTGCATGGTCAGTGTGCACCATATAAAAAAAATCGGGGAGCCAGTGGTGCATTGTGGGAATGCCATTTCAGTTGTCATTTTTCAGCATGTCTAGCGGTAAGAAATATGTGATTCCCCAGCAAATCTGGGACTCTTCTCTTCCCAAGTGATGCTCTAACACAGATGGAAGTGTCAGTGAAGATCAATTTCATGATTTGGAGGAGTTTGAGACCAAAAGCAATGGAGGAGGAGGAGGGGGAGGAGGGGAGGAAGAGGAGGAGGAGGAGGAGGAGGGAAGGAAGAGGAGGAGGAGGAGGAGGAGAGAAGAGGAGGAGGAGGAGGAAGAAGAAGATGTAATAATATTGTTCCCTTGAAGCAAGAAAAAAAAAAGTCCACCCCATGACAGTGACAAGATAAGGGGAGATAACATCTGATAAGAGCTGACTTTGATGAGCGTAAAGGAGGGTAATATTACATGACCATCGCCCTCCCTTTGTTTTTGCTGGTACACAAACATTTCTGTCTGTCTATTTGTCTGTCTGTCAAGCTCCCTGTCTGTCCATCTAGCTCTCTGTCTCAGAGAGAGCCACAAGACTGTGTCATCACGTTTACTCACATCTTCAAGCAGAGTATAGCACTTTGTCTGGATTTCTTGGGTTATCCTAGGTAATTTACACTATGTATACTTGTATTTATGTGTACCTGTGAGACAGAGATAGGCAGACAGATAGAAAGAGAGACAGATTGAAAGATATAGAATGAGGGAGAAAGATAATTAGATAGAATGGAGGAGGGGAAGCAGCATCCGACCCCATTGTTTTGACAGTGGTAGGGGTAGTGACTAATGAGACAATATGTCACTTTGACAGCTGCCGACTTCTGACTCAAAACAATTATAAGCCACACACTCGCACACAAGACGAGGAGGAGGAGGAGGAGGAGGAGGAGGATGATGAGGAGGATGAGGAGGAGGATGAGGAGGAGGAGGAGGAGGAGGAGGATGATGATGATGATTGTTTGTTTGTTTGTTTTTGTAAACAAGTTTTGTAAACAATATATTGATAATTATGTTTGTGTGCTTATTGTGTTGTATACAACGAGTGTATATATATACATTGCACCTTACTTTGGTCTCATAGGTCACATAAGTTATGTGAAAAAATAAAATAGTGAAAAAAACAAAAAACCTTCAATTACAAGTAAACTAAAGTTTACCGGGTGAGCGGCAGTCGCCGCTGTTGCCATACGCGGCTCATTTTCTGCAAACTTCACGGCTCTATATCTCGGTAAGTACCGATGGCAAAAATTTTTTTTTTGGACTAAAACACTCAGAAAAATAATCTTAACATTTTCATAAGAAAAAATAATTTTTTTTTTTTTTTTGAATATTTGGCGACATAGAATGACAGTTTCAGAGAGGGGCCTGAAACAGTCAAAGGGTTAAATTTGTTTTTGTAACTATAATAAAATACCTTTTTATTACCAATTTCCCTGCTTATAAATTAAACACTGAGGCATTTAGTGAAGAATTTATTTGTTTTTTATTTTAGCTGAGAGTGTGGAAACCTGGTTTGACCGATTACGCCATGCTGATAAGGAATTAAGCTCCCTCATCACACACAAGTTTGATGAAGCAGTTAAAAGAGAAGATATGGCTAGTGTTGACAGATTCTTCAAACTTTTCCCACTGTTGAATAAACATGAGGAAGGACTAAAAAAATTCACTACCTATTTGTGTGCCAAGGTGAGTGGCATGAAATTATTTTTCTCAGTAACAATGGTAGGCCCTTCTTAAGTTTTATTTAAAATTGATTGCTGCAGTACGAATTGCTAAATGGTGCATGCATACAGTTACTGTATTTTGTTTAAATTTATCTAAAGTGTCATTCCACTGTGCAGCAAAGGGATGTATTCAACATCATAGGTACCAAAATGAAATATACTTAAAAGAGAAGACTCATCACTGGACTGAGAGAGAGCAATATATACAGGTTGACCATCACTAATCCGTCATCATCGGGACCTACAGGGTGCCAGATTAGTGATTTTTCCAGATAACAGAGTGGTTAGATTAAAATACACTTAACCCAATGGTGATATTTATGCATTGGTGATTTTGCCCACTTTATTCCCTATTTTTGGCTTATTCCATTGTTCCAGTCAACCAAACGCATAGGTATTTTGCTAGTATTCCTTCTATTCTGTCTGGTAGAAACTGCCCATTTCTAACCAATAAAGTGGCCAGAAGTTGGTAATTTGGCCAATTTCACTCAAATGTCAAGAGATGCCAATTTCAAAATAGGGTCCAGAATAAACAGTGCAGACCTTCCTGGTATTAAAATAATATTTTCTCAGTTCATTAGTCACATCTCCAGGCCTCTTTTATATTACGCTTGCTTTCCACTTTGAATTTTTATTCACACAAAAAATAGAAGATTTACTGTTATGCAGACTACTGCATTATTGTTATATTTGTATAAATAATGTCAGTCTATTCATGACTGTGTATTAGACTGGCCAGTTGGACACAACCAACCACATTGAAGTTACGCTCATCATAAACACCCTTAAAAACAAGGCAGGAGACAAACAACTTGCCTGCTTTTATGTACAAAAATGCTTCTCAAGTATTGTCAACAATTATTGCAACGCTCTTTAACAAATCCATTGAATCATCTACCTTGCCAACAATCCTCAAAATAGCGAGGGTCACTCCGATCCATAAAGGAGGTGACCAAGCTGACTTGAATAATTATAGACCAATATCTAACTTACCACTGCTCTCTAAAATCTTTGAAACATTTATTTATTTATTTATTTATTTAATAATTTGAACATACAGTGGAACCTCAAAAATCGAACTGCCCCCAACACAGCCAACTGTGTAAGTGTATTTTTGTAAGTGCTTTTATAAGTGTGTTTTTGAGGGTCTGAAATGGACTAATCTAATTTACATTATTCCTGATGGAAATAAATTCATTCGGTAAAGGCACTCGAACAGCCTTCTGGACTGAAGAAAGTTCGATATTTGAGGTTCTACTGTACATTCATAGGTACAAAAAAATACAGGTAAGAGCAGCATGCCAAAGCCACTTGTTTGCATAGCATTATGGGCAGGCTTAGAATTAACTTAAGATTAACCAAGCAATGATGTAATCTGATAAAACATTATTGTAAACAGATAACAATAAAGCACAAATGAGTATTACAAAGACAGGTCATATGGTTGCATACATTGCTGTACATTCAGTAGAATGAAGTACAGTGGACCCCCGGTTAACGATTTTAATCCGTGCAAGAGGGGTAATTGTTATGCGAAATAATCGTTATGTGAATGAATTTTCCCCATAAGAAATAATGGAAATAAAATTAATCCGTGCAAGACACCCAAAAGTATGAAAAAAAAAATTTTTTACCACATGAAATGTTAATTTTAACCCTTTGAGGGTTTTCGTCGTACTAGTACGTTTTACGCGTAGGGGTTTTTGACGTACTAGTACTCATAAATTCTAGCGGCCTCAAATCTAGTGGGAGAAAGCTGGTAGGCCTTCATATGAAAGAATGGGTCTATGTGGTCAGTGTGCACAGTCTAAAAAAAATCCTGCAGCACACAGTGCATAATGAGAGAAAAAAAACTTTGACGATTTTTTTTTAATAAATCAGCGACTTTGCAGTGTATTTTCGTATGGTATTTATTGTTGTATTCTAGTTTTCTTGGTCTCATTTTATAGAATGGAAGACATATTACAGAAATTGAGATGATTTTGACTGGTTTTACAAAGAAAGGTGCCTTGAAATTGAGCTCAAAGTAGCAGAAATGTTCGATTTTTACCAAACTTCAAAAGTAAACAAATCGTGCCAAGCGTGCAATACACGTCAACTGGTGAGTCTAATATTCTTTCACAAGTGCAACAATAATATTTATACCATTTTTTACACTAATGCAGTAGTCTGCATAACAGTAAATCTTATATTTTTTGTGAAAATAAAAATTCAAAGTGGAAAGCAAAAGAATATAAGAGGGCCTTGAGACATGACTAATGACTAGAGGAAATGTCATTTTAGTGCCAGGAATGTCTTTCTTGTTTATTCTGGACCCTATTCGGAAATTGGCATCTTTTGAAATTTGTGTGAAATTGGCAAAATTGCTAAATTCTGACCACTGTACTGGATATTTTGAATTTCATAAATGAGTGGTTTCTTGCACCCATTCGATAGAAAAAATGTAGTTCTAGCGAAATATTCATGTTTTTTGTCAACTATACAGTGAAATTGGCCGAAAATGGGGCTCAAAGTGGGCAAAATCGCCGATGCGTAAACATCGCTGAGACCGCAATCTGTGCAAGAGAATAATTCCGTAAGTTTTCTATCAAATTTAAAACTTTTGGTGTCTTTATGATCGGGAAAAGATTCTCTATCTTTCATAAGAGAAAATTTTTTTTTTTTTTTTTTAAATTTGGCCGACCCTGAGAACGAGTTTCGGAGAGGGCCTGTCGACCCTCAAAGGGTTAATACACACAAACTGAAAAAGGCATGCACAATTACATGACACTTACCTTTATTGAAGATCTGGTGATGATTGATGGGATGGGAGGAGGGGAGAGAGAGTGTTAGTGTTTAGAAGGGGAATCCCCTTCCATTAAGACTTGAGGTAGCAAGTCCTTTTCTGGGGTTACTTCCCTTCTTCTTTTAATGCTACTAGGGCCAGCTTCAGAGTCACTGGACTTCTTTCGCACAAGATATCTGTCCTAGTGCCTGAAACTTTTCGTTCCTTTATGACTTGCCTAAAGTGTTTCACAACATTGTCAGTGTAATAATCACCAGCACGGCTTGCAATAGCTGTGTGAGGGTGTTTTTTCTCCATGAAGGTTTGCACTTCAAGCCACTTTGCACAGATTTCCTTTATCTTTGTAGTGGGCAACTTTTTCAGTTTCTCTCTCCCCCTCCTCTGAACCAGTTTCCCCGGGTCCGGCCTCTTGCTCTTGAAGTTGATCTATCAGCTCATCAGTGGTTATTTCTTCATTGTCCTCCTCGACCAACTCTTCCACATCCACCCCACTAACCCCCAAACCCCAAGGACTTTCCCAATGCCACAATGGATTCCTAAACTGGAATAATCCTCTCAGGGTTAGCCTCAAACCCTTCAAAATCCCTTTTGCCCTACACATTCTGGCCACAGTTCTCCAAGCAGAGTTCAAGGTCTTCTTAGTCACTCCCTCCCAAGCCTTACCTATAAGGTTTACACAATTGAGGATTTTAAAGTGCTCTCTCCAAAACTCTCTTAGAGTCAGTTGAGTTTCTGAGGTCACTACAAAGCACCTTTCAAACAGAGCTTTTGTGTACAGTTTTTTTGAAGTTTGCAATAACCTGCTGGTCCATGGCTGCAGGAGAGGAGGGTATTAGGAGGCAAAACTTCACCTTAATGAAGCTCATGTCCCCATAAAGTCGCTCTGCCACGCCCTGTAGGATGACCGGGGCATTGTCTAACACCAGGAGGCACTTAAGGTCTAATTTCTTTTCAGTTAGGTAATCTTTCACATTGGGGCAAATGCATGGTGTTACCATTTTTAGAAAAAGTCCCTAGTGACCCATGCCTTACTGTTTGCCCTCCACAGCACACACAAATTTTCCTTGAGGACATTCTTTTGCCTGAACGCTCTGGAGTTTCAGAGTGATACACTAATAAAGGCTTAACTTTGCAATCACCACTAGCATTGGCACACATCAACAAAGTAAGCCTGTCTTTCATAGGCTTATGTCCTGGGAGTGCCTTTTCCTCCTGAGTAATGTAGGTCCTGCTTGGCATTTTCTTCCAGAACAGGCCTGTTTCCCTCACAATTAAAAACTTGTTCAGGTTTCAGTCCTTCAGTTTCTATGTACTCCTTGAATTCCTGCACATATTTTTCAGCCGCTTTGTGGGTCCGAACTGGCAGCCTCAAACCCTGCCTTATCACACTTGAAAGCCACTACGCTTCTTAAATCTCTCAAACCAACCTTTGCTGGCCTTAAATTTCCTCAAAATCTCACTAGTTGCAGGCATTTTTTTTAATTAAATCCTCATGCAACTTTCCCAGCCTTTTCACATATGATCGCTTGAGAGACGCTATCTCCTGCTAGCTGTTTTTCATTTATCCACACCAATAAGAGTCTCTCAACATCTTCCATCACTTGCGATCTTTGTTTCGAAAACACAGTTAAACCTTTGGCAAGAACAGCTTCCTTTATGTCTTTCTGGTGCCCACAATAGTAGCATGGTTGATTGGGTTTCTTGTACAACTTGACTAGTCGGCGATACGCACTCCACTTTCATACTTTTCAAGATCTCTTTCTTTATTTCAATGGGAATTCTCACCCTTATTGGTGTAAAGGTTGGCACTAGAAGCTTTCTTGGGGCCCATGGTCACTTATTTTCCAGAAACAGCACCGAAAACACTGTAATAATACGAAATATTCCGAGTGTATGCTTGGATGTTACCGCGGAGGCTGGCTGGTAAACAATGGCACGGGCGGCACATGTGAGGCTGGCTGAGGGCCACATTGGGAACGCTTTTCCCGGGCGAAAATCGGTGAGCGGGTTTTTAATCGGTATGCGCGGCAAAATTTTTGCGATTAAAGTAAGCGGTATGCGGATTAATCGCTATGTGATGCCATCGTTATGCGGGGGTCCACTGTATTCTGTTAGGTAGTGTATTTAAAAAATAACGAAGTTAGATTGGGTCTTAGGTTTAACATTTATGTGATATAATTGTGAGAAACATTTAAGATATACAATTTATAAGGTTCAGTTATTCAGTATTTATTTGGTTTTGGGTGAGTTATCTGGAGTTTATCTGGAGTTTATCTGGAGAGAGTTCCGGGGGTCAACGCCCCCACGGCCCGGTCTGTGATCTTTGAGAAGAGACTTGAATTTATAAGCAGGTAGTGTTTCTTTTATATTTACAGGTAATGAATTCCAGATTTTAGGGCTTTTTATGTGCATTGAGTTTTTGCATAGCGTGAGATGGACACGAGGAATATCAAAGAGTGATCTGTGCCTTGTGTTATGGTCATGTGTTCTGTTGAGGTTGGCAAGGAGATGTTTGAGGGGAGGGTTAATATCAGAGTTAAGTGTTCTATGTATGTAATAGGTGCAGTAATAAGTATGGATATTTTGTATGGTGAGTAGGTTTAGTGTTTTGAATATTGGTGGAGTGTGCTGCCTGTAGTGGGAATTAATTAATTCATTCATAGACGGATCTATTCCTACCTCGTTTCACACAACATGTTAAACCCTTGTCATTTTGGATTCAGGAATAATAAAAGCACAAATGATGCTATCATACACATGCTAGAACTAATATATACCGCACTTGAAAAGAAAGAAGTCCCGCTGGGCATTTTTATTGATTTACGTAAAGCTTTCGATACAGTCGACCATGAACTGCTGTACTCCAGATTAATGCACTATGGTATCAGAGGCCACTCCCTCAGCTACCTAAAGTCATACCTCAGTAACAGAACCAATATGTTAGCAAATGATGCAAACTCTTCACCCCT
>NC_069399.1:10553454-10625802 GCF_026875155.1 Cherax quadricarinatus | reverse complement strand
CGAAGGGCCCAACTATTTTTCTGTTCTTTCTCCTATTCTCTTTCCCATTGTAATCCTCTTTTCCTCCCCCTTCAAGGTGAAAACGGTATATCCTGTCGCAACCCCTTTCATGCTACCTTCACTAATTCCATGTTTCTCAACTCCTCTCATGCTACCTTCACTAATCCTACCCTCTCTCTCCTCTGCTTAAAATTCCCTCCAAAGCCAGTCCCAGTACCCGAAAGTCACAGTATGAATTCACATTTGAAGGATGAATTTTGGTGTATTTTCGGCCTCTGTTTATAGCACAACCCTAGCTACCTGCACCTCAGTGAAAAATATCAGATTGTGAGGAGTTTAGTATAGGTTCATAATGAAGCTAAATAATAGTGTTGCTGTTGTGAAGCAAATCAGACAAAGCTTTCACAAGTTATCATGTAGAAAAACCTAATATTCCAATTTGTTCAATGCAAATGGAAAATTACGACACACACAGCCCAAATCTAATTCAACCTTTCATTAAGAAATTCCAATTTTGAAGCTAAACTGAAGAGGCATTCCATTATTATCTCAGGGATGAATATGCGTAACACACAAAGCATAATTTAGCTTGAAACTGTTCAGAAATTGTACGGTTCTTAACCCACAGAAATCACATAGCACCTGTGAAGTGGAATGCATTCTGACTCCACCCAAGAAAGGGTGGGGATAAACCCCAGTTCCTTGGATCAAAATTCTCTCTGCAGCAGCAAGAGACACTTCTCAGGAAGTACAATCCAGGTAAATAATATTAAAAAAATATTAAATTTCGTGATTAGAAATGGCCAAATTGCACGTACAAATTCCATTAACAATAACAATCTAAATAGATAATATTAGTGTTGACATTTTGAAATCAATTAGAAGAAGCTTTCTAATGTTACATCAGTGAAATTTATAAAGAATAAAATGGGCAGAGTACCGTGAGTGGAACAATATACAAATTACCCGAACATAGGAGAATTAAACTTATGACTAGTTAATGGTACAGTCGGACCGACACGTCGCCAAAAACTTCATTCTCAGCTTAAGCCGTAGGAGAATTGGACCTGCCTCGTATACGTTCTTATGGTCAAGTATATATAACTGATCAAGGGATCCCTCACTTGGCAGTTATTCAAAGAACCTTCACCAAGTAATTGATAACCAGGGATAAAAATTTGAGGACTATCGGATAAGACGTTCTGAAGCCTTAAAGCAATCTCAAGAAAACTATAGTCATAATATCAACTTGAATTGTCAATATTTGTCACTTTTTTTGTTTTTCAGCTTTATTCTATTGAAAAATCTTTACAGTTCACTAAGAAAAAATATTTAGCTTCTTTATGAAAGTCATATTTAAAAAAAAAAATCTGCAAAGCTGGCAAATTGGCCCGTGCAAAAATAAAAAAAAATATTTAAAATGCACCAATTCTTAGACGCTTTAAGACGACCAGAAATCTTCATGTTTTTTTTTTTCAACAAGTCGGCCGTCTCCCACCGAGGCAGGGTGACCCAAAAAAGAAAGAAAATCCCCAAAAAGAAAATACTTTCATTATCATTCAACACTTTCACCACACTCGCACATTATCACTGTTTTTGCAGAGGTGCTCAAAATACAACAGTCTAGAAGCATACACATATAAAGATGCACAACATATCCCTCCAAACTGCCAATATCCCAAACCCCTCCTTTAAAGTGCAGGCATTGTACTTCCCATTTCCAGGACTCAAGTCCGACTAAATGAAAAAAACCGGTTTCCCGAATCCCTTCACTAAATATTCCCCTGCTCACACCCAACAGATCGTCAGGTCCCAAGTACCATTCGTCTCCATTCACTCCTATCTAACACGCTCACGCACGCTTGCTGGAATTTCCAAGCCCCTTACCCACAAAACCTCCTTTACCCCCTCTCTGGAACCCTTTCGAGGACGACCCCTACCCCCCCTTTCCCTTCCCCTATAGATTTATATGCTTTCCATTCAATCTACTTTGATCCATTCTCTCTAAATGACCAACCACCTCAACAACCCCTCTTCTGCCCTCTGACTAATATTTTTAAATTAACCCACACCTTCTCCTAATTTCCACACTCCAATTTCTGCATAATATTTACACCACACATTGCCCTTAAACAGGACATCTCCACTGCCTCCAACCTTTCTCCTCGCTGCTGCTTTTTACACCCAAGTTTCACACCCATATAAGAGTGTTGGTACTACTATATTTTTCAAACATTCCCTTCTTTGCCTACATAGATAAGTTTTTTGACTCCACATATACCTCAACGCACCACTCACCTTTTTTCCCTCATCAATTCTATGATTAACCTCATCCTTCATAAATCCATCCGCCGACACGTCAACCCCAAGTATCTGAAAACATTCACTTCTTCCATACTCCTCCTCCCCAATTTGATATCCAATTTTTCTTTATCTAAATCATTTGACACCCTCATCACCTTACTCTTTTCTATGTTCACTTTCAACTTTCTACCTTTACACACATTCCCAAACTCATCCACTAACCTTTGCAATTTTTCTTTAGAATCTCCCATAAGCACAGTATCATCAGCAAAAAGTTATTAAGTGAAAATAAATTTATTTAATAAAATTGAAAGCTTAAAATTTATAGTGCTCAAAGTGAAAGATTAATTTTCTCTTAATAAAGCCATTAACACCGAAAGTTTGAAGTCTATCAGAAAAGGTCATCAGCATTAATTCCTCTGAATCCAACTTTTCCAAGTTATCTTTTAGCAATGCCATTAAATATTCAAATTAGTGCCTAAATCTACTCATTTATTCTGTGGTTCTTGTGGAATGCATCTGCGTTCATACTTTGAAGCCATTTTTCAGTTATAAAAAAGGAATGTATTCCTATTTATTGTATAAAACTTGCAACTATCTTACGTCTACGATAGTAGCCATTCAGTTTGACGTGATTCTGGGAAAATTTATATTTGTCAGTGTAATGCATATCTCTTTTCTAAAGCATGAAATAAGTTATTTTTATTTTATTAAAATTGACAATTTAAAAACCACAAAATATTTTTTTTAGAGGTTTAAAGAGCGTTTTTAAAACTAATGCAACTACAAAAAAAAAGCATGAAAAACATTGAAAAATCGTTTTTTTATTTATTTATTGATTTTTTTTTTTGCATTTTTTAATTGAATGAATACTGTACTACGTGATGCTAGATTTTCGTTTATAACTTCAGAACACTGTATTCAATTGATTTCACATTTTAAACTATGATTAACTATAGGGGGAAACTTGTGTATCACTGACATGTACCTGTTTCTCTTTTCAGAATTTTACATAAAAATTCATATTTCAGGGTTGCCGAATTTTGCTATGTTGGTTACAGGTGGGGATAGGGGTGGTGGGGGGTGTTGATGGTGATGTTTTTTGGTGTGGTGTATGTAAATAGTGGTTGGGGTGGTGTATCAGGGGTGGTGGTGACCCCAAAGGTGGTAATGGTGGCATTGTTGGTGAACACTCTGCATCGTAAATAAGTATATTATAAATTACACAAATTTTACACCCAAACATATTTAACACAATTATACACAAATGCATATGTAAAGTAAACTCTTCACAAGTTTTCTTTTACAAAATTACTATGAAAAATACACAAAACTCTTTGCATAAATACGCAAAAATACATATTACACAACATGATTCATTGAAGAGTAGCGAAATACAGAAATTCATATGCAAAAACTACACACGTATATGCATATTTCTTATTTTTGTTCCACTGGAATTTTAGACCACCTCCATTTTTTCCTTTTGCAACACCGAAATTGGGGAAATCGGGAAATGAAATACAGGATGCCCTTTTTGGGATCGCCAGCGACTACAGTTACATTTTTTAAATATCAGTTCACTCGAAGCCCCAACAAGTGCATATTTTGGGGCTGTGTACTGGAATCCCACTAAAAAAAAAAATTATTAATTTTTACCCCAATAACCAGTAAATTTTTACCGAATCAGTTTTCATTTTTTGGGAATGAAATTTCCTTTCTAGAATCATTTTTTCATGTCACTGAAGTGAATTCTTTCCCACATCAATTTCTTCTTTGAAAGTTACTTTCTTTCCCAATCATTTTTAGCTTTTGAAGTGAAACTCTTTCCTGGAGTTAAATTTTATTGTTTTTTAAGTAATCATAACGTAGTTTTATGAGCTCGCTGTGACAACCCGATATTTTTTTATTGTTTTTTTATTGAGGTATAACCGTGACATTTCACTGAATGATTTAAATTTTTATAAAATTTACAAATCGAAACAGAGTTTCTGTTAAAATAATTTACCATCCTTTATCACTCTCTTTCCTTTTAAATTTACTTCATTATAAAACCTTGAAACCCTTTTTTTATTGTCTTACATAAAATTTTATTTTTTCTACTTTTAAAACACTTATTTGCAAATTGACACAGATCAAAAAAAAAAGTAACTTTGCAGGGAAAAAAGTTACCTTTTAGGGGGAGACATGTTACCTACCTTTAAATTTCCTTTATAATGTCTTTAAATTTGGTATCCCCTAAATTGTCCTTAAAGAGGTTGCCTGATTTTTTTTTTTTTTCATCTATTTTTTTTTTTCCCTTCCATTTTGTAAAAGTTCATCACTCAAGAAAGACTCAATCTCCCGCACCTGTGTACGGACACGAGGGGGAAATTCTTGAAACAAGAGGGCGTTCAAGTGTCCCCTGATTATTATATTACAATAATAATGACAAGATATAAAAAAAAAATCAAGTGAAAAAGATTTAAAACCAGAGAAGTTTGATAACCCTTGAGAACCCACTTTTCAGGAGTAATGTGATGTAATCCGCCCTTTTTTTGTTGAGGATCTTACGAAAGACAAAATTATAAATATTATTTTAGCAGAAAAAATATGGTACATACTGTATCAATATATATAAATATATATAAATATATATATATAAATATATATATAGGTATATATATATACCTATATATATAAATATATATATATATATATATATATTATAGAGAGAGAGAGAGAGAGAGAGAGAGTAGAGAGAAACAGATGACAAAGAACAGAGAGATAGAAAGGTAGAGGGAGGGGATGGGGCCAAAGGCTAGCTTGTCTCAGATCCTAATAAATGAAGAACATCTAGTAATTTGCGGCACCTGCCTGGCTATACAGTGTGTGTTTGGTGTTCACTTCCTTACCAGTCTGTGGGTTCTCGACTTTTTCATACCAGGTGTTTTATATGCCGTTTTAAGGGTTTCCTACCTCTCTATCAAGGTAAGAGCTGTAACCTACATGGAGCAACATTTGAAAGCCTTTAATTGTTATGAAAATACAAATATGGATGTGAAAGAGTTAGAGCCATCTGTGGGTCCAGTGATTTTATTTGTCAACTGATTTATTTCATCCGATATCGTTAAAGTTTGTAAGAATATCTTCAGACTCGAGTCATCTTAGGAATGAATTATCTCAGAAGTGAGGTGCTTGAGAAGGTACAGCCCAGATTGTAGTTGCTGTTTGCTACCCCCATGTTTTATAAGAAGCTCATTCTCCTGTCCTCAGATGGATCCAAGTTTGTACCTTGACAACATTAACCTTGTACATAACAGTAAGCCGCCACATGCCTTCGGTGTTTAAGAACTCGGTTGAGATGACGGATTCTGTCTTGGTCGGATCGATGAATCCGTCCAGCTCTCTCTTCCTTATGCTGTCAAAAGTCGTAACGAGACTGTGGGACAGACAATACCAATAAAGTAGAGCATACTCGGGGGAGAAGCGTACTTGCATCTCATACAGAGACTTGCATTCTTTTATTGTCGTGAGCAGATGAGAGAGACGTCTAAATTGTTGAAGCATCCGGGTCGCTTTGTTTTGGCAAAGATTTGCTAGGCGGTTCTTCATAGTTTGGAAATCGGATATCACCCGAAGGATATCGAACCTCATTCCTGGGGTTCCCACTCTCATTCAATCTACCACTGCTTCCAACATCACATCAAAAGCATAGAAACCATCATCATTAGAATTTCGTCCCAGGAGCAAGATTTTACAGCCATCATTTTCCAAAGGCAATTGTAGGATGTAGTGCTGGAGATGAAACAAAGCATGCTGGCAATTTCTCCATTGGAATGGCGGAATTCTGGGTGAGGTGAAGATCATCGAAATAGATATTCCATTAACACTTCACTGGGAACACTCGCACTCAGAGTGTTTGTTAACTGAACCCTTTGAGAACACGTGTAAAAACACAACACGAGATCTACCTGTCAAAATAATCAATAAAAGCTTAAATGCAGATTCCTCGACTCTGGTGCCTCCAGTTTTTGCCAGAGAATCCCTGGTAACCAAACTCGGGCCGAAGGAATACCTCTATGCCACGTAACACACAACACAGACACACACACACAACACACACACACACAAGCACCTCCACATGCACGTACACATACCAGACCAGCACATCCACCATGCCACGTACACACACACAATGTTTACTGTACTATACAGCTGACCGCTTGAAGTTCATCGAAGTGCTAATTCCAAAATAGTGGAGATGTTTAACAGCAGATCAACAGCAGATTAGACTAGAGCCTTTTTCTTTCGAAGCCATATTTATGGACACAAAGAATAGAGTGTTTAGTCGAAAAACGCTGTCACGGCCGTGAGATTATTGTCTCATCACCTTGCCAGTGATTGATGGCAGTGAAGGCTGGTCTGTTAGTTGCTGATCTGCGCTCTGCTCTTATTTTTGTGAAAAGGATTTTGTACTTGTGTCCATTCGCACAAAGAAAGCCCATTTAAACATTGTGCTAGGTAGTACTTTGCAGATGCAAGTTAGAGAATGTTAGCTTGGTCTGCTATATCTGGCTCACCTTATTTGGTTTGGGCCCAGATAGCCATTTCTTGATCCGTGAATTAAAGGGAAGATACTCTCACCTACCTTTTATCTCATCACTGACAACTTTCATATATCTTTGCTATCTGTCAGTGTCTCTTGCCTATCCCGTCTTTGTTTCTCTTGCTCTCCGACTGTGTTCAGTTGCTACAGCTCTCTGTGTACTCTTTTTCTCTTCGCCGTCCTCTTGGTCTCTATACATTCAAATATCAACTTTCTTCAAGTTGTATCTCTGTTTGTTTACCATTAGACTAAATGTCCTTTTAATTGTATGTACCTTTTCTGTTTTCGCTCTTTATGTGTTCTCCCTACGATTTTCTCTGGACTTCTCCCCGCTTCTTTCCATTCTCCTTTCCTTCTCTCTAATCGTCTTCTCTCTCTCTCCTTCCTCCTCTCTCTCTCTCTCTCTCTTCTCTCTCTCTCTCTCCTCTCTTGCTTCCTATCACTTTTGTCAGATAAATTTCTTTCTCCCATTGTCCTAGCTATGGATGTATGAAAATTTTCATCACAATTAATTAGTCACATTTATTTACAGAGGGCAGATCCACCTTCCTTCTCCATCTACACCCTCTATCAAATCCAGTCCTTCACCCATCCCCATGCTTCCAACATCCACCATTCCTAAAAAAATCTCCATCCCTGAAGGGTTACAACACACCCACTCCTCACCTTCATTCATATTCCGTCCACCCATCACCCTCCACTTGTCCATCTCTTTCAACCTTCCTCTCCCATCACCATACACCATCAACCACCATTCCAGGTCTTCCTCAGCTATAATTGTGAATATAAACTCCTTCCTCTCACCCAGGCCCGTAACATCCCGCACGAGGTAATGGAAACATGGGGATAGAGAACTTCATATGCAGAGGGGAGAGAACTATTGTAGGAAAGTGCAAAGATGCAGGGGAGAAGGAGAGATGCAGGGGAAAGGGGAGGGATGCAAGAGGAGGAAAGAGTTGCAGAAGGAGAGAGAAAGGTTGCAAGAGACAAGGAATACAGGAAGAAGGCGGAAAGTGAGGTAAGAAATTCTTTACGTTTCGAGGGTAACGTTACATGGGAGGGAAAACGTTACATGGAGGGGAAATGTTACATGGGAAGGAAACATTACATTGGTGATTGGAAAACATTACATGGGAGGGAAAACATTACATGGTAGGGAAAAACATTACATGGGAGGGAAAACTATACATTGAGATGGAAAACCTTTCATGTATGGAAAACAATACTTGGGAGGAGAAAACATTACATGGGAGGGAAAAGATGTAGTAGTCACAATGAAGAAGGGGAAATAAAAGGAATCAAGAATTAGAGAGAAAAGGATGCAGCAAGGGGAAGAGACGAAGGGAAAGAGAAGAGCACTTCACAGACAGAAGGGAAAGGGATGAAGAGAAGAGGTCAGGAATGCAGAAGAAGGAAGAGTGCGATGGATGAGAGGATGGTAATGAAGGGATGTAGTGGTTTATGGGTAAGGGATCAGAAGGGAAGGAAGGGTGTAATACGTGAGAGGGGATGCAGGAGGGGATTGAAGAGATTATGGGGGGATAAGAATAGCAGGTGCGTGGGAAGAGGATGCAGGAGAGAGGGAAGGGAATACTAGAGCAGGTGGATGGGGTATAGGAGGAAAGGGATGCTGGGGGATGCTAGAGATAAGCGGATGCAGAGGCTGGGGGTAGGAGAAAAACAGACGCAAGGATGGCTAGGTTAATGGATGCATGGACGAATGGTTAGGAGTATTTATATTAGTATTGTTGGCATTCTCGTCTCCTCGAGTCATCAGCACCCAATTAAAGCCGCTAACAACGCGCTCATCTCTTGGGATTTACAAGGTGTTGAAAGGTGTTCAGTAGCGGGTAGACATGGCGTGGAGGGAGTTCAGGGTGTGTACGATAATATGCAGGTGGTCGGGTCAGGTGTGCACTGTGTGTTTTCATCGTATGGTTACATGAGATTGGAGGGTTTAACAGTGCTGCTCTTAATGGTTTCGAGACGGTGCTCAGGACGACGGGTATGAATGACAGGACATTCAAGGCAAATGTACTTTGTATGGTAGGATGCTCAGCGTTGATCCTACATGGTTTAAAGGGTGCTCAATATTGGTATAGGCATGTTCGGAAGGGCAGTGCACTGTGTGGTTAGATGGTGTGGGATGGGTTCAGGTGAATTTACATTTGTGGAAAGTGTTCATGGTAAGTGTATTTCATGTGCAGGCTGTTCATGAAAATGATATGGTTTGTAATTGTTCTGTGTAGTTGTATAGTGGGGAGAAACATGGTTTCCACACTGTTCAATTGAGTGTTCCATAGTGAAAGATTTTTAGGGGGTAATACATAATAGGAAGGTAAAAGAGTTGACGTATATTTGTGGGAGACTATCGTGGGTAGTGTACGTGATAGGTAGTGAGCTTACGGGAAGATGTGCATGGAGAAGGCGATCATGTAGGTGTACAGTGGGAGGAGAATTTTCATCGCTGATATACATGATCTTAGGAATGTTTATGGAGGTGCATTGTAAGGTTGTGGAGGATGTTTCACGGTGACATTACAATGTGTGGAGAATAATTCATAGATGGAGTACATAATGTAAAGTGTCTCAATGGAGGACCTTCAGTATATGTTAACAACTAAGAAGTGTTTCAGATTTTAGTGTCGAAAGTGTGGTGATATTGAGGGCGGGAGTCATTGTCTGAAAGTATTCTGCACGGTAGTGAACTGGACTGGTGTACCTTGTTCTACAGAATTTATATCATGGTGTACATGGCTGGATTACTTTCATAATATAATAACTTGATGCTAATGATATATTGTATGTACGTATTCATATTACATGAATTTGCACTTGAATACATACACATGCCAAATATGTATGACATAACATATGTGTATGTGACCTATACATATACAAGAAATACTTATGCAATGGGCATGCATAAGCACGTAGGCTGCAGAAAATGCTCTCTTCATACACCAGTAAAACTTCAATAACAATGCATAACTTTCTCCACGACTTTATACAAACACATCATATACCTTTATATAAAATATTAAAATTCATCTCTGCTTCCACGTGTGCTGTGGTTGGAGATAATTGAACGATGGTCAGGCTCGCTCTGTGTAATAATACAGTGCTTCGGGTCTACATCTTTTCTTTTTTAGACTTTGTTGTCGAGTATATAACATAAAGTCAGAAGAATTTCATGGTAGTGATGTTTGATTTGATTCGGGAGCGGGAGGCACACTTGGATATTCTGTGGTCGAGTATATGAGGCAGGTTGCTGTGTCGAGTATATGATGGGCAGTATGCCTGTGGTCCAGTATATGAGGGCAGTTGCTTGGGTCGAGTATGTGAGAGGACATTTTGACGTTGTCGGTATGAATGACAGGTTTTGCTGTGGTGTCCGATTATAAAGTGACAAAGGTTGCTGTGGTCGATTATATGAGGGCAGGTTGTGCTGTGGTCCAGTATATAGGGCTGGTTTGCTGTGGTCGAGTATTAGAGGACAGGTTTTGCTGTGGTCGAGTATGACGATATTCAGGGCAGGTGCTGTGGTACGAGTAAAGAGGGCAGGTATCTGTGTCGAGTACGAGAGGACAGGTTGTTGTGGTCGAGTATGAGGGACAGGTTTGCTGTGGGTCGAGTAAATAGAGGACAGGTTTTGTGGACCGAGTATGAGTAGGAAGGTTGTTGTTGTGTTCGAGATGAGTAGGCAGTTGCTGTGTGGAGTATAAGATTGGAAGGTTGCTGTGACGAGTATGAGAGGGCAGGTTGTTGTGGCGATAATAATATAGGCAGTTGTTGTGGTCGTAGTATAGAGAAGAGAATGTTGTTGTGGTCGAGTATAAGAAAGGAAGGTTTTGCAATTGGTCGAGATTTATGAGAGGAACAGTTGCTGTGTTCGATTATGAGAGGACAGGTTGCAGTGGTCGATTTATGAGAGGGTATGTTGCTTGGTCGAGTAAGAGATGCAGGTTGTCCGTGGTCGAGTATGGAGAGGACGGTTGCTGTGGGTCGATTATGAGAGGGTAGGTTCTGTGGTCGAGTATGAGAGGGGCAGGTTTGCTGTGGTCGAGTATGAGGAGGAAGGTTGCTGTGGCGAGTATCAGAGAACAGTTGCTGAGGTCAAGTATAGGAGGAAGGTTTGCTGTGGACGAGTATCAGAGTGACAGGTTGCTGTGGTAGTGAGTATCAGAGGGCATGTTGTCATGTGGACAAGTATAAGAGGAAGGTTTGCTTGTGGTCGAGTATGATAGGACAGGTTGCTGTGGTCCACACTATAAGTAGGGCAGGTTGCTGTGGACAGTATAGAAGGGAAGGTGTTGCAGGTGGTCGAGTATGAGAGGACAGGTTGCTGTGGTCGAAGTATCAGAGGACAAGGTTGCTGTGGTCGATTATGACAGAGTACAGGTTGCTGTTGTCGAGTAAAATGAGGGAAGTTGCTGTGGTCGAGTATAAGAGGGCAGTTTGCTGTTGCAAGTATAAGAGGGAAGATGCTGTGGTCGAGTATGAGATGAGGACAGGTTGCTGTGGTCCAAGTAGTGTAAGAGGGAAGGTTGCTGTGGTCGAAGTATAAGAGGGCAGTTAAGTGACGAGTATCAGTAGGACAGGTGCTATGGTCGAGTATGATAGGACAGGTTGCGTGGTCGAGTAAAGGAGGAAGGTTGCTGTGGTCGAGTAAAAGAAGGGGCAAGTTGCTGTGGACAAGTATAAGAGGAAGGGCTGTGGTCGAGTATAGGAGGGAAGGTTGCTGTGGTCGAGTAAAGGAGGAAGTTGTGCTGTGGACAGTATCGAGAGGACAGTTGCTGTAGGGTCAAGTAAAAAGAGGAAGGTTGCTTGGTCGAGTATGAGAGGACAGGTTGCTGTGACGAGTATCAGAGGACAGTTGCTGTGGTCGAGTATATGAGGGGAAGGTTTGCAGTGGTCCGAGTATAGGAGTGGAAGGTGCTGTGGTCGAGTATAGGAGGAAGGTTTGCTGTGACCAGTAAATCAGAGGACATGTTTGCAGTGGTCAAGTTAATAGGTGAAGGTTGCAGTAGTCGAGTATGAGAGGAACAGTTGCGTGGTCGAGTATAAAGGTAAGGTTGCAGTGGTCGATTATGAAGAGACAGGATTGCCAGTTGTCGATTAAAAGAGGGCAGGTTTCTGTGTCGATATGAGAGGACAGGTTGCATTGGTCGATTATGAGAAGTGGCAGGATTGCTGTGGTCGAGTATGAGAGGACAGTTGCTGTGGTCAGTATTAGAGGACAGTTTGCTGTGGTCGTAAGTATAAAGGGCAGAGTTGCTGTGGTCAGTATAGAGAGGGAAGGTTTGCTGTGGTCCGAGTATCAGAGGACAGGTTGCTGTGGGTTCCGAGTATCAGAGGACAGGTCTGCCTGTGTTCGATTATGAGAGGACAGGTTGCTGTGGTCGATAAGAGGGAAGGTTGCTGTGGTCGAGTAAAGAGGGAAGGTTGCTTTGGGTCGGAGTATAAAGAGGGCAGGTTCCTGTGGTCAATTAGAAGAGGAAGGTTGCAGTGGTCGAGTATGAGAGGGACAGGTTGCTGATGGTACGATTAATGAGAGACAGGTTGCTGTTGTCGAGTAAAAGAGGGGAAGGTTTGCTGTGGTCGAGTATATAAGAGGCAGGTTGCTGTGGTCGAGTACAGATGGCAGGTGCTGTGGTCAAGAATAAGATGGGGGGGGAAGGTTGCTGTGGTCGAGTATGAGAGGCCAGTTGCTGTGGTTCGATTATGAAGACAGGTTTGCTGTGGTCGAGTATAAGAGGGCAGGTTGCTGTGATCGAGAAATGAGGGAAAGTTGCTGTGGTCGAGTTATAAGAGGGGAGGGCAGGTTTGCTGTGGTCAAGGTATAAGAGGGAATGTGCAGTGGTCGAGTATGAGACGACAGGTTGCTGTGATCGAATTTATGAGAGGGCAGGTTGCTGTTGACGAGTAAGAAGAGGGAAGGTTGTTTGGTCGTGTATGAAGGGTATTTGCTGTGTCGAGTAGAGAGTACATTTGTTGTGGTCGAGTATGGAAGGGCAGGTTGCTGTGGTCGAGTAGGAGAGGGCAAGTTGCTGGGTCGAGTATGAGAGGGAAGGTTGCCTGTGGTCGAGTATGAGAGGCCAGGTTGTTTGTGGTCGATGTAAAGAGAGGGCAGGTTGCTGTGGTCGAGCATATGAGAGGCAGGTTGCTGTGGTCGAAGTAGGAAGAGGAAGTTTTGTTGTGGTCGTTATGAGAGGACAGGTTGGCTGTCGTCGAGTATGATATTACAGGTTCTGTGGGATCGAGTATGAGATGACATTTGCTGAGGTCCGAGTATGAAATACAGGTTGCTGTGGTTGAGTAAGAGAAGGGCAGGTTTGCGTGGGGGTACGAGTAGGAGAGGACAGGTTTCTGTGGTCGAGTATGAGAGGGCAGGAGGTGTGCTGGTGGTCTACTATGAATGAACAGTTTCTGATGGTCGAGTATGAGATTACACGTAATGCAGTGGTCGATTATGAGAGGCAAGGTTGTTGTGTGTCGAGTAATGAGAGGAGAGTGTTTGCTGTGTTGTCGAGTATGAAGAGGACAGGTTTCTGTGGTCGAGTATGAGAGGGCGGTTGCTGTGGTCGCGTATGAGATGACATTTTGCTGTTTCTGAGTATGAGAGTTACAGGTTGCTGTGGTTGAGTAAGAGAGGGGCAGGGTTGCTGTGGGCGAATATGAGATGACAGTTGCTGTGGTCGATTATGAGAGGTCAGGTTGCTGTGGTCGTGTAATGAGAAACAGTTGCATGTGTCGAGTATGAGATGACACGTTGCTGTGGCCGATTTATGAGATGGAGGTTGCCAGTGGTCGAGTAAATGAGAGGACAGTTGCTGTGGTCGAGTATAAGAGGGAAGGAAGCTGTGGTCGAGTATGAAAGGGAAAAAGGAGAGGACAGGTTTGCTGTGGTCGAATATGATAGGGACAGGAGCTGTGGTCGAGTATGAGAGGGCAGGTTGCTGTGTCGAGTATGAGAGGGCAAGGTTTGCTGTGTTCGAGTATGATATACAGACTTGGCTGTGTGGTCGAGTATAGATAACAGGTTGCTGTGGTCGATTATGAGATGACAGGTCCTGTGGTCGAGTATGAGATGACAGGTTGCTGAGGAGAGTATGAGAGTGCAGGTTGTTGTGGTCGTGTATGAGAGGGAAGGTTTGCTGTGGTACGAGTATAGAGACAGGTTTGCTGAGAGTCAGTATGAGAGGGAAGGTGCTGTGTCGAGTAGAAGAGAAGGTTGTTGTGTTCGAGTTATGAGTAGGGCGTTGCTGAGTGGTCCAATATGAGAGGACAGGTTGCTGTGGGTCGAGTATGAGAGGGCAGGTAGCTGTGGGAGTCGAGTATGAGAGGGCAGGTTGCTGTGGACGTAGTCTGAATATGACAGGTTGCTGTGGTCGAGTATGGAGATATACAGGTTGCTGTGTTTGAGTTAAGAGAGGGCAGTTGCTGGGTCGAATATTAGATGACAGGTTATGTGATTCGATTATGAGAGGGCAGGTTGCTGTTGTAGTGTATGCGGATGACAGGTTGCTGTGTCGATATGAGAGGTCAGGTTTGCTGTGGTCGAGTATGAGATGACAGGTTGCCGCGGTCGAGTATGAGATAACAAATGTTTCTGGGTCGAGTATGAGATGACGGTTTCTGTGGTCGAGTATGAGATGACAGGTTTCTGTGGTGTGAAGTAATGAGAGGGTCAGGTTGTTGTGGTCGTGTTTGAGAGGGAAGGTTGCGTGTGTCGAGTCTATTAAGAGGACAGGTTGCTGTGGTCGAGTATGAAGGGCTGGTATGCGTGGTGGTCGAGTAGAAAGGAAGGTTTGTTGTGGTCGTGTATTAGAGGGCAGGTAGCTGTGGTCCAATAAGAGGAGGACAGTTTGCTGTGGTCGAGTATGAGAGGGGCAGGTTGCTGTGTCGAGTATGAGAGGGCAGTTGCATGTTGTCGATGAATGAGATTACAGGTTGCTGTGGTCGAGTATGAGATTACAGTTTGCTAGGGGTGGTTGAGTAATGAGAGGGCAGGGTTCTGTGGCTGAATATGAGAGGACAGGATGTTGTGATCGATTATGAGAGGGCAGGTTTGCTGGGAGCTGTATGAGATGACAGGTTGCTGTGGTCGATTATGAGAGTGGCAGGAGTTGCTGTGGTCGAGTATGAGATGACAGGTTTGCTGTGGTCGATTATGAAGGGCAGGTTGCTGTGGTCGAGTAAGAGGACAGGGTTGCAGAGGTCGAGTATAAGATGGAAGGTTGCTGTGGTCGATTATGAGAGGGCAGGTTGCTGTTGTCGAAGTAGAAAGAGGGAAGGATGTTTTTGGTCGTGTATGAGAGGGCAGGTTGCCTGTTGTCGAGTATGAGAAGGCCAGTTTGCTGTGGTCGAGTATGACAGGGAAGGTTGCTGTGGTCGAGTAATCGAGAGGGCAAGGTTATGCTGGTGGTCTAATATTGAGAGGACCAGGTTGTGTGGTCGAGTATGAGATACAGGTTGCAGTGGTCGAAGATTAGATAGGGCAGGTCGTTTGGTCGTAGTAAGAGAGGCATGTTTGCCCCCCTTGTGGTCCAAAATGGAGAGAGCAGGTTGTTGGTGGTCGAGTATGAGAGGACAGGTTGCTAGTGTTCGAGTAAGATAAGGGCATGTTGCTGTTGGTCGAGTGTGAGTGACGGTTTGCTGTTGTCGATTATGAGATGACAGGTTGCCAGTGGTCGAGTGTGATAAGGCAGGTTGCGTGGTCGAGTATGATATTACAGGTTGCTTGTGGTCGAGTATGAGATGACTGGTGTGCTGTGGGTCGAGTGAATGAGATGGCAGTTGTAGTGGTGAGTATGAGATGTAGGTTGTTTGTGGTCGAGTATGAAGAGGGCATGTAGACTCAATGGGAGCCAATGTTTATTATCTCGGACCTGCCTTCTCAGGGTATCCCTGTAAATTTCGAATGTCCCGAATTAAATGTTACCTCTGCGTCCTAATATAAAAAAAGAGTGCCCTGAGATAGAGTATAATATTCTTTAGGTAATAAGAATCAATACTGAATAAATCATACAGTAATAAGGAAATATACGTAGCCAGATCACTGCTTACAATTGTTTTCCGAAAAAAAAAACACCGTTCTTTCCTCTTTCTTATTCTTCTAAATTTTCAGCTTTAACACTAGATCAGGATTTCTCTTCAACCGCCTGCTTGTGTTATTATTTATTTTAACTACTCATATTTTGCCACTTCAAAATTACAAATAATTTATTTCTATATGCACCTAAATGTACATATGTAGTCTATATACAGTCATGGAATATGAAGTCTGAATTCTTGCTCTGTTGTGTGTGAATGTGATGTGTGTGTGTGTGGTGTGTGGTGTGTTTGTGTGTGAGTGTATGTGTAATTCTTCAAAACAAGAAGTAAGGAACATGATGTCCTCGTAGGACTTTTTCAGATATGTCTCATATCTTTGTGGAAGTCGTTATCGTGGTTGTTAGACAACTGTATGAATTTTTCAGATATTTGCTTCTATGTTAGTAGGTGATAATAGTGCTAAGATTGGGTTTAGATAAAATGGAGTTAACGTTTCCGTGTCACTCAACTATTGGGTGTGGTATTGAGTTTCCGGGGTTTGAGATGGCAGGGTATGAGCAACCTTAAACCGTAGAACTCTCTACATAAAGATCATACTGTAAGAACTCTTAGGTGTTTAACAATATGTTATACTGTGAGGGGTAAAGAGGCGGTGCGTTAAAAATTATATATATTATATATAATATATATAGATATATATATATATATATATATATATATATATATATATAGTATAGTATATATATATAAAATATATATATATATATATATAAAGTGGTATTTAACCGAAAAAACACTGTGACTTACCCCGGAAGAACGAACCCGTGGTTAGCGAAACGCTTTAAACACCACTGTAACCAATATTCCAACAAACAACTTGAGCCTAGTGAACAGGCTTGACTCAACAATTAATAATAACACGATTGCAAACAAACGATACCACGGGCGGGGCATGAACCCGTGGTCAGAGAGTTTGTAAAAACTCCAGACTGACGCATTAACCCCTAGGTCACTGGCTACTATAAAATCTTGCAACTAGGTATATTTATATACCATAGGAAGATTAGCAATAGGCACACTGGGACCACAAAATATGGGTCTACTCCTTGGGAAGTTTCAGTGTTGTTATTGATTCATACCAAACTCGATCGTGGATACAATAATAAAAATCTGTCTCGTGGAGGCTAGTACAACAAACGGGACTAGAATGAAATTGTAGCTCAGATCACCCACATCACCGTTGTACTCGGATAAAGGAAAAACATCTAGCTCTGATGGATGCTTGATATCTTGTAGGATTTGTGGTCTGTGGCTTCGTCATATATCTATATAATATATATATAATATAAATATATAAATATATAAGATATAAATATATAATATATAATATATATATATATAATATATGTGTGGTGTGTGTGTGGTGTGTGTTGTGTGGAGTGTGTGTGTGTTGTGTGTGGTGTGTGTGTGTGTGTGTTGTTGTGTTGTGTGTGAATGTGTGTGTGTGTGTGTATATAGACAGTAGTAACCTGGCACCTTTGTATTGAACGAGTGCATTGTGGATCTCTGGTCGATTTACTGAAAAAGAGCTCGTCTAAGAATTAACATTCTGAATAAAACGAGTCAAAATCCAGTTATTCTCACACCCCATGATGTTCGTGCATGACGTCCTGCCTGCAAATATTAAAAATTTTCTTTTTTTTTTTTTTTTTTTTTTTTTTTTTTTTGCTCCGCCACGTGTCCTCACCAGTTTTTTTTCTTTTTCCCTTTATAATTTAATTAGTAATACCTTTATTTATTCTTATTTAATCTAACTTAACTTTTGGGTTTACTTAACTTTTAGGTAACTTAATAATTAGGAATGCATGCAACATTAAGAAAATACAAGCTGTAAATCCAAGATATTGTAGATAATTATTATTTCATTATGTCAAGGAAATTTTCGAATACCAACAAGTAAATAAATGGACACATGTTGAAACTTAAATAACTCGAATGTTGAAAAGTTCGCTTGCACACAGGCTTCTTCAGTCAATAAAAATTTGATTAATATACTGGGAAGAGACGAAAGCAATTTCGATGTTTCAGTCCCTCAGAGTCTAAAATTACAAGAGTAATTTACAATTTAAATCCATTTAAAATGTTAATTAAAATTTAAATCCGAAATATTGTATAAATTCATATTATAAATATACTGACGTAACTTACACTTAATGCTATGTGAGTATACTTCTAAGTTACTTTGTGGGGAAAATAACTAGGTTTGTGCTGCGGAGCAGCGCGTCTCCCACTCAGTTATGGCATTGGTGCAACTTGGATCCCGTATTCCTGCTACGTCCCCCAAAGTCATCCTTAAGAATTTGTTTTATTAGTTCGTCCTAGGCTATAGAGGAGTCAACTCCCCAAGCCTGAATGGGAGTGAGGTTTGCATCCAATGTCCATCAACAAGGGATAGATTCAGCACTCTCTCTAGCATGGACTTTAGAGGGGAGTAATATTCCTCGAGTTTGGAGACTGTAGAAAGCTGGGATCATCTAATGAAGTAGGTAAGTTTTGGAAGGAACAGGCATCTGGTGAGTAGGTAGAAGACATCATAAGTATCAATGTCTTTCATCCTGCCTTCCATTATCCTAGGCCTTAGATTTATTTTCTATAATCAGATTAATGGTATTCGTGTTCCTGGAAATACAGCACTAATATCCTCCATGATATGTGGGTTCGTAGAAACTATTGCGCATTTGGTGGAGTGTAAAGACAGGCACAGGCTCTCAACGATGTCTTTAGTTTTGCGATGTCGCCTAGGAGAAATTGTTGAAGTGCCAGCCAGGTGCCACGCTCTAAGAACCAAATATTAGTTCATTGGAAAGTGTTCCTGTGACTTCCTTGATGACTAGAGATAAATGAAGAGGGGAGAGAGGTGTCTTTTGTTGCAAACTTTCGCATGAGTCAATTTTATGTTCCCCAAACAGGACTTTAGAAGTACTACCATAATTCGGCTGGATGAAATGATAGACGGAAGTGAAATGTCTAGAAACTTCGTTGAAAGCAGCATCTCATCTGACTAAGTTAAACTTGTTGACAAAGTCCACTTTAAACAGAGCTTTTTGATCTGACATGTTAGATTCATGAAATCGTAATTACACGATTGTAAACAAAGCACGGTACGGGTAAGATTTGTTTGCAGACGTATTATTACGATTACGTGGGTGGTGAAGGTGGCTTCCAGGGGACTTGAGCTAGAGTTCTCCACAGCCACGCTGGCGGAAGATTCATGTGTTAAAACTTGCGTCTGTGGTCACAGTGAGGCGCATGCTGACCTCCCGATGTTGTATAAATAAACCAAATTGGATGAATCTTTTTGTAGCCAGCTGGCTGAGTGGCTTATACATTAGCTTGGAGTTTTATGACTCATTCGCAGTGGGTTCAAATCCCACCTGTATCGTGGATTTTTATGTTATTATTGTATGCCCGTGCTGCATGGGCAGCTGCTTCACAGCCCTGTGTTGGTTTCAGCACTGTGGCATCCTCGTGACTCACTATTTGCACTGCAACCCTGACAACAAGGCGTCGCAATCCTACAGCGTTGGTCTATCCAGAAAACCACTCACTAGAGGTGAGCTGACCTGCCCAGGGACTTACCTACTGAGCTGGGATGGTCTCCAGCAATGGTTTCCTCGAGGGTGCAGTCAACTGAGAATGGTTGGCCTTCAGCTTTTGTCTCGCCTAGAAATCCATCGCCTGTACTGGGTTGGCCTCCAGTGTAGGTCTCCTCGAGGGACGCGTCAACTTAGCCTGACCTCCAGTGTTGATCTCCCCCAGTTGACCAAGCCCTCTGAGCCTGGCTCGCCTCCGGTGATAGTTTTCCCAAGAGACCAGTTACCTGAGCCTGGCTGACCTCCAGTGTTCGTTTCTGTAAGAGACCAGTTGCGTAAGTTGGTCTGGCCTCCAGCGTTGGTCTCTTCAAGGGACCAGTCGCCAGAGCCTAGCTGGCCTCCAGCGTTGGACACTCCAGATGATACATCGCCTGACCAAGAAGTCCACACAGTTCGTTTACATTCACGTTTGATTTAAACGCACAGCATATAATTATACCGAGCCAGTCAAACCTACTTCATTTATACACCTCCATTATTCCGTGTACAACATTTGTCCCCTCAGAGACGCTCATATAAACACTAGTATATCATAGACGATCCAAGTAACATATTTTTCATATATACATATATATATATATATATATTATATATATATAATATATATATATATATATATATATATATAGATATATATATATATATATATATATATATATATATATATATATTATATAATATATATATTATATATATATGTCTCGTGCCGAATAGGTAAAACTGGTGAATTAGAAAGAACTCATTTGAAATTAATTCTTCTCTAAAATTGTCTCTTATACATTTAAAGATATTTTTTTCATTTATATTAATATAAAAATTTATGATTTTGTACCAAAAGAACCTTAGGAAACTTACCTTAGTTTAGCCTAATACAACTAAATATATTTTATACAATTTTATAATAATTTATTAATAAAGAAACATAAAGAAACTTATTTTATTTTCGATAGGTTCAGGAAATTTATGTAAAATTTCTGTATACACAAATTTTCGCTTGGCCTATTCGGCAACAAGTGCAAGTGCACCAAACGGGAAGTAGAATGAGATTAGCTCTTAGGCACCCACACCATTTTATGTTCTTGGATCACGGTGCAACACCTAGCTCTGGTGAGTGCATCATTCTTGTAGGATTATATGGTCCAGTGCGTTAGAGCGTCGTGGAATTTTTGCTCACCAGGAGGCGGGCTAAAACAACACGGGCTCGATCATCTGGTTAGTCGCAGTGTTCGTAGTTACAATACTATATATATATATATATATATATATATATATATATATATATATATATATATATATATATATATATATATATATATATATATATATAATATGTCGTGCCGAATATGTAAAACTGGTCAATTAGCAAGAACTCATTTAAAATTCACACCTTTCGAAAATTTTCTCTTATACGTTTAAAGATATATATTTTTCATTAATGTTAATGTAAAAAAATTTAATTTTGCACCAAAAGAATCTTAGAAAACTTACCTAACTTTATTATAACAAGAACAATTTATTTTAGCCTAACCCAACTAAATATATTTTAAATACGTTTACAATAATTTAATACTAAACAAAAACAATCAAATATATATATATTTTTTTTTTAGGTTCAGAATGATTTTGGCGAAATTATTGCAATACACAAATTTTCACGTGTCCTATATGGCAAGATGAGCGTTGCTATTTAAGCCAAGATCGCAAGTTCTGCCTATTCGGCACGACATAAAATATATATATATATATATATATATATATGTATATATATATATATATATATATATATATATATATATATATATATATATATATATATATATATATATTATATATATATATATATATATATATATATATATATATATATATATATATATATATATTATTGTAACCACGAACGAGTGGTATAACAACACTGCGCTAGCCAAGGATTTGAACCATGTTATATTGGCCTGCCTCATGGTAAGCGAGAACCACATGACGCTTTAAACCACAGGACCACCCAACCCTACAAGAATGTTATTGATCAATACCACTCGTTCATGGTTACAATAATATATAAATGCTGCTCGTGAGGCTAGTTCACAAAACAGGGATTAGAATGAAATTAGCTTAGAAGCTCCGTATGCCCTCGGATGGAGGCTCAACAGCTAGCTGTGTGCTGGCTGCACCATTCTTGTAGGGTTGGGTGGTCCTGTTGTTTAAAGCGTCATGTGGTTCTCGCTTACCATGAGGCAGGCCAGAACAACATGGGTTCGAATCCTTGGCTAGCGCAGTGTTTATATATATATATATATATATATATATATATATATATAATATATATATATATATATATATATATATATATATATATATATAAAGTGAACAGTATTTAGATAAGGCTAAAGAGGTCTTTGTGGCATTTATGGATTTGGAAAAGGCTTATGACAGGGTGGATTGGGGGGCAATGTGGCAGATGTTGCAAGTGTATGGTGTAGGAGGTAGGTTACTGAAAGCAGTGAAGAGTTTTTACGAGGATAGTGAGGCTCAAGTTAGAGTATGTAGGAAAGAGGGAAATTATTTCCCAGCAAAAGTAGGCCTTAGACAGGATGTGTGATGTCACCGTGGTTGTTTAATATATTTATAGATGGGGTTGTAAGAGAAGTAAATGCGAGGGTCTTGGCAAGAGGCGTGGAGTTAAAAGATAAAGAATCACACACAAGGTGGGAGTTGTCACAGCTGCTCTTTGCTGATGACACTGTGCTCTTGGGAGATTCTGAAGAGAAGTTGCAGAGATTGGTGGATGAATTTGGTAGGGTGTGCAAAAAGAAGAAAATTAAAGGTGAATACAGGAAAGAGTAAGGTTATGAGGATAACAAAAAGATTAGGTGATGAAAGATTGAATATCAGATTGGAGGGAGAGAGTATGGAGGAGGTGAATGTATTCAGATATTTGGGAGTGGACGTGTCAGCGGATGGGTCTATGAAAGATGAGGTGAATCATAGAATTGATGAGGGGAAAAGAGTGAGTGGTGCACTTAGGAGTCTGTGGAGACAAAGAACTTTGTCCTTGGAGGCAAAGAGGGGAATGTATGAGAGTATAGTTTTACCAACGCTCTTATATGGGTGTGAAGCATGGGTGATGAATGTTGCAGCGAGGAGAAGGCTGGAGGCAGTGGAGATGTCATGTCTGAGGGCAATGTGTGGTGTGAATATAATGCAGAGAATTCGTAGTTTGGAAGTTAGGAGGAGGTGCTGGATTACCAAAACTGTTGTCCAGAGGGCTGAGGAAGGGTTGTTGAGGTGGTTCGGACATGTAGAGAGAATGGAGCGAAACAGAATGACTTCAAGAGTGTTTCAGTCTGTAGTGGAAGGAAGGCGGGGTAGGGGTCGGCCTAGGAAAGGTTGGAGAGAGGGGGTAAAGGAGGTTTTGTGTGCAAGGGGCTTGGACTTCCAGCAGGCATGCGTGAGCGTGTTTGATAGGAATGAATGGAGACAAATGGTTTTTAATACTTGACGTGCTGTTGGAGTGTGAGCAAAGTAACATTTATGAAGGGATTTAGGGAAACCGGCAGGCCGGACTTGAGTCCTGGAGATGGGAAGTACAGTGCTTGCACTCTGAAGGAGGGGTGTTAATGTTGCAGTTTAAAAACTGTAGTGTAAAGCACCCTTCTGGCAAGACAGTGATGGAGTGAATGATGGTGAATGTTTTTCTTTTTCGGGCCACCCTGCCTTGGTGGGAATCGGCCAGTGTGATAATAAAAATAATGAAAGTAACAATTACTTTACTCGCAAGTGCTCATCATTCAACGTGTATGTTTAGTATGAAGTATTTTGAAATTAGTTATAAGAGTCATTTTAAAAAATATATAAAAATATAGGTTTGAATGGAGAGTTTTAAATGTTCTTCACATCTGATAATGACTATAAAGTGAGTGGAAATCTCTCAGTACTAGGAAATAACAGAGGTATAGAGAGAGTGTATGGTTTAGGCTGAAAAAAAGACAATGTCAATGCAAAAAAAAAAAAAAAAAAAAAAAAAAAGAGAAAATAATGAAATTAATGAAGATCATGAGGAATGTTGAGAAAAAAGAACTTTCAGTGTCAAGTTGATGAAACAACTCATGAAGATGGACGTATATTTACATGGATGAAAAATGATTCATGTGAAATGAAGAAACTAGTGAAATACTGGTCAAAATATAAAGAAGAGTGAATAACAGAACTCCAGTTTGATGATTCCACTAGATGCATTAGTGTAAATGATATATCAATTCTATGATAAATGTGATGGTGTTCATAAATATATGGAGAGAAAATGTCAGTGTTATATTGGAAATTGCGTAAGTTTTCATATATTTTTAGATAAGTGAAAAGCGAGTGGATGAAAAATAATCTTGTTTAACCACGACAAGTGTTGCCTAAATGTTTAGCATGAAGCGCGTATATGTTTAGCATTAAACGCTTTTAAACTTAGTTTAGTCCGGAAATGAGATTGAGAGTAATGTGGAATGAAATACGATTTTTTTTAATACATTACGAAATGAGTGTTATAAATTTTAATGGCGGAGTGAAGGTAAAATAGCAACCTGTTGTATACAAGAGAAACTTAAAAATTAAATTATTGTATCTTAAGCAGTGACACTGAGCACATGGATGTGTGTAGACAAGTAAGAACATAACATAAGAAAGAAGGAACACTGTAACAGGCCTACTGACCCATGCGGAGTAGGTCCATCCCCCCCCCCCCCCCCGGATTAGACCAATGACCCACCCCCCGGATTATCCCAATGACCCACCCAGTCTGGTCACTTCCACTCAAGGATGGAGCACTGTACCAGACCCAGCAGCACAAGCTAGTCAGGTCCAACTCACACTCACCCACACCCACTCATGTATTTATCTAACCTATTTTTAAAACTACACAACGTTTTAGCCTCAATAACTGTGCTCGGGAGTTTGTTCCACTCATCCACGACTCTATTACCAAACCAGTGCTTTCCTATATCCTTCCTGAATCTGAATTTTTCCAACTTGAAGCCATTGCTGCGAGTCCTGTCTTGGCTGGAAATTTTCAGCACACTATTTACATCCCCTTTATTTATTCCTGTTTTCCATTTATACACCTCGATCATATCCCCCGTAATTCTACGCCTTTCGAGAGAGTGCAGATTCAGGGCCCTTAGTCTATCCTCACAGGGAAGAGTTCTGATACATGGGATCATCTTTGTCATCCTCCTCTGTACGTTTTCCAGAACATTTATATCCATTCTGTAATACGGTGACCAGAACTGAGCAGCATAATCTAAATGAGGCCTAACCAAGGATATATAGAGTTGAAGAACAACCTGAGGACTTCTATTATTTATACTTCTTGATATGAAGCTTTATTGCGAACTCTAATGCACTGTTGTCTTGGTTTTAGAGTACTGCTAACCAAAACTCCTAAATCCTTTTGACAATCAGTAGTATTAAGATCTACATTATTTGGTTTAATTATGGCATGGTTATTTACCTGTCCAACATTTACAACTTTGCATTTGTCAATATTAAACTTCATCTGCCACTTCTCCGACCATTGCATCAGTCTATTCAAATCATCCTGGAGAGCTTTAGTGTCCTCATTAGAATGAATTGGAGGGCCTATTTTGGTGTCATCAGCAAATTTGCTTATGTCGCTATTTTTTCCCTCATCTATGTCGTTTATGTAAACTGTGAACAACAACGGGCCCAACGCTGACCCCTGAGGAACACCGCTTGTGACGTGCCCCCATTCTGATTTCTCCCCCTTTATGCAAACTCTCTGCTGCCTATTTGTCAGCCATGCTTCTACCCAGGAAAAAATTCTCCTCCTATTCCGTGTGCCTTAAGTTTCCTCAATAGCCTCTGATGTGGAACTCTATCGAAAGCCTTACTGAAGTCCATATACACAATATCATATTCATTACCATGATCTACCTCCTCAAACACCTTAGTGAAAAAAGTTAGTAAATTCGTAAGACAGGAACGCCCCTTTGTAAAACCGTGTTGAGATTCATTAATCAATCTGTGCCTATCAAGATGGCTACGAATTGCTTCGTCAATTATTGATTCCATAAATTTTCCCACTATGGTCTATAGTTCGAAGCCAAGGACCTGTCACCTGCCTTGTAAATAGGTATTACATTTGCCATTTTCCACTTATCAGGCACTATGCCAGTTTGTAGTGATATAGTTAAGTGTAAGTTTACTTCTAAGTTATGTTTTCAAATGCGATATGAATAAATAACAAAAAAAAAGACACAATACCGTGACTGGAACGATACACAAATAACCCGCACATAGAAGAGAGGAGCTTACGACGACGTTTCGGTCCGATTTGGACCATTTACAAAGTCACACTAACTTTGTAAATGGTCCAAGTCGGCCTGAAACGTATTCGTAAGATCTTCGTAAGATCTTTTGGAACTATGGATACACAACAGGAGGTGGACAATCACAAAGTCTTCCAACTACTGTCACTCTGTAAGTAAGACAGGAAGAGACTTGAGTTGTATCATGTAACTGACCTCAGGTCCTTGGCATGTATCAGTGACCTTTTGAGTCGTGTACCAGAAATTGATTATTTCCAACCCTGGCTCGGACGGCAACGCTCTCGTCTCACACACTGAGTGCCCGTAGTTCAATCCCCGGCATGGTTTCCTTATATCTGCTATTCCTGTTCACCTAGCATTAAGTTGTTACCTGAGTGTTAGTCGACTGGTGTGGGTCTCATCCTGGGGAACAAGATTGAAGGACCCCAGTGGAAAAAAGACAGGTGTAAGGAAACACGCCAAATGTTTCTCCCTGTACCGGGGATCGAACCACGGACACCCAGTGTTTGAGCTGAGTGCAGTAACAACCGAACTACGGGGATAGTCCTTTTGTACTGTTGTCCTGGTGTTTTCCTGGTGTTGATGTATATTTCCTTCCTATAAAATCACGTGAATAATCCTCAGTCATTACAACGACGACAAAAGCCGCCACCACCACCAGCACCACCACCAGCACCACCACCAGCACCACCACCAGCACTATGATACACCACAATCACCATCAACACTGCCATCTCCCGCACCACCATTACCATCAACAACACTTCTTCCATTAACAACTTTCACACTGACCACCAACACTAATTAACTCTCTTTCAATATTTACGTGGGAAGACATAGACCAGGGTGCTATTATATTCCACTCTTAATTGTTGGTGTTGTTGAGACTCCCACGTCTTTCATCTCATCACAACAACCTGGGAACTTATGCATTTCTGAGATCATCTAACACACTCTTATCATTGGGCTTCTTAGTGTATGCATACACACTCTTCAAAATATTGAATACACACATAAACCCTCCTTAAAATATTTATTACATGCATACACACACTTCTCATAAGACCTCTGAAGGTATTACGTATATATACCTACTTGCCTCTCAGGATATGTGATGTTATTCATGTATATACTCTTCTCAAGGTATTAATGCATACACACACACACACAAATGTGAAGGTACATTATTAATTTATAACTTCAACATATAACACACAGTAACATCATATTACTTTGATATATGCATTGCAACTGACACCAATACCAGAGAGTAGCGTGGTATGAGATACAGTAGGTTGATGTCAGTGTGGTATCAGACCCAGTGTGGCTGACGTCAGTGTGCATCAACTAGCTAACTAAAACCCATACATGATTAAAACACAGGTTTCTCCAGTCGAATACAGAATATAAGATAAAGCTCCATGCCCCTACTTTAGACAAAGCGACTGACCACCTTATGTCAAGGCTGAGGGAATGATCGCCTCAAAATTACCTCCTCACTTCCACTGTATCCAGTGTTATATACTCCTGGATGAGACTGATAAAGCCTTTTATGAATGAAAAACGTTTCGGCATTTACGAAAGCTAAGTGTTGCACCTGTGTCTAACTGGTCAGTAACATATACCATTATGAGGCCTGGTCTCAGACCGGGCCGCGGGGGCGTTGACCACGGAAACCCACTCCAGGTAAACTCCAGGTAGTTATAATGAAGCTAAGTGAAATATATACACGAAACAAAACATTATAACAATACAATAGAGTTGACAACATCATAACAATGAAGTGTCATGAAAATTAAAATGTAACTGATGCACTATAGATACTGAAACATAACTGATATACCACAGATACTGAAACATAACTGATATACCACAGATACTGAAACATAACTGATATACCACAGATACTGAAACATAACTGATATACCACAGATACTGAAACATAACTGATATACCACAGATACTGAAACATAACTGATATACCACAGATACTGAAACATAACTGATATACCACAGATACTGAAACATAACTGATATACCACAGATACTGAAACATAACTGATATACCACAGATACTGAAACATAACTGATATACCACAGATACTGAAACATAACTGATATACCACAGATACTGAAACATAACTGATATACCATAGATACTGAAACATAACTGATATACCACAGATACTGAAACATAACTGATATACCACAGATACTGAAACATAATTGATATCCACAGATACTGAAACATAACTGATATACCACAGATACTGAAACATAACTGATATACCATAGATACTGAAACATAACTGATATACCACAGATACTGAAACATAACTGATATACCATAGATACTGAAACATAACTGATATACCACAGATACTGAAACATAACTGATATACCACAGATACTGAAACATAACTGATATACCACAGATACTGAAACATAACTGATATACCACAGATACTGAAACATAACTGATATACCATAGATACTGAAACACAACTGATATACGACTGACACTGAAACATAACTAATATACCATTGTTACTGAAACATAACTGATATACCATAGATATTGAAACATAACTGATATACCACTGATACCGAAACATAACTGATATACCACTGATACCGAAACATAACTGATATACCATAGATACTGAAACATTACTGATGCTCAATAGATACTGAAACATAACTGATATACCACTGATACTGAAACATTACTGATGCTCAATAGATACTGAAACATAACTGATATACCACTGATACTGAAACATAAATGATATACCATAGATACTGAAACATAACTGATATACCATAGATACTGAAACATAACTGATATACCATAGATACTGAAACATTACTGATGCTCAATAGATACTGAAACATAACTGATATACCATAGATACTGAAACATAACTGATATACCATAGATACTGAAACATAACTGATATACCATAGATACTGAAACATAACTGATATACCATAGATACTGAAACATAACTGATATACCATAGATACTGAAACATAACTGATATACCATAGATACTGAAACATAACTGATATACCATAGATACTGAAACATAACTGATATACCACTGATACCGAAACATAACTGGTATACCATAGATACTGAAACATAACTGATATACCATAGATACTGAAACATTACTGATGCTCAATAGATACTGAAACATAACTGATATACCATAGATACTGAAACATAACTGATATACCATAGATACTGAAACATAACTGATATACCATAGATACTGAAACATAACTGATATACCATAGATACTGAAACATAACTGATATACCATAGATACTGAAACATAACTGATATACCATAGATACTGAAACATAACTGATATACCACTGATACCGAAACATAACTGGTATACCATAGATACTGAAACATAACTGATATACCATAGATACTGAAACATTACTGATGCTCAATAGATACTGAAACATAACTGATATACCATAGATACTGAAACATAACTGATATACCATAGATACTGAAACATAACTGATATACCATAGATACTGAAACATAACTGATATACCATAGATACTGAAACATAACTGATATACCATAGATACTGAAACATAACTGATATACCATAGATACTGAAACATAACTGATATACCACTGATACCGAAACATAACTGGTATACCATAGATACTGAAACATAACTGATATACCATAGATACTGAAACATAACTGATATACCATAGATACTGAAACATAACTGATATACCATAGATACTGAAACATAACTGATATACCACTGATACCGAAACATAACTGGTATACCATAGATACTGAAACATAACTGGTATACCACTGATACCGAAACATAACTGATATACCATAGATACTGAAACAAAATTGATGCGCTATTGATACTGAAATATAACAGATATTCTATATATACTGAAATATAACTGATTTACTATAGATATTTAAACATAACTGATAAACCATAGATACTGAAACATAACTAATGTATTATAGAAAATGAAACATAACTAATATACCATAAATACTGAAACGTAACTTATGTAACATAGATTCTGAAATATAACTGATATACTGTACATACTGAAGCCTAACAAATACTATATTAATGTACATGGTGGTGCGGTCATTATCTTACTGGACTCAGCAAGTCTCTGGTATGTGTTATACACTGTTAGACCTGCCACACGGCAGACATGTAAGACACGGCAGACATGTAAGACACGGCAGACATGTAAGACACGGCAGACATGTAAGACACGGCAGACATGTAAGACACGGCAGACATGTAAGACACGGCAGACATGTAAGACACGGCAGACATGTAAGACACGACAGACATGTAAGACACGGCAGACATGTAAGACACGGCAGACATGTAAGACACGGCAGACATGTAAAACACGGCAGACATGTAAGACACGGCAGACATGTAAGACACGGCAGACATGTAAAACACGGCAGACATGTAAGACACGTCAGACATGTAAGACACGGCAGACATGTAAGACACGGCAGACATGTAAGACACGGCAGACATGTAAGACACGGCAGACATGTAAGACACGGCAGACATGTAAGACACGGCAGACATGTAAGACACGGCAGACATGTAAAACACGGCAGACATGTAAGACACGTCAGACATGTAAGACACGGCAGACATGTAAGACACGGCAGACATGTAAGACATGTCAGACATGTAAGACACGGCAGACATGTAAGACATGGCAGACATGTAAGACATGGCAGACATGTAAGACACGACAGACATGTAAGACACGGGGATAGCCAGATTAGGTACATGGATAGGGCATTCTGTTTGAAGGATAGGAGTAGGAGGCAGAGAGTATGTTTTCCTGGGGCTGGGATGAAGGATATTGTTAGCCGTCTGGATGACATCATGAGAGGTAATGGGAGCAATCCTATTATCTGTCTCAGTGCTGGAGGCAACGATGTTGGCAGACGTAGGAGTGAGGACCTGATTAGCAGGTATAGGTCAGCAATAGAGATAATTAGGAAGAAGGGTGGGAAACCTGTCATATGTGGCATTTTGCCAAGGAGAGGAGTTGGAAATGAATGGTTGTCCAGAGCAATTGGTGTCAATTGCTGGCTGGACAAATACTGTAAGGAAAATGCGGTAACATTCATTGACAACTGGACCTCTTCTATGCAGAAATGACATGTATGCCAGGGATGGGGTTCACTTGTCTAGGTGTGGGGTGGGAGCACTGGCCAACGCAGTGGAGGAGCTGTTAGGTCTTTAAACTAGGAATAGTTAGTGGTATGGGTTTTGGCGGGAAAACTGTGAAGTCGCAGGGTAGCAACATGAGTACTAGGAGAACTAGTAATAGGCAATATGAGGAGGATATTGGAAAGCCAGTGGCACTAATTGACAATGACAGTAATAGGTTTAGTGGAATAACAGAAAGGAGCAGGAAGGGTAAAGAGATAGGAGGGTCATTAAATATTTATTACACAAATAGTCGCAGTGCTAGGAATAAGATGGACGAGTTGAGACTAGTTGCTAGTGCAGGTAACATAGATGTATTTTGCCATTTACTGAGACGTGGTTTAATTCAAAAAGTCGGGACATGCCTGCAGAATGTCACATTCAGGGTTTTAAATTGTTCCAAGTAGATAGAAGTATCGGGAAGGGGGTGGGGTGGCATTGTATGTCCGAGATCGCTTGAACTGTTGCATAAAAAACGGGTATTAAGTCTGAATAACACATACAGAGTCGTTTGGATAGAATTTTCAGAGGGACAATGAAAAATTAATTTAGGTGGATATACCATCCCCCAAATTTAGATAGGGACCAGGGGAGACTACTAATGGGAGGAAATTGTTAGGGGCCACAAGGCACGATAATGTAGTAATTCTAGGAGACTTTAACTTTAGTCATATTGATTGGAATTTCTTGACTGGGAAAATTTAGAATCATACGATTTCTTAGAAGTAGTTCAGGATTGTTTTTTGAAGCAGTTTTTTGACAGAACCTACAAGGGGTAATAACCTGCTTGACTTAGTTCTGGCAAACAATGAACCCTTGTTAATAATTTAGAAGTTTCAGAGGAACTGGGTGCTAGCGACCACAAATCAATTACATGTAGAATTGAATGGAAGTATGATAGTAGGGATAACTCAGTAACAGTCCCAGATTTTCGCTTAGCAGATTACGATGGGCTTAGAGAACACTTATCATCTGTTGACTGGGGTAACGAAGAGAGCTATCAATATGACAGTTTTCTGAACACAATACATGCTGCTCAAACAACGTTTATCCCTTATAAGGAAATTAGATCAAATAAAAAATGACCCAAAATGGATGAATAATAGGCTGAAATATCTACTAGGGCATAAGAAAGGAATTTATAGGCGTATCAAAAGAGGCGAGGGTCATCTTATGAATCAGTATATTGACATTAAGAGGGACATTAAAAAGGGATAAGAAAAGCTAAAGGGACTATGAAATTAAAGTTGCTGGGGATTCTAAAACTAACCCAAAAAGTTTTTTTCCAGGTCTATAGAACAAAAGTCAGAGATAAGATAGGTCCCCTTAAAATAACTATGGGCATCTACTGACAAAGAGAATGAAATGTGCTCGATTTTAAATAATTATTTTCTCTCGGTTTTTACACAGGAAGACACTAATAATATTCCGGTAATTAATTTTTATAGTGGATCAGAAGAAGATAAATTATGTAACATCACAGTCACTAGTGAAATGGTTGTGAAGCAGATAGACAGACTGAAGCAAAATAAGTCACAGGGTCCTGATGAGGTTTTTTCAAGGGTTCTAAAGGGAATGCAAAATGGAAGTCTGTGAACCATTAACTAATATTTTTAATTTATCTCTTCAAACAGGTGCAGTGTCTGATATGTGGAAGATGGCTAATGTAATTCCTATTTTTAAAACAGGGGACAAGTCGTTACCGTCAAATTACCGCCCAATAAGCCTGACCTCAATTGTAGGCAAATTACTAGAGTCAATTATAGCTGAGATTATAAGAAGCCATCTCGATAAGCATAGCTTGATTAATGATACTCAGCATGGATTCACAAGAGGCCGGTCTTGTCTAACTAATTTATTAACTTTCTTCAGTAAAGCTTTTGAGGCTGTTGACCACGATAAAGAATTTGATATTATTTACTTAGATTTTAGTAAGGCATTTGATAGAGTTTCCGAAACCAAAAGACTGTTGAAGAAAGTAGCCCTCATGGCATTGGGGAAGGGTGCTCTCGTGGATCAACAGGCCCAGACGGGAACAGAGATGTCCATAAAGGGGGTTAAAATCCAGGGGGGACGAAACAATGGTTCCCAGGATCTCTTGGCCCGTTGTTGTTATAAATATTAAATGCTTGATGAGGAATTACTAGTGAATGAGCAAATTCGCCATAAAAACAAAAAGGGTGGGATAATTATTCAAACGTAATGTTGGGGAACTTCAGGAGATTTGAAAAACTCTACTCTGGCAAAAAAGGGGCAGATGCATTTCAATGTAGAAAATGAAAGGTTCTAAAGCCGGAGTGTCCATAACCCAGCCTTATAATTTAAATAATGAGAACTTAACCTACAGATTGCGAAAAGGAGGGGGGGGGTTATGGTAAGCAGAAACCCTTTAAAACCAAGACCAATGCCAAAGCGACGTAAAAAGCAAATAGATTACGGGGATTTAATCAAAAGTGTAAGCAACAGAAGCCCAAAGGCATACTGCAGTTTTAATACATCATTATAAGGCCTCACTAATTAGCAGCTCAATTCTGGTCTCCAATTACAAAAGGGAAAAAAAATTTCGTTAGAAAACATTCACTGGGGATGCTAAATTAATACATAGCATTAGAAATTTTCCTTATGAAGAAAGATTGAAGCCCTTTTAAGTTCATTCCTTTTAGACAAAATGAGGGAGACATGACGAAGTTATAAGGGAAGATAGTTTTAAATAAAGGGGATATTAACAGGGTCTTGGGGAATTCTCTCCAAAAGAACCCGCATATGGATTTAAATTAGATAATTTGATTTAAAAAGGAATAGGAAAGTTTTGGTTTGGGGAATGGGGTATAGAGGGGTGGAACAGTCTACCTATTTGGGGTTATTAGGCTGGGACTTTGGGTTTTTCAAATTTAGGTTGGATAGGGCATGATGGGGGGGGTTGGGATTTGAGTGGGGCTTGCACACAAACTTATTTCTTGGTACATTTAAAATTGGGTTTGGTCAAATTTTGTTATGGGGTAATTGTAAAGGACCTGCCATATGGGGCCAAAAGGGGCCCGCTGCAGTGTTCCCCCTTTCTTTTGTTCTTATGTTCTTACATGTAAGACATGTAAACCGGCAGACATGTAAGACATGGCGACAGTAAAACACGGCAAAATGTAAAACCGCAGACATGTAAAAATGAAGACAAAAACCCCCAAGCTTTTAAATCAACGCCCTTTACAGTGACACGTTCCTAATTCCTATTACCAAAACTAGCACCAGAACTAGCAACTTACATAACCCGCCCAACTAACTATAAAAACAGACCCCGTGGAACGCCTCCCCACATGCCCTACAAGAACCATCAATTGACACTTTCAGAAATAACACTACTCCTGCCGGAGGACGCCATGCCAGTCTCACCTAGACGACTACAGCAACCTGACAATTCCTTCGAAGGTCCTTAACACATCACTTGTGAAAGAATAAATATTGGCTACTTAAAATGGCCAGCTATTCGGAAGGGCATTAAGCGTAATGGTTCTCTGTAAGATAGTTTTGAACGGACGGAGTTCCTACAAACGTGAAAGAATGCTGTATTTCACTCTTAAAATTCACGACCCTCGCTTCGTTTGTATGTATAATTCCAAGCATTTTTACAGATCCCTCAACCTGCAAATGATTCAGCTACATTAATCTTACTTAAGACTTAACCACATTCACTCTTACCCTCGTCGTCCTCTCACCACCACTGACATCTTCTCCAGGATGTCCTCCTTAGTTTCTTAATTCATTAAGTTCCTTGTATCGTGCATTCACTACAAGACCACAGAGAAACCCGAAACCCCGTCACAAACGAAGATGTTTGTATTCAAAACGCACATACTCAATGCAAAAATTACTTGATATTTCACCCATATATTTTGAAAAGTCATTGGTTATAATGAGCATTTCTGGTAGACTACAATTAATTTTTTTAACAATACTCGAAAAGCACCTATGACAAGGGATGGTGTGATATCTTGAGACTCGGATTTCCAATTACTATCAGTGAAAATATAAATCTGGGCTGCTAATCTCGTCACACCCTAGTTTTGTGAGGGTAACGCACTGAGTGTCCGTGGTTCAGTCCCCAGTATAGGTGGAAATAATAGGCATGTTTCTTTACACCTGCGGTCCCTGTTCACCTACCAGCAAGTAGGTTCCTGGTATGGTTCGTACCCTGGGGGACAAGCTTGAAGGAGCCCAATGGAAATAAGAGACAGTCCCGCGATTTGCACTTGGGTTATCCTGGGTGGCTAGCCTTCAGGGATAAAAATCCGAAGGAGGGAAGCCTTCATAAGTTCAGGGAAAGAAAGCTAAGAGAGGACTTAATGAGATGCCTCGGTTGAGTACAGAACTGTACGCTCTGTGTGGAGATTCTGCAGCCAGGCTGTCGGGAATAACACGAAGTCTCTGGACCCTGGAGAGGACTGCGGTGATCAACATCCTCGCGGGCCGGTCTGTGACCAGGCTTACTGGTGAATCAGAGTTTGATTAACCAGGCTGTTGGTCTAATCAACCAGGCTGTTACTTTTGGCCGCATCTGATCAATCAGGCTGTTACTGTTGACCGAACGCAAACCGACGTAAGAACCACAGCCTGCCTAGTCAGGTACTGACTTTAGGTGACTGTCCAGCGCCTTCTTGTAGACAGCCAGGGGTCTATTGGTAATCGCGATTATGTATGCTGGAAGGAAGTTGAACAGTCTTGGCCCCTGATACTTATTGTGTTGTCTCTTAGCGTACTCGTGGCGCCCCTGCTCTTCATGGGGGGGGGGGGGAGAGAATGTTGCATCTCCTACCCAGTGTTTTGCTTTCGTAGGGAGTAATTTTCGTCTGCAAATTAGGAACTAGTCCCTCTAGGATTCTCCAAGTGTATATTATCATGTTTCTTTCTCGCCTGCGCTCCAGGGAGTATAAAGCAAGGAGCTTCAACCATACCGAGAGTAAGAATGGTCTTCCTTCCCGCCCTTGGTATGACACTGGGAACAGCACTCATTATTCTCCCGTTAACCTGGGTCCTGGCTACCACTCTCCCCCATATAATGCATACACCCAATTTACAATTTCTTCTCCACATCCTTGCCGAATCATAGATACCCCGGTCAGTCAAGGGAGAACGAAACTCCTCTTCCCTACCCTGCATCACCTCACGCAGTTATTAATCAGGAATAACTTGGCAGTAAATCATCCTGGGATATCAAACAAGGTCTACGTACCATCAGTACGACGACATTCATCTTTGCAAACATACGGGGTGTAAAGCCATCAACAGGTTACAATCAATTCAGATGCGACAGAGTAAACAGGCAACAAGGGAAGGTTGGCCTGTATACCAAAGGGTCGTTCATTTGCTTGGAACTACTAAACACCTCAAATGATGTAGTTGAAGTTTAGGCAGTACAGATCGAAAACCAAAACCTTGTCATTGTGGTTGTATATAAGCCTCCGGATGATACTTTCTAACAATTCCATGAGCCGCTTCACTGTCTGGAAAATCTCCCAACTCCTGCCCCAAACATCTTGCTGCTGAGTGATTTCAACTTAAGACTCCTAAAGTAGAGGAATGAAGCAAATAATGTTTTAGCAAAGATAATCCCAGGAGGCAGGTCAGACGAGAATTCACACACACATGAGCTATTAAATCTCTGCAACAAATTCACCTTAAACCAGCAAATAATAGAGCCAAGAAGACTGGAAAATATACTAGACCTCATCACCAACAATTATGATCTGATACAAAATATAATAGTATCAAAGACAATAAATACACTCAGATCAAAACATAATAGAGGTACATGCATGTGCAGGGCTCCTGACCAGCAAAAGGTGACCAGTTCTGAAGGTGTCTTCACCAAATTCGACTTCAATAACAGAAACATACAGTGGAATCAAGTCAACCATATCTTACATGGTTGACTTATATGGTTGGGAGGATATCCTGGATAACACAGATTCAAACCTTTGCTTAGAGAGAATTAATTCTGTGACACTTGAGGTATGCTTAAGGCATATTCCTTTAAGAAAAAAGAAGAGAAAATGTAAACTAGAAATAGACAGATGCTCCCTATACAGGCGAAGGAAAAGAATCAGAGCTGTTAAAAGGGGCACTATATCTGCAACAAGAAGGGAGGCACTGGTCAGAAAAATAACAAATAATGAATTTAAACTTAAGGAATCATAAAGGAGACAAGAAACTCAGGAAGAATTTGAAGCCATAATTGAAACTAAAAAGCTCAAAATATTTATTTTCTTATGCCAAGTATAAGGCAAAAACAATATCAAGTATTGGATCCCTGCGTGAACATGATGGGACTTACACAGATGACAGCAACGTCCCAATATGACTCAGTGTTTAGCTAGCCATTAACCGGAATAAGAGTCGAAAATCTAAATGAACCTGAAACTCAAAATTTAGTTAACCCCAAATCTCCTGTATTATCCCAACACCACAAGACTTCGAAAAAGCAATAAATGACATGCCCATGCACTCGGCCCCAGGCATAGACTCGTGGAACTCCATGTTCATCAAGAACTGCAAGAAGCCTCTTTCACGTGCTCTCAGCATTATATGGAGAGGGAGCATGATACAGTGGTCATCCCACAGTCACTAAAAATAAAAGACAGTCCCACTCCCCAAAGGTGGCAGTAAAAGAATTGTAAAGGATTACAGACCGATAGCATTAACGTCCCATACCCATCGGTTACACAACTCAAGGCAACATGGGTTTAGAGCAGGCCGCTCCTACCTGGACCACTATGACAAGGTCTTAGAGCCACTACTGGACAAACAAAATGCAGATGAAGTGTACACAGACTTTGAGAAAGCCTTTGACAAGTGCGACCATTGTGTAATAGGGCACAAAATACGTGATACAGGAATAAAAGAAAGTTGGTAGATGGATCTATAACTTTTTAACAAATAGAGCACAAAGAGCAATAGTAAACAGAAAAGTCTGAGGCGGCTACAGGGAAAAGCTCGGTTCCACAAGGCACTATACCTGCCCCCATTCCTTATATCTGACATAGACAGATGTAAACCATAGCACTGTGTCTTTCTTTGCGGATGACACCCGAATTTTCTTGAAGGTGTCATCCATCCATCCACTGCAAGACTACAAGCAGACATCAACCAAATCTTTACACGTGCTGCAGAAAATAATATGAAGTTCAATGAAGAGAAATTTCAATTATTCCGATATTTAAAACTCGAGGAAATTAAAAGTGTATCTGAGTATAAAACAAATTCCAACCAAACAATTGAGCGAAAAACTAATGTGAAAGCCCGGGGAGCAATAATGTCAGAGGATCTCGATTTCAAGGATCACAATAATCTTTCTATCACATCTGCTAAGAAATTTAAAACTTAGGATGCCAAGCCAATGACGGTTCTCTTCAAATTGTTTGTTCTCTGTAGACTGGAATATTGCTGCACACTGACAGCCTCTTTCAAGGTAGGCGAAATTGCTGATCTAGAGAATGTACAGAGAACTTTCACGTCACGCATAAATACGATAGAGCACCTAAACTACTGGGAATGATTGAAGTCCCTTGATTTGTATTCCCTGGAATGCAGGCGAGAAAGATAAATGACAATTTACACTTGGACTAGTTCCAAATTTGCACACGAAAAACACTCTCTACGAAAGCAAAAGACTGGGGAGGAGATACAACATCCCCCCAATGAAAAGCAGGGGCGCCACGTGTACGGTAAGAGATACCACAATAAGTGTCAGGGGCCCAAGACTGTTCAACTGCCTCTCTCATACGTAAGGGATATTACCGATAGACCCCTGGATGTCTTCAAGAAGGCGCTGGACAGACACCTATAAATCGGTCTCTGATCAGCCGTGCTGAGGTTCATAAGATAAGATTTTCTTCGGATTTTAAACCCCGGAGGGTTAGCCACCCAGGATAACCCAAGAAAGTCAGTGCGTCATCGAGGACTGTCTAACTTATTTCCATTGGGGTCTTCAATCTTGTCCCCCAGGACGCGACCCACACCGGTCGACTAACACCCAGGATGCGACCCACACCGGTCGACTAACACCCAGGTACCTATTTGCTGCTAGGTGAACATGACAACAGGTGTAAGAAAACACGCCGAAATGCTTCCACCCGCCGGGAATCGAACCCGGGCCCTCCGTGTGTGAAGCGAGAGCTTTAGCCAGCAGGCCACCGGGGCGTATGTCGGTGTGGGTGCAGCCAACAGTAACAACCAGGTAGATTAGACCATGATCCACCAGGAGGCCTGGTCACAGACCGGGCCGCGTTGGCGTTGATCCTCGATACCATTTCCAGGTGTTTTCCAGGTAAGTCCAGAGTGACCACCCGGTCCACTACACTACGTCGAGTGTGACCACCCGGTCCACTACACTACGTCCAGTGTGACCACCCGCTCCACTACACTACGTCCAGTGTTCCCACCCGATCAACTACACCACGTCCAGTGTTACCACCCGGTCCACTACACTACGTCCAGTGTTCCCACCCGGTCAACTACACCACGTCCAGTGTTACCACCTGATGCACTACACAACATACACACCCAGTGTTATCACCCGGTCCACTACACAACATACACGCCCAGTGTTACCACCCGGTCCACTACACAACATACACGCCCAGTGTTACGACCCGGTCCACTACACAACATACACGCCCAGTGTGACCACCCGGTCCACTACACAACATACACGCCCAGTATTACCACCCTGTCCACTACACAACATACACACCCAGTGTGACCACCCGGTCCACTACACAACATACACACCCAGTGTGACCACCCGGTCCACTACACAACACACACCCAGTGTGACCACCCGGTCGGCTGCACAACATACACACCCAGTGTTACCACACGGTCCACTACACAACATACACACCCAGTGTGACCACCCGGTCCACTACACAACACACACGCCCAGTGTGACCACCCGGTCCACTACACAACACACACGCCCAGTGTTACCACCCGGTCCACTACACAACATACACACCCAGTGTGACCACCCGGTCCACTACACAACACACACGCCCAGTGTGACCACCCGGTCCACTACACAACACACACGCCCAGTGTTACCACCCGGATCACTACACAACATACACACCCAGTGTGACCACCCGGTCCACTACACAACATAAACGCCCAGTGTTACCACCCGGACCACTACACAACATAAACGCCCAGTGTTACCACCCGGACCACTACACAACATACACACCCAGTGCGACCACCCGGTCCACTACACAGCATAAACACCCAGTGTTACCACCCGGTCCATTACACAACATACACACCCAGTGTGACCACCCGGTCCACTACAAAACATACAAACCAAGTGTGACTACCCGGTCCACTACACAGCATAAACACCCAGTGTGACCACCCGTTCCACTACACAACATTCACACCCAGTGTGACCACCCGGTCCACTACACAACATACACGCCGAGTGTGACCATCCGGTCCACTACACAACATACACACCCAGTGTGACCACCCGGTCCACTACACAACATACACACCCAGTGTGACCACCCGGTCCACTACACAATATACACACCCTGTGTTACAACCCGGTCCATTACACAACATACACGCCCAGTGTTATCACCCGGTCCACTACACAGCATACACACCCAGTGTGACCACCCGGTCCACTACAAAACATACAAACCAAGTGTGACCACCCGGTCTACTACACAACATACACACCCAGTGTGACCACCCGATCCACTACACAACATACACACCCAGTGTGACCACCCGGTCAACTACACAACATGCACGCCCAGTGTTACCACCCGGTCCACTACACAACATACACGCCCAGTGTGACCATCCGGTCCACTACACAACATACACCCCCAGTGTTGCCACCCGGTCCAATACACAACATACACACCCAGTGTGACCACACGGTCCACTACACAAAATTACGCCCAGTGTTACCACCCGGTCCACTACACAACATACACACCCAGTGCGACCACCCGGTCCGCTACACAACATACACACCCAGTGTGACCACCCGGTCCACTACACAACATACACGGCCAGTGTGATCACCCGGTCCACTACACAACGTACACGCCCAGTGTTACCATCCGGTCCACTACACAACATACACATCCAGTGTGACCACCCGGTCCACTACACAACATACACGCCCAGTGTTACCATTCGGTCCACTACACAACATACACACCCAGTGTGACCACCCGGTCCACTACACAACATACACACCCAGTGTGACCACCCGGTCCACTACACAATATACACACCCTGTGTTACAACCCGATCCATTACACAACATACACGCCCAGTGTTATCACCCGGTTCACTACACAGCATACACACCCAGTGTGACCACCCGGTCCACTACAAAACATACAAACCAAGTGTGACCACCCGGTCTACTACACAACATACACACCCAGTGTGACCACCCGGTCCACTACACAACATACACGCCCAGTGTTACCATTCGGTCCACTACACAACATACACACCCAGTGTGACCACCCGGTCCACTACACAACATACACACCCAGTGTGACCACCCGGTCCACTACACAATATACACACCCTATGTTACAACCCGGTCCATTACACAACATACACGCCCAGTGTGACCACCCGGTCCGCTACACAACATACACACCCAGTGTGACCACCCGGTCCACTACACAACATACACGGCCAGTGTGATCACCCGGTCCACTACACAGCGTACACGCCCAGTGTTACCATCCGGTCCACTACACAACATACACACCCAGTGTGACCACCCGGTCCACTACACAACATACACGCCCAGTGTTACCATTCGGTCCACTACACAACATACACACCCAGTGTGACCACCCGGGCCACTACACAACATATACACTCAGTGTTACCACCCGGTCCACTATACACAATACACACCCAGTGTGACCACACGGTCCACTTCACAATATACACACCCAGTGTTACCACCCGGTCCACTACACAACATACATGCCCAGTGTGACCTCCCGGTCCACTACACAATATACACGCCCAGTGTGACTACAAGCTCCACTACACAACATACACGTCCAATGTTACCACCCGGTCCACTGCACAACATACCCAGTGTGACCACATGGTCCACTACACAATATATACGCCCAGTGTTACCACCCGGTTGACTACACAACATGTACACCCAGTGTGACCACCCGGTCCAATACACAACATACACGCCCAGTGTTACCATCCGGTTCACTAGAAAACATACACACCCAGTGTGACCACCCGGTCCATTACACACACACGCCCAGTGTTACCACCCGGTCCACTACACAACATACCTGCCCTGTGTGACCACCCGGTTCACTACAGAACATTCCCACCCAGTGTGACCACCCGGTCCACTACACAACATACACGCTCTGTGTGACCACCCGGTTCACTACACAACATTCACACCCAGTGTGACCACCCGGTCCACTACACAACATACACGCCCAGTGTTACCACCCGGTCCACTACACAACATATACACCCAGTGTGACCACCCGGTCCACTACACAATATACACGCCCAATGTGACCACCCGGTCCACTACACAACATACACACCCAGTGTGACCACCCGGTCCACTACACAACATACACGCCCAGTGTTACCACGCGGTCCACTACACAACATACACACCCAGTGTGACCACACGGTCCACTACACAACATATACGCCCTGTGTAAACACCCGGTCCACTACACAACATACACACCCATTGTGACCATCCGGTCCACTACACAACATACACGCCCAGAGTGACCACCCGGTCCACTACACATACACATCCAGTGTTACCACCCGGTCCACTACACAACATACACACCCAGTGTGACCTTGCGGTTCACTACACAACATACTCGCCCAGTGTGACCACCCGGTCCACTACACAACATACACACCCAGTGTGACCACCCGGTCCACTACACAACATACACACCCAGTGTGACCACACGGTTCACTACACAGCATATACACCCAGTGTTACCACCCGGTCCACTACACAATATATACACCCAGTGTGACAACCCGGTCCACTACACAACATACACGCCCAGTGTTACCACCCGGTCCACTACACAACATACACACCCAGCATGACCACACGGTCCACTACAAAACATACACACCCAGTGTGACCAAACGGTTTAATACACAACAAACACACCCAGTGTGACCACCCGGTCCACTACACAACATACAAGCCCAGTGTTTCCACCCGGTCCACTACACAACATACACACCCAGTGTGACCACCCGGTCCACTACACAACATACACACCAACTGTGACCACCCGGTCCACTATACAACATACACACCCAGTGTGACCACCCGGTCCACTACACAACGTACACACCCAGTGTGACCACCCGGTCCACTATACAACTTACACACCCAGTGTGACCACCCGGTCCACTACACAACATACACACCCAGTGTGATCACCCGATCCACTACACAACATACACACCCAGTGTGACCAACCGGTCCACTACACAACATACACTCCCAATGTTACCACGCGGTCCACTACACAACATGCACACCCAGTGTGACCACCCTGTCCACTACACAACATACACACCCAGTGTGACCACCCGTTCCACTACACAACATACACACCCAGTGTGACCATACGGTTCACTACACAGCATATACACCCAGTGTTACCACCCGGTCCACTACACAATATACACACCCAGTGTGACCACCCGGTCCACTACACAACATACACGCTCAGTGTCATCACCCGGTCCACTACACAACATACACACCCGTTGTGACCACCCAGTCCAGTACACAAGATATACACCCAGTGTGACCACCCGGTCCACTACACAACATACACACCCAGTGTGACCCCCCGGTCCACTACACGACATACACACCCAGTGTTACCACCCGGTTCACTGCACAACATACACACCCAGTGTGACCACACGGTTCACTACACAACATACTCACCCAGTGTGACCACCCGGTCCACTATACAACATACACACCCAGTGTGACCACCGTTTCCACTACAAAACACCCAGTGTGACCACCCGGTCCACTACACAACATACACACCCAGTGTGACCACCCGGTCCACTACACAACATACACTCCCAGTGTGACCACCCGGTCCACTACACAACATACACACCCAGTGTTACCACCCGGTCCACTACACAACAAACACACTCAGTGTGACCACACGGTCCACTGCACAACATACACACCCAGTGTGACCACCCGGTCCGCTACACAACAAACACACCCAGTGTGACCACCCGGTCCACTACACAACATACACACCCAGTGTGACCACCTGGTCCACTACACAACATACGCATCCAGTTTGACCACCCGGTCCACTACACAACATACACACCCATTGTGACCATCCGGTCCACTACACAACACACCCAGTGTGACCACCCGGTCCACTACACAACATACACACCCAGTGTGACCATCCGGTCCACTACACAACAAACACACCCAGTGTGACCACCCGGTCCACTACACAGCATACACACCCAGTGTGACCACCCGGTCCACTACATAACATACACACCCAGTGTGACCACCCGGTCCACTACACAACAAACACAACCAGTGTGACCACCCGGTCCACTACACAACAAACACTCCCAGTGTGACCATCCGGTCCACTACACAGCAAACACACCCTGTGTGACCACCCGGTCCACTACAGAACAAACACACCCAGTGTGACCACCCGGTCCAGTACACAACATACACACCCAGTGTGACCACCCGGTCCAGTACACAACATACACACCCAGTGTGACCACCCGGTCCACTACACAACATACACACCCAGTGTGACCACCCGGTCCACTACACAACATACTCACCCAGTGTGACCATCCGGTCCACTACACAACATACACACCCAGTGTGACCCACCCGGTCCACTACACAACATACTCACCCAGTGTGACCACCCGGTCCACTACACAACATACTCACCCAGTGTGACCAACCGGTCCACTACACAACATACACACCCAGTGTGACCACCCGGTCCACTACACAACATACACACCCAGTGTGACCACCCGGTCCACTACACAACATACACACCCAGTGTGACCACCCGGTCCACTACACAACATACACACCCAGTGTGCCCACCCGGTCCACTACACAACATACCCAGTGTGACCACCCGGTCCACTACACAACATACCTAGTGTGACCACCCGGTCCACTACACAACATACCCAGTGTGACCACCCGGTTTACTATACATTACCAATTGTAATACTGTATTATTTTATACTATATCAGAACTGTAGTTCTTCTCTATCTTATTAAAACCACACAGCTCGAACTAATGGAATATTCAATTTACTTGTATTCATTGTAACTCACCTAATGACCGTATGTACAAATTACAACAATGTGTTGCCCTATTAATCTTAAGCTTGTCTTAAGTTTGCCCGAAATGCTGTGCATATAAAGGTGCTTTTGGCATGTACGCCCAATTGTTACACTCCTCTGTACAAACATCTATCATGATAAAAATAAAAATATTATTATTTTTATTATTATTATTATTTTTATTATTATTTTATTATTATTATTATTATTATTATTATTTTTATTATTATTCACACTCCTAATGTGACCATCCGGTCCACCACACACCATACACACCAGGTCTAACCACTCGGTTCACAACACAACATACGCACCTGGTGTGACCACCCAGTGTGACCATCTTTAACAAGTTCTCTAATATCTTAGCAAAGTGTTGATAGTCTGCACATAACACAAGAATAAAGGAATATTAGTAGCCCTATTAGCCCATCATAGGCAGGTCCCACTAGCACACCTGGTCCACTCTATATTTAAAGCTACCCAAAGGTCTTGCTTCGATGACGCTACCTGAAAGTTTGTTCCACTCATCTACAACTCTGTTTTGACAAGCGATACTCTCGTATATTATCTTTAAAGTTAAATTTGTTTAACTCGAATCCACTGCTTCGAATCCTTTCTTGGTTATACTTTAAATTTGTTATAGCTATCCCCTTTGTGTGTTTGTTGTTTTCCATTTGTAGACTACTACCATTTATCACTTAATTCTACGTCTATTTTTTACACAAATAAATTTTACAGGCTAAGAGCTGTTATCCTGCCTCAGGTCATGTCAGAATCCCAGGATGCGACCAACTCCAGTCGGCTAAAACCCAGATACCCACTTACTACTAGGTGAACAGGGACAGCAGGTGTAAGGAAACATGCAAAACCCTGAACATTCAGTGTGTGAGCTGAGTGCGCTACCAACTGAGCAACGGGGCACCCAGAGGGTGTAAGTTCAACGCCTTTTTTTATGTAGTACATTGGGATAAGTTAAAACATATTCTGGTCCGCCTATACAACGCTATGAAAGATGAAGGTAGGATGGGTGGGGAGGTGGTGCTGGGGATTGTTGTGTTGGTGCCGAAGGTGAATCTCCACGGAACTCTAGGTGAATTTAGGCCCATCATGTTGTTAGGAGCGGATTACAAAATTTTTGCGAGAATTTTGGCCAACCGTATGAAACAGGTTTTGGATAAGGCGGTGTGGGAAGGGCAATATGGGATTCCTGGGCGGTCTGTGAGGGATGGCCATCGTAGAATTAAAAGTTTTGTGGAAGTCACGGGGTTGGAGTAGTAGGGTTAGATTGGGAAAAGGCTTATGATAATGTGGATGGGGTGACTTTATTGGCAATATTATCGAAGCAGGGTTTTGGGGAGGAGGTGGTGGCATGGGTGCGTATGCTATATACCAAAGCGAAGGTACGGGTACAGGTGAATGGGAGGGTTGGGTCCGCAATAGGCATGGGGTGGGGGCTGCTGCAGGGGTGTTCCAACTCGCAGCTCTTGTTTGCCTGTTTGCAGGACCCCTTATATAGGTTAGTAACTGGAGGAGTGGGGGAGGAGGTTAGTAGGCAGGGTTTAGAGGTGGGCATCATAGGCTATGTAGATGATACCACGTTAATGGTGCGTAGTAGGGAAGGCTTGGAGTTCATTAATAGGGTTATAGGTTTTTTTTTGGCGATGCGTCAGGTATGCGTGTTAATAGGGAGAAATCAAAATTCTTGGAGGTGGGGTCCTGTGTAAGGGGGATGTTGGGTAGTGAATATGGGTGGAAAACTGTTGAGCAACTCAAAATATGTGGAGTATATTTCTGCAATGATGGAAGGTCTGCACGCGCAATTAATTCGTCTTTCGTGGTAGATGCGACCATTCGAAGAATGGCGGGTGAGGTGACGCTACTCCAAAGGGTAATAGCCGTTAACGTCCTAGTATATAGAAAATTATGGTTTGTTGCAGCAGTTTATCCTTTGATCGCAGATGATGTACTGAGGTTGCAGAGGAAAGCTTTGAATTTTATATGGGGATTCCGTCGGCATTGGTTGGGGAAGGATGTTGTCATGACAACAGTAGCTAATGGAGGTATGGGGTTAAAACCGTTGCACAGGCGTTTAATAGCTATTTATGTACGATAGGAATATCTGGTGCGGGGTGGTGTTAGGGGGGGCGAGGGTTGATGCAGTAATAAGAGAGGTTAGACGGTGGTGAGTGGGAAAGGATTTAATATTGTGTGAAACGATGCTGCGGCATCTATTGGTAGCGCAAGAACCCAAGAGGGTAAAGGTATGCAAACTGGATAACATTGGTCTGTCCGTGGGAGAGGTTATTGGTGAGGAGGTTTTTCCAGGTTACCAGTGGAAGACAATTTGGTATTGGTTCAGGAGATTGCGTTTGCACCCTCGGGTCCGAGAAACTGGGTACTGTTTCCTCAGTGGAATACTAGAGTCTAAGGCGCAATTGTATGTTATGGGTCTGACTCAGGATCAGATCTGTGTACGGAGTGGGTGGCCGGAAACGGCATTCCACGTCGTATACTTTTGTGAAGGTTTAAGAAGAGTGAGAGAATGGTTTCTGTGTGTTTTACGACAGGTGGGAGGAGAGAGGTTGTCAATGCTTACAGTACTAAGTCTAAGAGTATGGGGTTGTTCTGATGTGGTCCGACGATCGGTTTCGTACTTGGTGCTCGACTATTTGTACGTTTCATGGGGAATGCGGGAGATTAGAAGTGCGACGCGCATCAGGTCGCTGACGTGTCGTTTTTACAGAACAAAATGTAGAAATCGAGAGGTGTATAGACAATGCTGGGAGAGAGACTTTTCATTGGGATGGAGGTATTAAAGGGGTTATGGCATCTATAGTGAGTTGTTAGGTTACAGATGAAGCGTGTGGGTTGGTCTCTGGGGGGGGGGGAAGTTTTTAGTGTATGAGGTGTACTAGTAAATAGGTGTGCATGTGTGCAGGGGTGTGGCCTTAGGTGGAGGGGGTGACCTGTATGAGGTCCGGGGTATGTTTTCTCAGGAAAACATACAGGAGACCAGGTCATATTATTAGTATATAGTGTGGCGCGAGAGATACTCAAACTGAGCTATTAAGTCCGGAGAGTTTCATCATATATATCTATGCTGTATGTCATGTAGTCAAATGGAAAGTCATGTTTATGTATTTTAATTACTGTCCTTTGGTTGTGTGGATAGTAGTGTTAGGAGGGTATAGCGTTGTTATGCTTCCACTGAATTTGTACCTGTTGACAAAATTTTATGTTAAAAGCAATCATACGTTCTCCTTACATATATAAAAGTACATGCATTTTTATGCATAAGTTTGTGTGTCTGATATCATGTTATCATAAAAGTTGGAATTCTCAACTGTAATCGAGTTGTGTTATATTCTATATATTGTGTCAAAAGATATGTTTATGTTATAATTATATGGTTGTGGAAAATTACTTTTATCTGGATATAACATAAGGTACATACCAGTAAATGGTAACAAAGATAATTATTATTTATCAAAGTTACATAGACAAGTAGGAATTTGGGACACCTAGGTCACAAAAATGTCCCCCTTCGATACCTACAACTGTCATATCCACAAGTTGCTCTAGACCTATTAATTACAAATGAAATGTGCATCACCAGGAATTCCGGTAAATATATAAATTTGTAGACTGTATATTAATATTAATAAATGATTACATATACACATTTATATAATAGAAGGAGAATTTATAATCATAACACTCACCAATTTGACTGGAGATTACTGTGTATCATACTCAAAAACCTCACTGTCAACATTTATGAAAATAACACTGGCCAGAGCTACAACATAAACAGACTTATCTGAGGTTCCTGGAGTTGTCCTTTCCATCTACTTAATGCTCAAGTTATGCAGAAATGCACATCCAACAATTTCGGCTCCTATTTGAGAGGTGTAATCCCAATATAACCTCTAGAGCGACGAAAATTCTTCCTCTTTTCACTAACGTTTTCTTGCCCAGTTTAAACATGACGAGTCTCCTCGTCTGCGCAGGCACAGAGCTTCCCAGTTTTTACAACAATTTTTATTAAATACAGTATGGCCATCTATTTACATATAAACTACTATATTTCCGGAAAATATATACAGTATTTTCCACAATGGTTATATAAACTATTTTTGGATACTGTATAGTCAAGCGCAATTGGACTTTTGCACGGGAAGTTGGGGGGGAATGGGGGGGTACGAAATGCAGAGTGACTCCTTAAGTGTCCCTTTACCAATACCTTTGACCTGCACATGTAGGGCCTTTTCAAATAAGCTAGTGTATCCACCATCACTGCTGTCACCACCTCGTGACTCCCTGTCTTCAGTATGCCTACTAGGTAGTCGTCTGCTTCCGTTCTGTCCATTCCTCCCATCTAATGAAAGTTTTATTTGTTCCTGATGAGTAATGCAGCTCCTCCTCCTCTTCCCTAGGGAATCTGATGATATAGGCGATATTTCCGAATGGGTATTATCACCTCCGTAAGCTTTGTCTGCGTAAATGCTATGCCTGGGTATGCCTCCATGACTTGTGTGTTAGTTACCATTTTGTCCTAGGCACATATCGGATACTAAGCCTGTTGGTGTGTGTGTGTGTGTGTGTGTGTGTGTGTGTGTGTGTGTGTGTGTGTGTGTGTGTGTGTGTGTGTGTGTGTGTGTGAGTGTGTGTGAGTGTGTGTGTGTGCGCGCGCGCGCGCGAGTTGTGTGATTGAGGGGATTTGTGTGTTTTGTGTGGGTACGCCTTATGTGCGCATGTCAATGCACTGTTTGCTAACCACTGCAGTACTTGTGAAATATTTTGGAATACGTCTGTTTCGTAACAGGTAAAATATGCTAAGTTTTCTTTTAGGTGATGGTGTGTATAGGAACGTGTTTTAGACACAGGCAGTAACTTGTTTTAGACACAGGCAGTAACGTGTTTTAGACACAGGCAGTAACTCGGTAGGTTTGGAGAAGTGAAGTTAATGTTCCGCACAAGCCACCAGTGACCTCTTAAATGTGCAAGAGAGTACAGTACAGACATGTAGTCAGTACTAAGGTTTGAAGACTGTGTAGTACCAGGTGTTCAGGAGAGAATAGTACAGATTTTAGTGAATAGCCAGGTGTACAAACGTGTAGTACACATCTGCAAGAATTTAATACAAACTGCAACCATTTCTCAAATGCGTGGGAGAGGGCATTAAACACCTACAGTCATTACTCAGGCGTTCAAGAGGGTGTAGAACACACTTGCGTACATTACTCGTATTTAGGATATTGTAATACACACCTGCAGTCACAACTCAGATGAGTAGGAGAGTACAGTACTGACCTGAAGTTTTTCCTCAGGTGTGAAGGCGAGTATAGCGTAGATCTGCAACCATTACTCAGGTATGGAGAAGAGTACATTCATCACCTACAACCATTACTCAGGCATGCAGGAGAGCACATTCATCATCTACAGCCATTACTCAGGCATGCAGCAGAGTACATTAATCATCTGAAGTCATTACTCAGGTATGGAGGAGAGTACTCATCACCTGCAGCCACTACTCAGGTATGCAGAGTACATTCATCACTTGCAGCCATTACTCAGGTGTGCAGGAGAGTACATTCATCACCAGCAGCCACTACTCAGGTATGCAGGAGAGTACATTCATCACCTGCAGCCACTACTCAGGTATGCAGGAGAGTACATTCATCACCTGCAGCCATTACTCAGGTATGCAGGAGAGTACATTCATCACCTGCAGCCATTACTCAGGTATGCACGAGAGTACATTCATCACCTGCAGCCATTACTCAGGTATGCAGGAGAGTACATTCATCACCTGCAGCCATTACTCAGGTATGCACGAGAGTACATTCATCACCTGCAGCCATTACTCAGGTATGCAGGAGAGTACATTCATCACCTGCAGCCATTACTCAGGTATGCACGAGAGTACATTCATCACCTGCAGCCATTACTCAGGTATGCAGGAGAGTGCATTCATCACCTGCAGCCATTACTCAGGTATGCAGGAGAGTACATTCATCACCTGCAGCCACTACTCAGGTATGCAGGAGAGTACATTCATCACCTGCAGCCATTACTCAGGTATGCAGGAGAGTACATTCATCACCTGCAGCCATTACTCAGGTATGCAGGAGAGTACATTCATCACCTGCAGCCATTACTCAGGTATGCAGGAGAGTACATTCATCACCTGCAGCCATTACTCAGGTATGCAGGAGAGTACATTCATCACCTGCAGCCACTACTCAGGTATGCAGGAGAGTACATTCATCACCTGCAGCCACTACTCAGGTATGCAGGAGAGTACATTCATCACCTGCAGCCATTACTCAGGTATGCAGGAGAGTACATTCATCACCTGCAGCCATTACTCAGGTATGCAGGAGAGTACATTCATCACCTGCAGCCATTACTCAGGTATGCAGGAGAGTACATTCATCACCTGCAGCCATTACTCAGGTATGCAGGAGAGTACATTCATCACCTGCAGCCATTACTCAGGTATGCAGGAGAGTACATTCATCACCTGCAGCCATTACTCAGGTATGCAGGAGAGTACATTCATCACCTGCAGCCATTACTCAGGTATGCAGGAGAGTACATTCATCACCTGCAGCCATTACTCAGGTATGCAGGAGAGTACATTCATCACCTGCAGCCATTACTCAGGTATGCAGGAGAGTACATTCATCACCTGCAGCCATTACTCAGGTATGCAGGAGAGTACATTCATCACCTGCAGCCATTACTCAGGTATGCAGGAGAGTACATTCATCACCTGCAGCCATTACTCAGGTATGCAGGAGAGTACATTCATCACTTGCAGCCATTACTCAGGTATGCAGGAGAGTACATTCATCACTTGCAGCCATTACTCAGGTATGCAGGAGAGTATATTCATCACCTGCAGCCATTACTCAGGTATGCAGGAGAGTACATTCATCACCTGCAGCCATTACTCATGTGTTCAGCAGTGTTTTGAACACTCCTTCAGCTCTGCAGTAACAAAACATAGCTCAAGATAACAGCAATGAACTACTTATCGTTGCCTCGGTGACTCTTCACATTTGGTCACAGTTCTTTAATATTTATCTACATAAAACAATCGCATAAAATAATCTTCATATTGGCATCTTCGAGGAGGTGCCAATATACTCTTTATCAAGGAATGAAATCAGTAGCACTTGGCTTACACCCAGGTAATTATTTACTGGTACGTTTATAGATGTAAGTTTTCAATTCCTTCTACCCGTTCAAAATTAAACTAGAGTTGTTCCTTTGTGCAGCGATGGGGCTGCCAGTTATGGAAAGTTATATGCAATTTTTAATGGTCGTAATTTAACACAGAATTTCAAGTTACTCGGAGAATTCTCAGATTTATATCACTTTCTAAAAAAGTTGTAATCCTCACTAGAGGTTATAATTACATTGCTTTGCTTATCCAGGTGTACGACGAGGATTTTTTCGTACGTGGCTATCTGGATTAAATTTTGTATTAACACCCCTCCTTCAGAGTGCAGGCACTGTACTTCCCATCTCCAGGACTCAAGTCCGGCCTGCCGGTTTCCCTGAACCCCTTCATAAATGTTACTTTGCTCACACTCCAACAGCACGTCAAGTATTAAAAACCATTTGTCTCCATTCACTCCTATCAAACACGCTCACGCATGCCTGCTGGAAGTCCAAGCCCCTCGCACACAAAACCTCCTTTACCCCCTCCCTCCAACCTTTCCTAGGCCGACCCCTACCCCGCCTTCCTTCCACTACAGACTGATACTCTCTTGAAGTTATTCTGTTTCGCTCCATTCTCTCTACATGTCCGAACCACCTCAACAACCCTTCCTCAGCCCTCTGGACAACAGTTTTGGTAATCCCGCACCTCCTCCTAACTTCCAAACTACGAATTCTCTGCATTATATTCACACCACACATTGCCCTCAGACATGACATCTCCACTGCCTCCAGCCTTCTCCTCTCTGCAACATTCATCACCCATGCTTCACACCCATATAAGAGCGTTGGTAAAACTATACTCTCATACATTCCCCTCTTTGCCTCCAAGGACAAAGTTCTTTGTCTCCACAGACTCCTAAGTGCACCACTCACTCTTTTCCCCTCATCAATTCTATGATTCACCTCATCTTTCAAAGACCCATCCGCTGACACGTCCACTCCCAAATATCTGAATACATTCACCTCCTCCATACTCTCTCCCTCCAATCTGATATCCAATCTTTCATCACCTAATCTTTTTGTTATCCTCATAACCTTACTCTTTCCTGTATTCACCTTTAATTTTCTTCTTTTGCACACCCTACTAAATTCATCCACCAATCTCTGCAACTTCTCTTCAGAATCTCCCAAGAGCACAGTGTCATCAGCAAAGAGCAACTGTGACAACTCCCACTTTGTGTGTGATTCTTTATCTTTTAACTCCACGCCTCTTGCCAAGACCCTCGCATTTACTTCTCTTACAACCCCATCTATAAATATATTAAACAACCACGGTGACATCACACATCCTTGTCTAAGGCCTACTTTTACTGGGAAATAATTTCCCTCTTTCCTACATACTCTAACTTGAGCCTCACTATCCTCGTAAAAACTCTTCACTGCTTTCAGTAACCTACCTCCTACACCATACACCTGCAACATCTGCCACATTACCCCCCTATCCACCCTCTCATACGCCTTTTCCAAATCCATAAATGCCACAAAGACCTCTTTAGCCTTATCTAAATACTGTTCACTTATATGTTTCACTGTAAACACCTGGTCCACACACCCCCTACCTTTCCTAAAGCCTCCTTGTTCATCTGCTATCCTATTATTCGTCTTACTCTTAATTCTTTCAATAATAACTCTACCATACACTTTACCAGGTATACTCAACAGACTTATCCCCCTATAATTTTTGCACTCTCTTTTATCCCCTTTGCCTTTATACAAAGGAACTATGCATGCTCTCTGCCAATCCCTAGGTACCTTACCCTCTTCCATACATTTATTAAATAATTGCACCAACCACTCCAAAACTATATCCCCACCTGCTTTTAACATTCTATCTTTATCCCATCAATCCCGGCTGCCTTACCCCCTTTCATTTTACCTATTGCCTCACGAACTTCCCCCACACTCACAACTGGCTCTTCCTCACTCCTACAAGATGTTATTCCTCCTTGCCCTACACACGAAATCACAGCTTCCCTATCTTCATCAACATTTAACAATTCCTCAAAATATTCCCTCCATTTTCCCAATACCTCTAACTCTCCATTTAATAACTTTCCTCTCCTATTTTTAACTGACAAATCCATTTGTTCTCTAGGCTTTCTTAAGTTGTTAATCTCACTCCAAAACTTTTTCTTATTTTCAACAAAATTTGTTGATAACATCTCACCCACTCTCTCATTTGCTCTCTTTTTACATTGCTTCACCACTCTCTTAACCTCTCTCTTTTTCTCCATATACTCTTCCCTCCTTGCATCACTTCTACTTTGTAAAAGTACAGATATGTACAGATATACATAATGAAATACATATGGCAATATGTAATAAAGAAACTCGTAAGTAACAGGACATTAAACATTTACACTACTCAAAATGCAGTTAAAAATAAAATCATAATTAACCCAAAAGTCTATCCCTAATACCCGCACTCTTCTGTCAAGTGTAGTCTTACACAAGTACAAATAAAACTTAACCACAAGAAGATTAACTGGGAAAACCCTAGAGCCACATGGGGGACCAGAAACGTGGAATTCTAAGATGCTGAGGTGATAACGGATTACTTCATGCACTAACATATTATGGATACAACGAGAGGGAGGGAGAGAGAGAGAGAGAGAGAGAGAGAGAGAGAGAGAGGGGGGGGGGAGAAAGGGGAAAAAAAAGGGGAAAAGTAAAAATTTCCAAAATAGGGGTTTAAAACGGGTGAAACCCTTCCTTTTGGGAAAGGGATAAGGGGAAACCCCCTTTTGAAAAAAAGGGAATGAATAGATGGAAAAGGAAAACCAATTTAAAAAGGTTGGTTATATCCCCCAATAAAAAAAACCGGTCAGGGCAGGAAAAGGCTGGAGGAAATTTTAAAAATTATTGGAAAATGGTAAAAGGAAAATCATAAGATGGAAAAAATTTGGTACTCAGGGCCCAAAAGATTAAAAAAACCCAAGGAAGCAGAGTACCAGCAAAGGGTTAGACCAAAACCAAATTTTTGGAGGTAAAAAAAAGTTTGGAAGAAAAACCAAAAAAAAAGGAGGGGGAAAAACAGAAAAAACCCTTCCCATTCCCCTGAAAAAGAAGGAGAAAAAGGAAGAGAAGGAAAGAGAAAGCCAAACCACTAATTTTTGCCCTAAGGAAAAAACCCGGGTAAAAAGGTTTTAAGAAAGAAATGTCGGAGGTTGGAAGGAAAAGGAAATTTAAGCCTCAGAGAAAATTTTTTTCCAAAGGGGAGGTTGGGAAAAACCAACCCAGTTAAGGGAAGGGGTTCACAAATAACAACCTGGATTTAAAGAAACCCGAATCGATTAAAAAACCTGAAAAAACAGGGAATCGGGAAAATCTTAAAAGGGTTTTCCAGGAAAGGGAGGAAAAAAGAAAAAGGGGGAGCCGCACAAAAGGTTTGTCTGGGGAAAAATTTAACAATTTGGGGTTTTTCCAAATTAAATTAAGGCAAATGTTTTTTTCTTTTAGGAGAAAGGGTTTTTACCTTTGGGGGGCCCTTTTGGGGGTTCAAAAAAAACCCTTCCTTTGGGACATGAATTTGGGATTTGTAAAAAAACCTAGAGGAACCCGGACGGAAAAAAGGAAAAATCAAAAGGGGATAAAACCAAAAAAAAAAAAGGGGCCGCACCATACAGTAACAAGGGGGAAAAGAATGGAAATTTGGGTTTCGTAATTTAACTTTCCAAAAATTAGAAGGGGAAACTAATAAGGGGAATACAAGTGGAAAAAACCAAATTTAAGACTACAAAGGGATCCGGACGGGCCCTACAGGCCTGGTCCACAGATAAAACAAAGTTAAAAAGTTATAAAACTTGGGGAAGACAAAGAAACAGCGACAAAATTACAGGCGGGGGGAAAAACTATAAATACGCTCAAAAAGGACTCCTGCCTGGGGGGGGGGGTTCCGGGGGTCAACGTCCCTGCGGCCAGGACCACAAAGGGGCCTCGCGGTGGTTTAAAGGCATTATCAACCCAGGCTCCCAACTCCGGCCACACCAGTCCAATGTTCGCCCCCAAAACCCGGGGTTTCCCGGAAACTGACTTTATGTATCTGCCACCTTTCTCTTAAAGACAGCCGGGCCTATTGGTAACCCCCCCTTAAATTATGCTGGGGGGGCAGCTGAACATTTTTGGGGCCCTGAAAATTTAATTGTTTTTGCCATTAGTGTACTCAGGGTTGGAACCAGAAATTTTAATGATTCTTTGGGGGTTACTTGCATCTGTTTTTTTATTACAAAATCTTTTTTTTAAAGAGTTTTTTCAAGTTTTTTTACATGGAAAAAAAACCATAATTGGAAAAAATGGCACAAACTTTCTTTTGAAAATTTCCAAACCCAAAAAGGGTACGGTTTTTGGGACCCGCGACCCCTAACATTGTAATAAAATAGAATCTATCTGTATTAATGATGCAAAAAGAATTGAGTTTCATTTTTCGACTAGAATATGATAGTCTTTTTTGAAGATGAGAAATTTGGGGGAAAGGGAAATAATTCCAAAGCACTTTAGGTATTCCCTGCCCCGGGTTTCCCATTTTAAAATACATCGCCGGATTTTGAAATACGCTGTGTTAAAAGGGCCCTTTTTGTACATAATAAAGATATGGGAAAAACGATTTTTTATTATACCAGAGCCATTCCAGGGAATACCGTGAGGAAAAAGGGTCTTGATTCAAGAAATAGAGCTTAAATTCCTCTTTCTTTTTAATTATGAAAAACCCCACCATCCAACACAAAAAATTTTGACTCACCCTGTACCGAACTTACAACAATAGTTTAAATTTAATAAAAAATTTAAAAGTTAATTAAATAATTTAGTTTTGAGTTTGGGGCCTACGAGTATAAAAATCTTGTTTTAAAACTTAGAAACCAAAATTTACACACGCCCGCGAACGTAAATGTGTGTATTGCTATGAAATATTGAAAAAAAAACGTTTGCTGCACGATTGTTTGGCTTTTTTAAAAACCTATGCATGCCTGTGCATAGTTATTTTGTGTAAATATAAAGTTAAGTTTAAATCATGCCAGTGAATGGGGGTTTACTGCAATGGGGCTGGTACATATGAATGCGTGTCAAATAAACGCTTGTGAGAAATTGTGTGTTCTTTTTTAAAGTTTTAAACCCCGGATAAAAATCAAAACAAAAAATTTAACCCAAAGTCAAACACTAATAACAACCAATCACTAGACGCCCACATGGTGATACATGTAGTGCCCAGTTTTACCCATGCTAGGAAAATAACACTTTAAAAATTTTCAACCAAATTTTTTCAATACATGTACTTTTTTTAAACAAAACATCTAAAGGGGCTAATAAAAAGCCCAAAAATATTCAGGGAAAATAAGTTCGAAAAAAATATGAAAGTCTCTTTTTTAGTTTACTTGATAACCCAGTGTCCATGTGGCCCCAGGTCAGGGGGATTCTTCAAAACAAATATTAATAAAAAAAATTAAAGGGCTGCAAACCCCTACGAAATTTAAAAAAGTTCTGCAAGAAAAAATAACACTGAAAGTTTAAAAATGCCCAGAAAAATGAAATTAATCTAGTTATTGAAAGGGAAAATCCAGCGTTTCCCTATTTTTTTTTTAAAAACCGTCTTAGAATTTTAGAATTTTCCGAAAAACCCACACCCCAAAAAACGAAAAAGGGAAAACTTCCATTTTCACAAAAGGGCACAATCATTAAAGATTTCAGCCTAACAGAAGAAACTTTTCCGGGGTTATTAAAAATTAAACAAATTTTTTGGTTTGTTAAAAAGAATTAGTATTTTAATCTTTTCAGTAACAACACAACTGAGTGAGAAAAAACACTGGAAATTTAAAAGTGAAGCTAAACAGAAAAATTTATTCTCCAGATTTTCCCCGGAACCCAAACCATTCCTGGAGTATTACTATGTTAGTTATAGAAAAATTTTTGCAACTTTTCACCCAAAAAATAACTGCGGGCCGCTCAAATGGGGCTTTCAAAAAGTTTCTTTAAAAAATAAAACCCCAAAAACCAAATAAAAAAAAAAAATTTTTTAAAAAATTTGGGAACCTAGACCCTTCAATAACAAAAACCATCCTTTAAGTTTAAACCCCAATTTTGGGAAAGTTTGAAGTCTTTTTGGGAAAACGCGGGGAAAGAAGTCCCCCGGGAAAAAATTTTACGTAACAAAGCCCAAATCAGGGACAATAGCCCCAACATTTACATTGCCACGTAATTCAAGCGCCCGAAATTTGATCACTCGTATCAGGTGTCCCAAATTTATAAAACAAAAATTTGAAAGGGGAAAAATTTAAATTTGAGGCGACCCCTTCAGAAACCCTTTAAAATAAAGACGACGGGTTTTTTTTTTTTTACTGGGTTTTTAAATTATTATTTTTTATTTTTATTTTTTTTTTGTCGTTTTTCCCTTTTTTTCATCTTTTTTCCTCTTCTTTTTTGGGGAAAGCGCAAAACTATTTAAATGGTCCATAAAAAAAGGCGCCAGGGGAGAGATGAAAATAAATTTTTGGGCCCAAAGGGAAAAGGAAAAAAAAACCCTCATTCCAAGACTCCTTAAAGCAGAATCAGATTTCTCCTTTGGGAAAAAAAACCTTCAAATATTAAATTCTCGTGTTTTTGCAAATTTAACATGGAAAATATCTTTTTTTGCGTACGAGTGTCTCCAGTTGTTAACTCAAAGCAAACCATTGACAATGAAAATTGGGGAACTCTTAATGAAAATTTTTGAAAAACCGTCACAAATAACAAAAATACTACTAATAGTAGAATCACTGTTTATAGTACTACAATTTACTTTTATACTACTATTTACAAGTAGTACTACACTCCCAAAAATTTTTGGGTACTACTACTAGTAGTAGAACTACTGCTAGTAGTACTATTACTAGTACTTTTAGTAGTAAAAACTAGCCCTATTAGTACTAGTATTACTACTAGTATTTACAACTATACGTACTATTGTTATTATTATTTTTAAATTATTATATTACAGCAAAACCCAAAAAAGGGAAAAACAATCCACAACCAACTACAGTTTCAACAGAAAATACGCCCAAATAAAAATTTAATAATAATTAAGGAAACCAATACTTCTACTAAAAATTTTCTACTTTTTACTACCCCCCAAAAATATTAATAGTTTTAAATAACAACACTGCAAAAACAGTGGGAAAAATCATCAAAAAAAAAAAGAACGAATAAGAAACAGAAAAGGGTAACATTTTAAGAAAAAAACAAAAAAGGGTAGCAACAGTAACGAAAACAGCGGGAAAACTGCAATAAGCGGGAACCCGCTAAGTGTTTGTTTATTCACCCCGACACTTTGTTTAAACCCTAAACTCCACTATGCGTCAGAGCGAGCTGTTTTTTGGCAATTACTTTTGCGAATTTTTTTAAAAGTCGTGGAAGGGGCTACCCCCGGGATAAAACCCATTGAGAACCTGGTGAAGGGGAGGCAATTAGGTTTGATCCAGGGAAAATGGGGTTAACTTCTTTTTTTTAAAAGCATGACCTTTTTTAACCATAAAGTTTCCATTCATTCAAAAATGGTGTAATAGCTCCGAAAAAGTTGATAAACAGAACTCAAGTGTAGTATTTGGAAATCTTAAACTTAAATTGACGAAAAGTTTCGCCTGAGCGCGGGCTTTCTAAGTAAACATTCAGAGATAAATTTACACCCGGGAGAAGCTTAGATGAAAAACTCCACTTCATCTTCCCCGGGGCCCTGAGGCCCTCCGGGAGGGGAAATTCCCCTTTTGTTTTAGACTTGATAAAGCCTGCAGGGGAAAAACCGAACCCTTTTTCGTCAACACAGATTCCCTTTCTGCACGTGTGTCCCACTCATCTTTGGGAACAAACGGGAAAGAACAATGATCTCAGGTCTTTTTAAAAACTTTTGGAAGAAAAGCAATGATTATAAGGGGGTTGAATAGCAGCCCAAAAAAGGACGTTTTTAAGAAACCTTTTTGCATTCGGTAACATGGGTTTATACAGTATTTTTCAAAACGGTTAGAAAAGCAGGTACGCCCGATACTTGTGTATTTTAGGTATGAAACTATGACTATAGGGCTCCTCGGGTTCAAGAAACTTATCGAAAATTTTGTGCTCGGGGATCATAAAATCCATTTTTTCTGATGGGTTTTAAAGTTTCGCCTGGGCCCAAACGAAGACCTAAAATCAATATTTTTTTATTTATTATTGTAGCTAAAATTTAAAAAAGGAAAGTAATCATGTTGTTTATGATCATAGTGGCTATGATTCTGGAGACCAGTGGCATGGTCCCTAAAGGGATAAAAAGCTAAAGTTAAACGTTGTTGGTGGTAAAAAGCTTTTTGGGCCCAGACCGGTTTTATCATGGTCAAAATTTGTTTTGGGTTTGGGAAAAAGGATCATGATGCTAATGATCATGGTGGAAGTTTTATTTTGCTACGGGATCTTTGGTAACTAGTGGTTTTTACTTTTATCGTGATATCTAGTGTTTAGGGTGGCCAGTAAATTTCTTTAGGTAGCAAAATGGGGGGGGCAATTTTCTTTTGATTTTTTTGGTAGCGAGCAAAAAAGGTTTTCTAAAAAACCTGGTAGATATAACCAAAGACAATTTTCAAAGAGGCAAATTTAAATTATGGTAGCAAATTTATCAGGGTAGCAAGTTGTCATTAAGCTATCATGATAACTTTTAAACCAAAATTTATCAATTGCTTTTGGTAGCAAACAATCATAATCAAAAACTTAAACAACAAGCGGCAGTTATGTTTGGGAAACCCCAATTAAGGAAACCCAATTGTCGTGGGGGGCAAAGTTATCATGGCAGGAAATGAATCAAAATATTTTTTTTTGGAAACCCTGATAGTTTTAAAAGAAAAATTTTCGCGGCTAATTATCATAGTAACAAAGTCATAAGGAGTTTGTGACAGAGCCTACAAAGGGGGAAAAAAACCCCGCTTGACTTAGTTCTGGGAAACAATTAATCCCCCTTTAATAAATTTTTTAAAATTTCGGGGGAACCCGGGGGCTAGCGACCACAAATCAATTACATTAAACATTTAAAAGGAAGTACGAAAAGTAAACGATAACTCAGTAAAATCCCAGATTTTTCCCCTTTCCAGATTACTTTTGGGGTTTGAGAAAAACTTTATCATCGTTGACTGGGGGAAACGAAAAGAGCTTCAAAATGACCTTTCTGAACACTTTTAAAAATTTAGGCTCAAAAGAAAGTTTTTTCCCTTTTAAAAAAAATTAACAAATAGAAAGACCCAAATGGTGAATAATAGGCTTTAAATATCTGCTAGGGCCCTAAAAGGAATTTGTAGGCGAAACAAAAGACGTTTAAGGGGGCACTTATGAAACATATATTGACATTAAAAGGGACATTAAAAAGGGGATAAGAAAAAACTAAAAGGGGCTATGAAATTAAAGTTTGCTAGGGGTTCAAAAAATAAAACCCTTTAAAATTTTTTTCCAGGTTTTAAAAGAACAAAATTAGAGATAAGATAGGTCCCCCTTTAAAAAAAACAAAAGGGAAACCCTTTCTGACAAAGAGAATGAAAGGTGGGTCCCATTTTAAAAAATTTACTTTTGGTTTTTTAAACAAGGGAAGGGCACTAATAATATTCCAGTAATTAATTTTTATAGTGCCCAGAAGAAGACAAAAAATCAACACACAGTCCCCTGTGAAATGGGGTTTTGAAGCAGATAGACGACTGAAGCAAAAAAAAGTCACCGGGTTTCCCGATAAAAGGTTTTTTTAAAGGGTTTTTTAAGGAATGCAAAATGGAAATCGGAACATTAACTAATATTTTTTAAATTTTTTCTCTTCAAACGGTGTAGTGGGGCCCGATATGTGGAAGAGGGCTAATGTAATTCCCATTTTTTTAAAACCCGGGGCAAGTGTTTAAACCCCAAATTACCGTCCAATAAGCCGAACCTTAAAATTTTAAGGCAAATTACTAGATCAAAATTTAAAAGCTTTAATTATAAAAACCACTCGATAAGCTAGCTTGATTAATGATACTCGCATGGAATTTACAAGAGGCCGGTCCCTTGGGCTAATTTATTTAAATTTTTTCAGTAAAGCTTTTGACTGTAGATCACGATAAAGAAATTTTATATTATTTATTTTAAATTTTTTGTAAGGCCCTTTTTATAGGGGTTCCCCCCAAAGACTGTTAAAGGGAAAATGGAAGCCCCATGGTAATTTGGGGGAAAAAAGGCCCCCTGGGTTTGAGTCATGGCTCACAACAAAGCAGAGGTGCTAAAATGGGGGTTTAAACCGAGTGGGGGTTAGTAACAAATGGGGGTTCCCCCCAGGGGTCATCTTGTGCCCGCTGTTGTTTAATTTAAATATATCAATGATCTTGATGAAGGAAATTTTAGTGATAAAAGAGCAAATTCCCCCGTGACACAAAATTTGGTAGGATAATTTTATTCAAACCCTAGATGTTAGGGAACTTTAGGGGGATTTAAAAAAATCTAAACTTGGTCAAAAAATGGCAGATGCAGTTTTAATGTAGATAAAAAGGGAAGGTTCTGAAGCTCGGGAAATGTCCCCAAAACCCCAGCACTTATAAAAATTAAAAAAAGTAGAACTTTACCATACAGATTGCGATGCCCTAAGCGAAAGTAAAAAGGCAAATAGATTACTGGGATTTTTAAAACCCAAAAAGTGTAACAAAAAGAAGTCCAAGGTCCTACGAAACTTTAAAAATATTGTAAGGCCTCACCTAGATATGGGAGCTTTTAGTTTTTTGGTTTTCCATAATTTTCAGAAAGGACATAAAAATTCGTTAGAAAACATTCAAACGTAGGATGGGCTAAAAATTTAAAACCCAACATTAGAAATCTTTCCCTTTTGAAAAAGATTGAAGACTCTTAAATTACTTCACTTTTTAACGAAAAAATGAGGGAACCTGATCGAAGTGTATAATGGGATGGTTTTAAAAAGGGGAAAAATTTAAAAAGGTCTTTGGAAAATTTTTCCTCCAAGAGAGAAAACCCCAGCAATGGATTTAAATTAGATAAGTTTTTGATTTAGAAAGGACATAGGAAAAATATTGGTTTTTGGAAAAAAGGGTATTGATGGTGGAACAGTCCCACCTAGTTTGGGGTTTTTGAGGGTAGGGTTTGGGTAGTTTCAAATTTAGGTTGGTTAAAATACATGATGGGGGGGGTTTGGAAATTTTAGTGGGACTTGCACATCAAGGGTTTTTTCTTGGGGAAAAAATTGAAAAATTTTGGAAATTTGGGGAAATGTTTTTGTTAGTGGGGTGAATTGTAAAGGGCCCCCTATTAAAGGGCCCAAAAGGCCTTTCTGCAGTGTTTTCCCCCTTTCTTAGTTCTTAAATTTAAAAATTTTTGAAAAACTCATTACTTTCCCCCGACACGGGAAACCCTTTAAAAGGACATTTCATTTAAAATGTAACTTTTCCATATTTTTTTTTTTCAAACGCCCTTTTCCCTTAAAAATTTATGAAAGTAAAAAAAAAGGAAAAAAAAAGTGCAACTAATGTGAAATTTTTTTTGTGGCAACGTTTCGCTCTCCAGGAGCTTTATAAAGCCCTGGAAGCGAAACGTTTGCCCAAAAAAAAAAAAAAAAAATTCCCCATTAGTTGCACTTGTTCCTTTTTCTTTGACATATTGTCGGGAATTCTCCCAGCTTTTATTACAAAATTCTTTAAATTCACTTAATGAATTTTTTGCTCTTAAATATAGGTTTTAAAAAGAGTGGAAAATCTTTTGTCACGCCATTATAGAAAACAAATTTTTAAATAAATACTATAAAGTAAAAAAATTTTTCAAGAGCGCAACTGGAATGAGGCTGAAATTTAAAAGGATTAAAATTCTAAACCATTTTTTCCCTTAAAAATCTATGAAAATAAGGGCGTATTCCATTAACGTTTCCCCGGGGCAGTTAGAAATGTGTTTTATTCGGTATTTAAAATTTATGACGGAGTTCGTTTTTAAAACAAAAATTTTTTAGTTTTTTAAAAACAAATCATCATTAAATTTTCAATTTTTCCCTTTGCGCTGGGCATGAAAGGATGAAACCCGAGTAAATTTCACATGGGGAAGAAGGGTTTTTTAAAAAAAAAATTAAAAAATTAACAAATGAAAATGATCATTGCTTTATGGGTTTGCAAATGGTGGGCTGTAAACACGTTTGAAAGCGAAAAGGGAAATACTATAAATTTTGCATAAATAATAATCAAAAATCCAAAGGGGGAAACGCATCCCCAAGTTTTCTCCTGTGTTACTATGATCCCGGTCAGGGCAGGATGGAAATATAAACACATATGAGTATAATGTGACCCTTAAAAGTGTACTTTTCTCTGTGAAAAACCTGTTTTTTTTGGGTCTCTGTGAAAACTGAAAACCCGGAACCCTCCCCCTTTGAGCAGCTTTAACCGCAGCTGAGAGAAGAACTCAGAGTTGCTAAACGGGGGAACGGCGATTAACGGAGGAGAAAAAAGAGATTCGTAGTATTTCCCCCTTTGTGAGTTTCCCCCGGGTTAAAGGGGAGCTTGGCAGTGGTCGGGCAACTGGAACCAAGCTGAAAATTAAGAAAACGGTTGGAAGGCAGAAAAACAACGGAAACCCCGAAGACTGCCGTGGAAACTTCCAACTCATTCTCGTGCCCACCTGACAATTGGTGTTCTACTGGGAAAGCCACAACAGCCAAACCCAAAGGGAAACATTGGTAGACGTGAGTGAGACATCCCTAAAAAACCCCAACGAAGAAACCCTCGAGAAGTCATGACCCAATTCTACAAGTGGTGTAATGCTACCCGGGGAATGTGAGTCCCACTCCCCGGGCCTCCTTTCGGACCCACGCCAAGGGAAGGGGAAAAAAAAAATTGTTGTTTTTTGGGGTTGCCAGATTAGGGAAATGGATAGGGCATTCTGTTTGAAGGGTAGGGTTTGGGGGCAAAAGTAAAGTTTTCCTGGGGGTTGGGGTGAAGGAAAATTTTTAGCCGTCGGGTGATCATGAGAGGGAATGGGAGCCAAACCTAAATTTTCTGTCTCAGTGCTGGAGGCAACGATGTTGGCAGACCTAGGAAATGAGGACCTGATTAGCAGGTTTTAGGTCCAAATAAGATAATTAAAGGAAAAGGGTGGGAAACCTGTTCCAAAATGTGGCATTTTGCCAAAGGGGGAAGGGTTGGGAAAAGAATGGTTTTTCCAGAGCAATTGGTGTCAAAATTTCTGGCGGCCAAAAACTGTAAAAAAAAAAAAAAAAAACGGGGAACATTCATTGACAACTGGGGCCCCTCTTCTATGGCGAAATGACATGTAGGCCAGGATGGGGGTTTACTTGTCTAGGGGTGGGGTGGGAGCACTTTGGGCCCAACCCCAGTGGAGGGAGCTGTTAGGTCTTTTTAAACCCAGGAATTTGGTTTTGTGGATGGGTTTTTTGGGGGGAAAACTGTGAAGTCGCAGGGTAGTAACATGAGTACAGGAGAACTAGTAAAGGGAAAATGAGGAGGGTATTGGAAAGCCCTGGCACAAAATTTACAATGACAGTAATAGGTTTTTTGTTGGGAAAAAACCCGAAAAAGGGGCAGAAAGGTAAAAAAGATAGGAGGGTCATTTTAAAAAATTTTTACACAAATAGTCCCAAATGCTAGGAATAAGATGGAAAATTTTAAAACTAGTTGCTTTGTGCAGGTAACATAGATGATTTGCCATTCTGAGACGTGGTTTAAATTTTAAAAAATCGGGACAAAATTCCCGCAGAAATTTTACATCAGCCGGGTTTTTAAAAGGGTTTCCAAATTTGATAGAAGAATCGGGGAAAGGGGGGGGGGCATTGTATGTCCGGGGGGGGGGGGGGGGGGGGGGGGGGGGGGGGGGGGGGGCCCCAGTCGTTTGGGAAAATTTTTAAAAGGGAAAGGGAAAAAAAAAGGTTGGGGTTTTATTTAGAAATTTTAGAAAGGGGCCCGGGGGAAAATTAAAAATTTTAGGGAAACCGCCCCAAATTTAGAATTTGGGACAAAGCCCCCCTATTTTTGGAAATTTTTGGGACGGAATTAAGAATAATTAAGATTTCTTAGAATATTGGATTGGTTTTTTGAAGGAATTTTTAAAAACCCCCAAGGGGGTTCCCCTTTTTTTAGTTCGGAAAAAAATTTTTTAAAATTTGGAACAGAAACTGGGGTAAAACCCACTTTTTCCAAAACAAAGAAATTGAATAATTTGAAGTTTGGGAAATTGTAACGCCCAAATCAATTACATGGTTTTGAAAAAATTAAGTTGAATTGGGAAGGGATAATCAATAACAGTTTTTTCCCCCAAAAATTTTTTGCTTAAAAAAATTTTAATCCCCTTTTAAAAAAAATTTATCAAATTGGAACCTGGGTAAACGAAAACTATCAAAAAGAAAGGTTTTTCTTTTTCCAAACAAATCCCTCTTTAAACAAGTTTATTCCCTTTTTAAAGGGGGGAAAATTTAAAAAATAAAAAAACCCCAAAGGAAAGAAAAAAAGGCTGGGAAAAATTTTTAAAATAAGGGGCCCAAAAAAGGGGGAATTTAATAGGGAACAAAAAAGGGAAGGGGCCCCTTAAAAAAAAATATAGGCATTTAAAGGGGCCCAAAAAAAAAAGGGGATTTTAAAAAAGCCCTGGGAACAAAGAAATAAAATTCCGGGAATTTAAATAACCCCAAAAAGTTTTTTCCCAGGTCATAGGAAAAAGGGGGAAAGAAAAGCCCCTTAAAAAAACCAGGGCCAATTTTTAAGGGCAAAGGAGAAAAAAAATTTTGCCATTTTAATAATTTTTTTTTTCTTCCGGTTTTTAAAGGGGAAAACCCCAATTTAAAATTTCCTAAATTTTTTTCAGGGGAAAACTTTGAAAAGAAAAAATTAAAAGTAAAATTCAAGTCAATTAAATGGTTTGAAGCCAAAAGAAAACTAAACAAAATAATCACAGGGTTTTACGAGGGGTTTTTTTTTTAATTTTTTAAGGGAAAAAAAATTTTTGGTGTTGCCCCAAAAGTAATATATTTTTAATTAATTGGTGGGGTTTAAATTAAAAGGTGGAAAATGGTCTGGATTGGGGAAGGGGGGCCCCTTTTATTTTATTTTAAAACAGGGGAAAAGTGTTTCCTAAATTTTTTAAAAACCCCCCCAAATAAACCTTTCCCTTGTTTTTTTAAATTTTAATCAATATAGTGAAGGAAATTTTAAGAAAAGCCAAAACCCCCATAACAAAAAAAGGTTGGGTTTAATTTATTAAAATAGATTTGGGAATTCAAAAGGCCTCTTTCTAAATTTTAAAAATTAACTTTTTTAGGTAAAGCTTTTGAAGGGTTTTTTAACCCACCGTTTAAAAATTAGAATTAAATACAGATTTGGAAAGGCTTTTTATGGTTCCGCAAACCAAAAAGACAAAAAAGTTGCAGTAAAAAGCAAAATTGGGGGGTTTCTGGAATCGAAATGGTAACAACAGGGGAAACCAAAAAGGGCCCTAAAAAAGGGGGGGAAATCCATTGGGGAAAATAAAAGGGGGTTCCTTTTGGGTATTTTAGTTTGGGGGGTTTGTTGTTTATAATATATATCAATGATCTTAAATGAAGGAATTATAGTGATATGAGCAAATTCGCCGATGACACAAAGATAGGTAGGATAATTGATTCAAACGTAGATGTTAGGGAACTTCAGGAGGATTTAAACAAACTCTATTCTTGGTCAGAAAAGTGGCAGATGCAGTTCAATGTAGATAAATGCAAGGTTTCTGAAGCTCGGAGTGTCCATAAACCCTAGCACTTATAAGTTAAATGATGTAGAACTTAGCCATACAGATTGCGATGCATAAGCGTACGTAATAAGGCAAATAGATTACTGGGATTTATATCAAGAAGTGTAAGCAACAGAAGTCCAGAGGTCATACTGCAGCTTTATACATCATTAGTAAGGCCTCACCTAGATTATGCAGCTCATTTTCTGGTGTCCATATTACAGAATGGACATAAATTCGTTAGAAAACATTCAGCGTAGGATGACTAAATTAATACATAGCATTAGAAATCTTCCTTATGAAGAAAGATTGAAGACTCTTAAATTACATTCACTTGTTAGACGAAGAATGGGGGGAGACCTGATCGAAGTGTATAATGGAAGATAGGTATTAATAAAGGGGATATTAATAAGGTCTTGATGATATCTCTCCAAGAGAGAACCCGCAGCAAGGGATTTAAATTAGATAAGTTAAAATTTAGAAAGGAATAGGAAAGTATTGGTTTGGAAATAGGGTAGTTGATGAGTGGAACAGTCTACCTAGTTGGGTTATTGAGGCTAGGACTTTGGGTAGTTTCAAATTTAGGTTGGATAAGTACATGAGTGGGAGGGGTTGGATTTGAGTGGGACTTGCACATCAGAGCTTATTTCTTGGGAAACATTGAAAATTGGATTGGGCAAATGTTTTGTTAGTGGATGAATTGTAAAGGACCTGCCTAGTATGGGCCAACAGGCCTGCTGCAGTGTTCCTCCTTTCTTATGTTCTTAAATTAACATTTTCGAATACTCATTACTTTCCTCGACACTGTTACCTTGATGAGGACATTACATTTATAAATGTAACTTTTCCATATTTTTTTTACACGCATTTCCTTAAAATTCATGAAAGTAAAAGGACACAAGTGCAACTAATGTGAAATTTATTGTGGCAACGTTTCGCTCTCCAGGAGCTTTATAAAGCTCCTGGAGAGCGAAACGTTGCCACAATAAATGTCACATTAGTTGCACTTGTGTCCTTTTACTTGACATATTGTCGGTAATTCTACCAGCTTCATTACAAAATTCATGAAATTCACTTAATGATTATTTTGTTGCTCTTAAGTATAGGTTAATTTGAGTGGGAAAAGTCTTCTGTCACGCTCATTATAGAATACATTTGTAGACTAAATACTATAAGTAAAAAACCTTACAAGAGCAGCAACTGGAATGAGGCTGAAATATAAAAGTATTAAACTTCTAATCCATGTTTTTCATTAGATAATCTATGAAACTAAGACGTATTCCATTAACGTCCGCGCGCAGTGAGAAATGTGTTTATTCGGTATTAAATTGAACGGATTCGTTTAAAACATAATTTGAGTTATAGACAAATCATCAGTTAATCTAAATTTCACGTTAGCCTGGACATGAAATGATAAAACCCCCGAGTATCTCACATGGGGAGAGGGAACACATATATGATTACAGTGAAAATGATCTTTGTCATGGTTAGCAAATGGTGACTGTAAACACGTTTGAAGCAAAATGAAGTACATAAAATTCGCATAAATAATAATCACAACCCAAGGGTGAAACGCATCACAAGAAATCCTTTTACATGGTCAGGCAGGGCAGGAGGGAAATATAAACACATATGCAGTATAATGTGATCCTTAAGTGTACTTAGCTCTGTGAAGACCTTTTTTGTGCTCTCTGTAAAATCTGAACCAGGATCCCTCTCTTGAGCACTTTCCACAGCTGAGAAAAGAACTCAGAGTTGCAAAACGGAGTTTCGGCGATTAACGGAGGAGAACAAGGGGATTCGTAGTATCCACCTGTTTGAGTCCCCGGGTTTAAAGAGGGGAGCTTGGCAGTGGTGGGGCAACAGGGAACCAAGCTAAAAATTAAGAAAACGGTTGGAGAGGCAGAAAAAACGAGAACCAGAAGACTCCCGTGGAAACTTCCAACTCATTCTCGTGCTACCTGACAAAAGTGGTGTTTACGGAATGCCACAACAGCACCAAGGAAGAATTGGTAGACGGGGTGAGACACCCCTAAAAACCCCCCAACGAAGACCCACGAGAACGCATGACGAATTCACAATTGAAGCTCCGGGCAAAGTGAGTCGACTACTCGGACATCCTACGGACGACCCAAAGGGAAGGAAAAAACATTGTTGTTGTTGGGATGCCAGATTAGGTAAAGGATGGCATTTGTTTGAAGGATAGGATAGGGGCGAGGTATGTTTTCGGGCTGGATGAAGGATATTGTTAGCCGTCTGGGTGACTCATGAGGGTAATGGGAGCAATCCTATTATCTGTCTCAGTGCTGGAGCAACGATGTTGGCAGACGTAGAGTGAGGGCCCGATTTGCAGGTATAGGTAGCAAAAAGATATTTAGGGAAGAAGGGGGGAAACCGTTATTGGCATTTTTCCAAGGAGGAAATTGAAATGAATGGTTTTTCCAGAGCAATTGGGGTCAATTTCTGGCTGCAAATACGTAAGGGAAAATGCGGGGAAAATTCATTGACAACTGGGACCTCTTCTATGGCAGAAAAGACATGTAGGCCGGATGGGGTTCACTTGTCTAGAGTGGGGTGGGACACTGGCCAACGCAGTGGAGGGAGCTGTTAGGTCTTTAAACTAGGAATAGTTATGGATGGGTTTTTTGGGGGGAAAAACTGTGAAGTCGCAGGGTAGTAACGAGTACTAGGGAACAGTAAAGGCAAAATGAGGGGGTATTGGAAAACCTGGCACAAAATTTACAATTTACTAATAGGTTTAGTGGAATAAAAAAAGGGCAGAAAGGTAAAAAAGTGGGGGTCATTAAAATTTATTACACAAATAGTCCAGTCTAGGAATAAGATGGGCAGTTTAGACTAGTTCTAGTGCAGGTAACATAGAGATTTGCCATTCTGAACTGGTTTAATTCAAAAAATCGTACATCCTGCAGATGTCACATTTGGGTTTTTAAAATTTTTCCAAATTTGATAAAGAATCGGGAAGGGGGGTGGGGGGGCATTGTATTCCAGACGCTTGAACGGTTCAAAAAAAAACGGTATTAAGTCTGAATAAAAACAACAGGTCTGTTTGGATAGAATTTTCAGGGGACATGAAAAAAATTAATTTTTTGGGGGTTTATTCCGTCCCCCAAAAATTTGATAGGGACAGGGGGGCCACTATGGAGGAAATTGTTTTGGGCCACAAGGGACATAAGTAGTAAATTTTAGGAGACTTTAAATTTTTGTATATTTATTGGGAATTTTTGACTGGAAATTTAGAATCATACGTTTTTAAAGTAGTTCAGGATTTTTTTTTGAAGCAGTTTGTGACAGAAACCCACAAAAGGGGAATAACCTCTTGACTTATTTTTGGCAAACAATGAACCCTTGTTAATAATTTTGAATTTCCGGGAAATGGGTTTCAGCGACCACAAATCAAATTTCTGTAAATTTAAAGGGAAATATGATAGTAGGGATAACTCAGAACAGTCCCCCAATTTTTGCTTAGCAATTTCATGGGGTTAAAACACTTATCATCTGTTGATGGGTAACGAAAGAGCTATCAATTGACCTTTTTTTTTGAACACAATACTGCTGCTCAAAAAACGTTTTATCCCTTATAAAGGGAAAATTTGATAAATAGAAAGACCCAAAATGGATGAAAAAAGGTGAAAAAATCTACTAGGGCATAAGAAAGGAATTTATAGGCGTTCAAAAGGCGAGGGTCATCTTTTAAATAAATTTGACATTAAGAGGGGCATTAAAAAAGGGGGA
>NC_069399.1:10550065-10552954 GCF_026875155.1 Cherax quadricarinatus | reverse complement strand
GATTCCCATGTGTTGCATAAGTGTCTCAATTCTTCAGAGAAGAGATCAAGAATGCAACATCCGAGATACAGAATGCATGGAAAGGGGAGAGATAGAGAGCAAACTGTATACCACTTATGCAAAAAAAATGCAGGCTGCAGTATAATGCAGCAGAGAGCGAACAAAGACATACTGAAACGGTATATCAATGCACAAAAGTAGCGCACTCTCATTGAGAGTTTCATCGGGAAGGAGAACAAAAGAATACAATAGTACATAGCCCATAACGGGACGAATAACAGCTTAACAAACTTTAGGCTCTTGTAACCTGACACACACCGGGGAAAACTGGGAAAGCAATACCTGGAGCTTTTCCCGATTACCACTGAGACCACGAATATTCCATCATGAATTATTCATTATTCACAAGAGTCTCCTTCAGCCAGAGATCAGTGTTTGTGTATATTTCTCCTGCTCTTGCGAATTCCTTGCATTGTTAATATCTCTAGTAAGGGTGATGCATGCAGGGGATGAGATGAAAAGCTGTAAGCCTTCTCCCTGAAAGTTTGCTGCCTTGGATCAAAGTCTAGCGCAAGCTGGAAGGCCAAGGTATTGGTCCAGTGTGGTGAGATTGGTATAGCACTGCCTACATATATATATATATATATATATATATATATATATATATATATATATATATATATATATATATATATATACATACATACATATATATATATATATATATATATATATATATATATATATATATATATATATATATATATATATATATATGTATATACATATATATATATGTATATATATATGTATATATATATATATATATATATATATATATATATATATATATATATATATATATATATATATATATATATATATATATATATAGTATCGTAGATTATAGAGGAAATACAAGGTAATAATCAGGAGGCTGTGTTCATAGAGAGAGGTACTGCAGGGAATAATGACTCTGTAAAGCGTTACAATGAATTTACATTAGATGAAACATCTGTTTATGGCAGAAATTTTTGAAATAGAATAATAGAGACGGTGGAGACCGGGAGTAGGTTAATGTCTGTCTGGTCTTGTGGCAGAACGTAATTAGTTAATAAAATACGGCATTTCCTTACCTTGTATAACAGTTGTTTCTACTAAACACAATATTGTCGTTAGCTTCGTCCCAAAGTTACTTATTACGAAGGTATGGTAGTTGACAGTGATGGTGCCAGTTGACAGTGATGGTGCCAGTTGACAGTGATGCCCTGATAGACAGTACTAGCACTATTATCACTGGAGAGTGATGGTCACAGTGACGGGTGAGAGTGGTCCAGGTGGTGGTCCTGCTATAGCGAGAGGAAGTCACTCTGACAAGCAGTAAGCAACGACCATCTTTATATAGCAACATCCGTCATCCCTCCCCCCCACATCACCACCCACATGCGCACTCTCCTCTTCTCAACACGTTTAAATTCCATAAGTTTATTCTGCCTCCCATAGCATTAAAGGCGAGTTGAATACATAATATTAAAATACGTAAAAGACCTATGACTAAACTTTCATTTGATAAACTTGTTACAGTATCTACAACAGCATAAATAACTCACTGCAACTGTTACCTGACTTAATCATGTAAACAGTACTGTTACAGTATCTACAACAGCATAAATAACTCACTGCAACTGTTACCTGACTTAATCATGTAAACAGTACTGTTACAGTATCTACAACAGCATAAATAACTCACTGCAACTGTAACCAGATGTAACCATGTGAACAGTTCTTTATCAACGTAACCTGTTTAGCCATTAAAAGTCTGCGGCGCAATCCTTGAACCAATTATGTGCCTCTGTAATCTTTTGACTAGGCCTATACCATGGGTATGAGCTGCATAATAAAGATGTTTAACTAACTACAACTGACCTACCTAGTCATTAATAGGCCGGCGGGGAAAATGAAATAATACATATTGTGCAGAGAACATTACAAAACACAGCTTTATGAATAGGTATGACAGGCTCATCACGCTAGTAAACCCGATAACGGCTAGTTATAAAAGCAGAGCCAGGAGCTGAAATTCAACCCCAGCAATCACAACCAGTGAAATCAAGTGTATTCTAGATCAATTACGTTAAAATATTCATAGTTGTACATTATAAATCACAGTGTATTACTGTCTAAGAAGTGTGTATTACTGCCCTAAGAAGTGTGTATTACTGCCTTAAGAAGTGTGTATTACTGTCTTAAGAAGTGTGTATTACTATCTTAAGAAGTGAGTATTACTGTCTTTAGAAGTGTGTATTACTGTCTTAAGAAGTGTGTATTACTGTCTTAAGAAGTGTGTATTACTGTCTTAAGAAGTATGTATTACTGTCTTAAGAAGTGTGTATTACTGTCTTATGAAGTCCATATTACTGTCTTAAGAAGTGTGTATTACTATCTTAAGAAGTGTGTATTATTCTCTTAAGAAGTGTGTAATACTGTCTTAAGAGGTGTGTATTACTGTCTTAAGAATTGTGTATTACTGTTTTAAGAAGTGTGTATTACTGTCTTAAAAAGTGTGTATTACTGTCTTAAGAAGTGTGTATTACTGTCTTAAGAATTGTGTATTACTGTTTTAAGAAGTGTGTATTACTGTCTTAAAAAGTGTGTATTACTGTCTTAAGAAGTGTGTATTACTGTCTTAAGAGGTGTGTAATACTGTCTTAAGAAGTGCGTATTACTGTCTTAAGAAGTGTGTATCACTGTCTTAAGAAGTGCGTATTACTGTCTTAAGAAGTGTGTATTACTGTCTTAAGAAGTACGTATTACTGTCTTAAGAAGTGTGTATTATTCTCTTAAGAAGTGTGTATTACTGTCTTAAGAAGTGTGTATTATTCTCTTAAG